>JANJGN010000028.1:25638362-26151016 GCA_026770705.1 Isurus oxyrinchus | reverse complement strand
TGAGAGAAATATCGTGCGGTTTCACACCCTTTCGGGTGAGGCACACGCTCGCCCATAGGGGTGTAAACTTCTGGCCCCGAGTGTATCTATCTCACTGAGGGTGAATCAGTCCAAAAGCACAGGGGCTGGTTTTATGTCGGCTAACACCACAGTCACTCTGTATCCACAGCATCCCACAAATAGTACAGCACTGAAACGTACAACAACCAGTTAATCTTTACTTTTCTTGTGGGGTGAAGAGACGGAAGAACCTTAGCCAGAACATCAAAACTAAGACTTGCAATTATATAGCGCCATTCACAACCTCACAATGCCTCAAAGCGCTGGGGTACTTTTTTGAAGGGTAGTCACTGTTGTAATGTAGGAAATGCAACAGCCAATTTGCGCACTGCAAGCTCCCGCAAACTACAAGGTGATAATAGGTAGGATCATAGAATGGTTGTAGCGCAGAAGGAGGCCATTCAGCCCATCGGGTCTGTGCCAGTTCTATGCAAGAGCAGTTCACCCGAGTCCCATTCCCCCCACCTTTTCCCCAGAGCCCAGCAAATCTTTCCTCTTCCGATACTGATCCAGTTCCCTTTGGAAGGCCTTGATTGAACCTGCCTCCACCCCACTGTCGGGCAGTACATTCCAGCTCCTAACCATTTGCAGTGTATAAAGGTTATTCCCCATGTCACCATTGTTCACCGGGATCGCAATCCTTTCACCAATGGGAACAGTTTCTCTCTATTTGCCAACAGAACAATGGTGACTGTACTTCAAAATGACCAGATCATCTGAGTTTGTGATGCTGATCAAGGGAGAAAGATCGACCAGGACACTGGGGATGACTCCTGGATTCATCTTCAAAATAGGGGCCATGGGATCTTTTACATCCACTGAGAGGGCAGCTGGGGTCAGCATCTGAGATGATAGCACTTCTGACTGTGTAGCACTCGCTCTGTACTGCACTGGGAGTATCAGCCTGGATGACCTGCTCCAGGCCTGGAGTGAGACTTGAGCCCTGACCGTGTGAGGGTCTCCACCACTGAGCCACAGCTGACCTCCTAGACAAGACGTTTGTGAAGTAGTTTTAGTAGGTTTATTATTAATAAAATCATACACATCCCAGCAACATGCAGGAAGGAGAGGGAGTGAAGAGAGAGGAGGAGAGAGTGAGAGGGAGGGGAGGGAGAGGTGGAGAGAAAGGAGGGAGGGAGGAGAGAGAGAGGTGGACAGGGAAAGAAAGGAGGAGAGTGAGACAGGGAAGAGGAAGAGGGAGGGGGGGAGAGGAGAAGGGAAACAGTGACAGAGGTAAATCGGGAAAGAGAGAGGGGTGGGAGAGAGAAATTGTGTTTGGGAGAAAAAGGGATTGAGGAGAGAGAGTGAAGGAGAGAGGAAAGCGATAGAGAGGCTGTGGGGGGGTGGGGACGACGTGGGAGAGTGACAAAGAAGGGAGAGGCTGTGGTTTTGTGTGTGTGTCAGTCAGTGTATGTGTGTGTGTGTCAGTCATGTGTGTGTGTGTGTCAGTCAGTGTTATGTGTGTGTCAGTGGTGTTTGTGTGTGTGTGTCAGTCAGTGTGTGTGTTGTGTCAGTCAGTGTATGTGTGTGTCAGTGTGTTTGTGTGTGTGTGTCAGTCAGTGTATGTGTGTGTCAGTGTGTTTGTGTGTGTGTGTCAGTCAGTGTATGTGTGTCAGTGTGTTTGTGTGTGTGTGTCAGTCAGTGTATGTGTGTCAGTGTGTTTGTGTGTGTGTCAGTCAGTGTATGTGTGTGTCAGTGTGTTTGGTGTGTGTGTGTCAGTCAGTGTATGTGTAGTGTCAGTGTGTTTGTGTGTGTGTGTCAGTCAGTGTATGTGTGTCAGTGTGTTTGTGTGTGTGTGTCAGTCAGTGTATGTGTGTCAGTGTGTTTGTGTGTGTGTCAGTCAGTGTATGTGTGTGTCAGTGTGTTTGTGTGTGTGTGTCAGTCAGTGTGTGTGTGTGTCAGTGTGTTTGTGTGTGTGTTTGGTGTGTGTGTCAGTCAGTGTATATGTGTGTCAGTGTGTTTGTGGTGGTGTGTGTCAGTCGAGTGTATGTGTGTCAGTGTGTTTGTGTGTGTGTCAGTCAGTGTATGTGTGTGTCAGTGTGTTTGTGTGTGTGTGTCAGTCAGTGTATGTGTGTGTCAGTGTGTTTGTGTGTGTGTTTGTGTGTGTGTGTCAGTCAGTGTATGTGTGTGTCGGTGTGTTTGTGTGCGTGGCTTAGAGAGATGGTGTGAGAAGAAAAGAAAGAGAGAGGTTCAATCAGAGAGTGGGGAGGGGGGGGGGGGGTGGACAGAGAACAGAGAGAGTGTGAGAGAGAAAGGCTGAGTACAAATGCAGAAAATCATTTTTACATTTCCATCTTGGAGCAGGCTGACAGTACGGGTTCAGAAAGCTTTTTCCTGTCGGAATGCTGTACTATGACACCTGTAGTGTGGTTACTTGGTACAGGGAAAGGCTGGATCACACCACACACATGCAGCCTGGCAAAGAGCTAGTCACAAACAAACATCAGAACTGGATCAGACATTGAGGTTAGAGTGACATTGGTCTGTGACATTGGTTTGTATAATAAACACAAAGGTTTCCTAGCTCTGAATAATAAAAAAACTTGGTTCTGAATTTTACAAAAAAAGATAACTGACAGCAGTTGGTTGGATTGGTGAGTCAGCATTTCAGGCACTAGGTGAGACACAGACAGCTAGAGTCAGCTTAAATATACAACTGATTTGAAGGGTTAAAGTGAACAAGACGGATAAAGTTCAACTGTTGGGCTTAGCAATGTCTTGAGGAGCTACCAGCATTCGGAAATGGCCAATCCTGTCTTCACTAGGCCGGAGGCTCCACAGGAGGGACTTTATTTGTAAATTTAGTACTGCAGTGCATTGCAGCAAGGATGCTGCACTTGGCTGCAATGCAGGAGAATCTCTGCAGAGCAGGGGACATGCAGTTTTGTACAGAAAGGTTTTTTTTAATCCTCCGTTGCTCACAGGTCTGGTGGAGAAACTTGACAAGTACCAGCTACTTATCCAAGTCCAGAGGAGCTAGTTTCAAGAGTAGTTCCCTCGTGGGCCTGGCTAAATGAAAAGGTTATGGGGCAAATTTTTCTCCTGAAGTTGTGTGCTAGCTGGAGTAGGACAGCAAATGTCAAGCTGGTGCAGTGAAGGTTTGTTTCTGAAGAATCTGAATAGTGGGGAGGGAGCTTTACTCTGTATCTAACCCCGTGCTGTACCTGTCCTGGGAGTGTTTGATGGGGACAGTGTAGAGGGAGCTTTACTCTGTATCTAACCCCATGCTGTACCTGTCCTGGGAGTGTTTGATGGGGACAGTGTAGAGGGAGCTTTACTCTGTATCTAACCCCGTGCTGTACCTGTCCTGGGAGTGTAACTGGGGACAGTGTAGAGGGAGCTTTACTCTGTATCTAACCCCGTGCTGTACCTGTCCTGGGAGTGTTTGATGGGGACAGTGTAGAGGGAGCTTTACTCTGTATCTAACCCTGTGCTGTACCTGTCCTGGGAGTGTTTGATAGGGACAGTGTAGAGGGAGCTTTGCTCTGTATCTAACCCCGTGCTGTACCTGTCCTGGGAGTGTTTGATGGGGACAGTGTAGAGGGAGCTTTACTCTGTATCTAACCCCGTGCTGTACCTGTCCTGGGAGTGTTTGATAGGGACAGTGTAGAGGGAGCTTTACTCTGTATCTAACCCCGTGCTGTACCTGTCCTGGGAGTGTTTGATGGGGACAGTGTAGAGGGAGCTTTATTCTGTATCCAACCCCGTGCTGTACCTGTCCTGGGAGTGTGTGAGCTATCCAATAGGCCTTGTTTTACAGGGTGATCCTTCATGCACTCTGGCCTTTGAAAGTTGTCAAGCTTGAGAAATACCACAGCAAACCCCGAGGCAACTGTCTGCTAGTTTGTGTAATTTTCAGCTGCTGTGTGTTGTCTGGCTCTCTATTAATATCATTGTCCTATTTCTGGGACACATCCTTCACTGGGTGAACAGACTTCCTTGGACATTTGTGACAAATGAACAAATTTAAGACAGTGCAAATGGCTTCTCGAATACGGATGCACAGGGAGAGGAACAGAGCATTTTGGTAAGGTTGTGAACACATCGAACCTCAACACGTTCCGACCAATGAGTTAACTGATTTTACTTGAGTCCCAATAGGCCAGGGGTGGCCATTCTGTGTAGTTCTGCTACACACTGGAAAACTCCAAGTCACTGACAGATCAGAGCTCGCTATGTCAATCCATCTGGAGAGTTTGGGGAAAGATTATTCCCAATTTTGCAGCTCAAACAGACAGACAGACACACAGACATCCCACAGATAGAGACATATACACACACAGAGTCCAGCAGCCCAGCATGAGTCACTGACTGGCGAGATCTTTAGAACACGTGTGTGCTTTTCTGTCGAACTATATAGTGTCTGTGGTATGCATGTCTATTTGTGTGTCTGTGTGTATCTGTTTGTCTTTGGGAGAGAGTGTGTGCACGTGTGTGTGTGTGTGTGTGTATCTGTGTAGATAGTATAGGTATGGGGTTGTATGTCTGTCTATTTGTGGCTGGTTGAGAGGGAAGTTATGTGGATATATGTCTGTCTATGTGTGTCTATCTATCTGTGGGAGGGGGAATCAGGTGTGTGTGTCTATGTGCCCCCTGCCTGTATGCATGAGCTGCAGTATTTGCATTAATTTTTCCCTTGTTAGTGCAGGAGCATCGAAGCCTATTGTAGCAATCTTCCTAAACAGTTCTAGTCATGTAGTGATGGTGTTACTGACTAATAATCTAGAGAAAGTGTACTCAAATCTGATCATGGAGAATCTGAAAATTTGAATTCACTTTAGAAGTCTGGATATAAAATACTGGTATCAAAAAGTGCTCCATGAGCTGTCGGGTTGTTGTATAAATTGTATTTGGTTCAACAGCATCCTTTGGGGAAGTAAATCTGCCATGCTTACCTGGTCTGGCCTACATGTGACTCCAGACCCACACCAACTGACCTCTTAACCGATCCACTCAATTGCATCAAAACCGCTTTACAGGTGACCACACAAGGATGCAGTGGTCCAAAAATAAGGTCCATCATCATCTTTACAGGAATAGGGAATAAATTTCAGCCTCTACAACCATGCCATAATTGAGGAAACCCTGCATCAGAACCCTGCAGCTTTCCTGTTCCATTTCATGCTGTTCCACAGAAATATGCAAACCATTAGGATAAGGCAAACAGTTTGTCAGTTTTTTATTGCCAAGGGTTTAAAGAGCAAAGGAGTCTTGCTGCATTTATAGAGGGCTTTGGTGAGGCCAGACCTGGAGTATTCTGTACCGTTTTGGTCTCTTTACCTAAGGAAGGATATATTTACCTTAGAGGGGATGCAACTAAGGTTCACTGCACTGACTCCTGGGATTGGAGGGTTATCCTATGGCAAGAGTAAAGTTTGGAAGAATGAGAGATAGTGTCATTGAGATGTATACAATTTTTTGAAGGATTGACGGGGTAGAAACTGAGAGGCTATTTCCCCTTTCCAGAGAGAAAAACCAGTAAAACTTGGAACTGGCCGGTATTGGCTCAAGCTGGTCTTGTACACCTTAAAATGGGACTCTAGTTCAAGCCAGTACCAATCATTTCCAAGTTTCACTGTTTTCTCTTTCCAGAAAGTTTGGAACTAGAGGGTGCAGTGATAAAGGGTTAGCCATTTAGGATGGAGATGAGGAGAAACTTCATCACTCGGAGGGTTGGGAATCTTTGGAATTCTCTCCCCCAGATGGCTGTGGGTGTTCTCCAAGTATATTCAAGAGCGAGACGGATAGATTTCTGGGCACTGGGATTGGGGGATAGGGCAGGAATGTGGAGTCGATTAACCATGATCTTACTGAATGAGGGAGCAGTATCGAGGGATTGTATGGTCTACTCCTGCTCCTATTTCTCAATGTTCTTATGCGCAGTTATCAAGGAGATTGTTCGTCTCCTTCACGAAAGAGACAGACTCTCCTAGCCCTCAGGGTCCTGCATCTTCCAGTTTGTGATATCACTGTTAATGCATCCAGTAATGGAAGAATATATAGATTGTTCCATGACCCACTAACCTCAGACAACATGACACCATCCCTTCTCCCTGAACACTCCATCTCTGTGGTTGCTACATTATTTATTATACTCATTCCAACCTTAAAATTTACAGGGAGGGGAGGGAGGGGGATTGGGGAGGGGGGGGAGAAGAAAGCTCCAGAGATCCATTCACAGAGAAAACAGACATAATCAGCACAAAGTGAAGGTCTCACAGAATACCAAGACACAGATTGAAATTGATAGTGGATTGTGTGCACGCCCTGCCTGGGCTGGGGCGGGGTGGGGGGGGGGGTGGTGGTGGGGGGGGGGCAGTATATCCCCCATCCTCTCCGCTTGCCTCTGCCAGCGGTGGTCGTCGAGATTTTACTGGCAAGGCTTTTCTCAAGAAGCATCAACATGGGCCCCATCGAGTGATGGACAACAACAATATGCATTTATATAGCACCTTTAATGTATAATAAAACATCCCAAGGCGTTTCGCCGGAGTGTTATTAAATTTTGACGTGTGTACATGCACATGTACCCGTGTGGACGCACACTTACACGTGCTGGCACAGACCTCAGGAGCGGGGCGGTGACTGGACACCTATCCTGAACAAGGACCCAGCTTGATCCTTTCCTCTCTACAGCAGGAGAACATTGAGTCCCATCTGCCTCTTACCCTCCGAGATCACAGCTCTTTGTGCCATTTATGTTCACTGCAATAACAGCTTGAGTTCAGCTTAAAAATAATTGAATAAAATGGTTGATCGAGTGGAGAAGATGCTTTCTGCACACTGCCAATTTAGAATTTCTTTTGTGTTAGCTGTCAAATGTTCAAGTTGTAAACTAAATATAAATAAATAAAGCATTAACTCTGGGATATAAATAAATAAAGCATTAACTCTGGGATATACCTCATTTATCATCTACTGATGAGTCATTATTTTGTTCACTGAGCAGGTTCATGATGTACCAGAGTGAATTCGGGCTCTTAAACGTGTAGCTCGGAACTTGACAACTGAAGACAGCTCTCTCTGCTCACCAAGGAGTCCGTGACTATGAAATCTAGGGAATGAGGAACAGGCTGAACAGATATAAGCTCTAACTTGTAATGAGGAAATAAATTAAAGATGAATTGGAAATTTCACAATCACAAATGTGAGGGTGGAGTGAGGACAGGAGGGGGAGGTTCAAACTGACTCTCCCACCATGCTGAGCAAGTGTAGAGGGAGCTTTACTCTGTATCTAACCCCGTGCTGTACCTGTCCTGGGAGTGTTTGATGGGGACGGTGTAGAGGGAGATTTACTCTGTATCTAACCTCGTGCTGTACCTGTCCTGGGAGTGTTTGATGGGGACAGTGTAGAGGGAGATTTACTCTGTATCTAACCTCGTGCTGTACCTGTCCTGGGAGTGTTTGATGGGGACGGTGTAGAGGGAGCTTTACTCTGCATCTAACCCCGTGCTGTACCTGTCCTGGGAGTGTTTGATGGGGACAGTGTAGAGGGAGCTTTACTCTGTATCTAACCCCGTGCTGTACCTGTCCTGGGAGTGTTTGATGGGGATGGTGTAGAGGGAGCTTTACTCTGTATCTAACCCCGTGCTGTACCTGTCCTGGGAGTGTTTGATGGGGACGGTGTAGAGGGAGCTTTACTCTGTATCTAACCCCGTGCTGTACCTGTCCTGGGAGTGTTTGATGGGGACGGTGCAGAGGGAGCTTTACTCTGTATCTAACCCCGTGCTGTACCTGCCCTGGGAGTGTTTGATGGGGACAGTGTAGAGGGAGCTTTACTCTGTATCTAACCCTGTGCTGTACCTGTCCTGGGACTGTTTGATGGGAACAGTGGGCTATTTTCATTCCACAACACTAATATCCCTTATCCAATTAGCTCACAATGCAGCAACAAAAAATACATTTCTGTCTTGTGTTAAATTAACCATTACAAGCAGTAAGCCCTTTAATAATGTTTATTTGTATATAGCTGATTACCTTATTATGATTTATTCCAATGCAGTTTGAATCAAATATTAATCAAATATTTCACAATAAAATTAGATTTGTTTCCTATAAAAGATTATATTGCATTAAAAATAATCAACAATACAACAATGAACTCTTTAGAATATGTTTGAATTAATCAGTCCTTAAGTGAGGGATTAGGTGAGAAGTTTTGCATTCAATTCTCAGTGCAGAGATGCCTTTAGCACTTTTTTAATTCCTTGCTAATTAAAACCATTTCCCCCCCCCAATTTGCTGAACTCATCCATTATATCTTGTTTCTCATGAGGAGACAAAGACTCCACTTTCTGCTTAACTCACCATTGAAAGAATGTTGGAAAAAAAGACAAAATGGAAAATCTCTCCCTACCACTTCAGATGCACTCCTATTTTCACCAGTTGGTGAATATAAAGGGTTAACTACTCAACACCATCATTGGAAGAACCAAAAGGAAGAACTTGCATTTATATAGCACCTTTCACAACCCCAGAACCAAACTGCTTTCCAGCCAACTAAGTACTTTTTGAACAGACGCTATTGTGTGGTAGGTAAGGCAGCCAATTTGTACACAGCAAGCTCCCACAAGGTGACAATGCCCAGATAATCTGTTATTTTAGTGATTTTTAAAAATATTCTTTCACAGGCTGTCGCTAGCCAGGCCAGCATTTGTTGCCCATCCCAATAAATATTGGCTATGCAGGGATAACTCCCCTTTTTAGGGAGCTTTTAGGGCAAGATTACCGTCTCATCCAAAAGATGGCACCTTCGACAGTGCAGCACTCCCTCGGGGCTGCGTGTTGGGTTTTTAGATTGTTGTGCTTATGTCCTGCAGCAAGATTCAAATCCACAACTTCCTAACTCAGAGATGAGGGCGCCATGGATGAGGGATAAAATCAGGTGGGGAGCGAAACCAGTGTTGCACCGGATCCCATCAGTGCCCCCACCAATGGGTTCGGTTAAAACTGCGTCCCACGCAGCCCCAAGAGCGTGATGAAAGGGTCCCACCTGAAATCTTCACCCGTATTTTCTTCCGCGCTGGCTGACCTGTTGGAATTTTCCAGAATTTTCTGTTTGAATCTGGAACAAGTTGTGTCACCATCTCAGGCTCATCATAAGCCTGGAGTACGGGTGAAGTGGTAAAGGGGTAGGGAGTTGGGGGAGGGGTGGTGAATTTTGGTAGATTATCTGCAACAATCAGATTTTATAAAGGAATATTTTTATAGACATTGAAATTAAATAGCACTTGATAGCTCCTCCCTTCCTCTATCTGGCTGTAACTGATGAGTCACTGAACCTGTGGAGGCTGACAAAACATTTTAATTATTTTAAGAAATAAGATATGATTTAAAAGTGGGGCCAGTCCTTCCTAAATCACTAAGGCAAGTTGTATGATCCAATCTAAATCTGTCGGACTGTATGTTTGTCAGTCTCCACTGCCATCTCCAAAATGGCCACCCTACTTTAAAATGGTTGCCATTGCCGGGTTGGACACACTCAAGGAGATTCCACATGGCCAGCCATTCTACCCAGTCCAACAGCCCAAATCTCCAAAATTTATCATAAATAAACCATTGCGTTTAAAAGAAAATGTATATTTAATGCTATGATTTTTCTCCCTGTAGGTGTAGTGGGGTCCAGGAGATTAATCATTCACTCCTGGAGACTCCTGGACAATCCTAGAGAGATGGCCGCTATTTTGAAGAAGAGCAGGGGAGGTGTCCCCAGTGTCCTGGCCAATATTTCCCCTCGACCAACATCCAGAAAGGGACCTGGTTATTACCACACTGCTGTCTATGGGAGCTTGCTGTATATAAATTGGCTGCTGCTTTTCCTACATTACAACAGTGACCACACTTCCAAAGGCACTTCATTGGCTGTCAAGTGCTCTGGGACATTCGGAGGCTCTGAAAAGTGCTGTGGAAAAGGGAGAACTCTTTTTCTTCTAAGACGAGGCAAGGATTGCAGACAAGCTTGTTAAAGGCCTGCAAACCTTAACCACGGCACAACAACTGCATCCAATCCCACACCGGAAAGCTCTGAGGGTGTGGCGTGTAGTATGTTAAGCAAGGTTCGTTTTGCAAGCTTAGGCTGTGCAAAGTATCGCTACACTAAAACGATATGTTGAAGAGGTGAAATGAAGAGGGGTGGGAGGAGTGTAAACACTAGCATCAACCAGTTGGGTCGAGTGGCCTGTTTCTGTGCTGGAGACTGGAAGTAATAATATTTCCAGCTCCTCAGAAATAGGACAATACTGTCGATGTGCTCGGAGCTGTAGCTCTGTTGGAATATGCGACTGATGCCAAACAACTTTTTTTGCGTCCTACATTTCTTGATATAAAAATAGTTCCGCAGCGCGCTGACTGTCTCCTGGTAGCAGCTGAGGCCGACAGCAGTGAAGTACATGACTAGGCTGCTTGCCCATTCCTACCTCCAGCTGCATTGCCTCCTGTTGCTACCAGCTGCACTGGGCTGTGCAGAGGAATTGTGGGATACTGGCGGACTGCCAACTCAGTGGAGCCAACAGCTGTGACTCTCTCTCTCTCTGTGTCTGTCTGTCTGTCTGTCTGTCTGTCCTTCTCTCTAATGGAATGGCAGTTTGATAAGGGCAATGTGGTCACCTTGGCATTCTTTTATGCCATCCAAAACTCTGCTGCCCCGATACCAAGTCCCATTCACCCTCTGCCCCTGTGCTTGCCACCTACAGCAGCTCCTCATCCAGCAATGCCTCAAATTTAACATTGTCGGCCTTGTTTCCAAATCCCTCCAATGGGCTCAACCCTCATCGTCTCTCTAAGGTGCTCCAGCCTCACAACCCTCCGAGATACCTATGCCCCTCCAATTCTGGCTCCTTGCCCATACCCGATTCCCTTTGCCCACCATTGGTGGCCATGTCTTCAACTGCCTGGGCCCTAAACCCTCCCCAACCTCTCCACCTTCCCCACTCTCTTCCTTTGAGACCCCCCCCCCTCCTTAAAACCTACCTTTGCGAGCCAGCTTTCCTTCCCTAATATCTTCTCATGTGACCCGGGGTCTGACAGCGCTCCTGTGAAATGCCTTGAGACACCTGGGACGGGCGCTATACAAATGTAGATGATTGTTGTCCTGGATTGGAAACGGGGAGCAGGTTTCAAAGCCCGGCTGCAAGTAAACTAGGAGCGAGAAAGCATGCAGGCTTTCAAAAAAAAATAAAATGTGTGTTTGTTTTCAATCCTCTTTGAATGTGTCTGTTTATTAGAGATGGGGAGAAAAGACTGTTCGACCAGGTGAGGCGGCTGGAGGCAGGGGCTTATTTGATGAAATCACCAGGAATGAGTCCGGTCTCCTCTGGGACAAACATGTTTCCTCTGAAGAGAACATTTAATCTGTGAGTGAGATCACTTCGAAAACTTGAAGAGAAACCTGGTAAATCATCCTGTCAACCCAGCTCACACTGACAGAGGCAAACACACGGAGGGAGATATTCAAACCCCCCCCCAGAGCTGTGAGATCATGGCTGAACTGTACCTTAGCAACACTTACCTGTCCTAGCTCCACATTCTTTGATACTTAACAAAGACGTGTCACCCTCAATGAAAGACTTACATTTATATAGCACTTTTCACAACCACCAGATGCCTCGAAGCTCTTCACAGCCAATGAGGTACTTTTTGAAGTGTTGTCACTGCAGCCAACAGCAAACGGCCAAATAATCTGCTTCACCGATATCAATAGAGGGATAAATACTGGCCAGTACACCGGGGATAACTCACCTGCCCTTCCTTGAGATAGCGCCGTGGGGTGTTGCACATCACGTCCGAAAAACTGGCCTGGATTTTCCAGCCCTGCCGTCCCAGCCTGGAGTCCATTGACTTGCGGTGGGACAGGAAGATCCCAAGGAGGGGCGAGTGCAGAAAGTGCGGCCCAGTACCTCCAGCTGTGCAACGCTCCCTCAGTGCTACACAGGAGCATCAGGCCTGGAATTTTTGCACACAAGCCTCACAATGAGGCCTGGGGCTGAACTGTTGCAATAGAGAGAGGTAATCATGCAACCAACTGAGCTGCACCCCAGTCTTAGACGGTCCTGATTTCCTTGACCTTTTAATGTGAAGAAGTGCTTCCTGATTCCCCTCGCGAATGGCCCCAGCTCTAACTTGAAGATTTGTTCTGGATTCCCCCACCTAAGGAAATGGCTTCTCTGCTAAAGCCCTTCATCACTTAAATCCCTGGATGAGATCACCCCCTCAACCTACTAAAGTACCGAACGGGAATATAAGCCAACAGTTGTGCAACCTGATCTCTGACCTTAAGCCCCATTATAACAGCAGGTACAGGGAGAAATTTTTTTTAATTCATTCAAGGGATGTGGGCATCGCTGGCTGGGCCAACATTTATTGCCCATCCCTAATTGCCCTTGAGAAGGTGGTGGTGAGCTGCCTTCTTGAACCGCTGCAGTCCATGTGGTGTAGGTACACCCACAGTGCTGTTAGGAAGGAAGTTCCAGGATTTTGACCCAGCAACAGTGAAGGATCGGCCGATATATTTCCAAGTCAGGATGTTGAGTGACTTGGAGAGGAACTTCCAGGTGGTGGTGTTCCCCATGTGTCTACTGCCCTTGTCCTTCTAGATGGTAGTGGCCGTGGGTTTGGAAGGTGCTGTCGAAGGAGCCTTGGTGAGTTCCTGTGAAGAAAGTTAAGCTGTCCCTGCACCATTTCCTGCAAAAACAATGACATGCCCCACTTAAAAAAAAACCCCACAGTTCCCCAGAGCTGCTATTCTGGGTCTGTGACCTAGTTTGAGTGTGTGTGTATAATGAGCGCTTGCCCATTCTGAGGGCATGGCTGCTTGCCAGTACTGCAAATGGCCCAGAAATGTCTGGAGTTCTTGTTGTAAGCTTTAGGGTAAACTCCAAAGTGTGAGGCTAATTGAGAGCTCCAGGGCAACGGTTTTCCCTGTATTACAACAGGTCATGAAAGGCACTTAATAAATACCAGCTCGTCCTTTACGATAATCTCGTCGAGCCCTTTAGGGTAAACAGAACACCACGAGGATAACGCCAATGGTTTGTGGGGATGTTGGCTGGGGCAGGGGGTCAGAGGACACTTAAGAGTCAACCACATTGCTGTGGGTCTGGAGTCACGTGGAGGGCAGACTTAGTAAGGACAGCTGATTTCCTTCCCCAAAAGACAATGGCGAACTAGATGGGTTTTTACGACAAGGGATGGCAGTTTCATGGTCACCATGACTGAGACGATCTTTCAGATCCAGGCTTATTAATGGAATTCAAATTCCACCAGCCGCCGTGGTGGGATTCGAACCCAGAACATGAGCCTGGGTCTAGTCCGATGACATTACCGCCAAGCCACCAACTCCCACATGGGGGCATTGCTGCCGTCCGCTACCCCATTTATCCAAGCGAGAGGGAATCTCAGCAGCGTGTGTGTCCGTGGGGAGGTATCGCAAGTGAACCTGTCTCTCTTACACACACACACACACACACACACACACACAAACACATGCTCCCCCAGCAGTTGTGGAGGGAATGTTACTGGACAACAACAACTTGCATTTATAAAGCACCGTTAAAATGTAGCAAACCATCCCAAGGTACTTCATAGAAGTTTGTGTCTGACAAAATTTGTCACTGAGACCTAGAAACAGAGGAACGGGAGTAGGCCTCAGCTCCTTGAGCCTGCTCTGCCATTCAACTGGATCATGGCTGATTATCGACCCCAACGCCACTTTCCCATGCTATCCCCATATCCCTTAATGTCATTGTTGACTTCTGTCTTGAACATGCTCAGCAATTGAGCTTCCACAGCCTCTGGGGTAGAAAATTCCAAAGATTCACCACCCTCCGAGTGAAGAAATTCCTCCTCAGCCTTAAATGGCCTACCCCTTATTCTAAGAATGTCCCCTGGTTCTACCTCACCAGCCAGGGGAAGTATCCTATCCACATCCACCCTGTCACTCCCTGTAATCATCTTGTAAGCTTCAATGAGATCACCTCTCATTCTTCCGAACTCAAGGCCCGGTTTCCTCAATCTCTCCTCATAAGATCCCAGGGATTATTCTGGTGAATCTCTCTCTATGGCAAGTAGATCCTTCCTTAGATAAGGAGATGAGGAAACCTTTTTTTTCCACACAAAGGGTGGTAGGGACCTGGAACTCGCTCCCTGAAAGGGTAGAGGCAGAAACTCTCAACACATTTAAAAAGGATTTGAATATTTATTTGAAGGGCCCGGACCAGCAGAGCCATTGACCGTGTGCAGGGAGGTGAGATTGGGTGGGGTGGGGTAACTTTTTGTGACTGGCATGGACACAATGGGCCTAATGGCCTCCTTGTGGCATAAATTTCCGATGACATCCATAAGGAAATGGGTGACAAAGAGCTCGGTCAAAGGTTTTAAGGACCGTCTTAAAGAAGGAGAGTGAGCTCTAGAGGCGGAGAGGTTTAGGGAGGGAATTCCAGCGCTTAGATCCCAAGCAGCTGAAGGCACGGCCATTGGTGAAGCTCTGAAAATGGGAATGTTCAAGAGGCCAGAGTTGGAGGAACGAGTTGGAACCCTGGCTGGTTTTTCAAATGCAGAGCCTACCTGTGATAGTTCAGCAGAAAGCAGTAACTCAAGCGGAGATTCCCTGCTCCTTATTGCTTCTCACCACTGCTGTTACCCAAAAGACCATCAGACAGCATCACCTCAGTAATAAACCTTATCCATATAATAAATGATGTCACTCTTTCCCTCTTTCACTCTGAGAGTTTCTCAATCTTATACTTCCAGCCACTGTGCTCTCTTACATAGGCTATTCTGGGTTGCCATGACATTTCCATCATTATGGGTAAGCTATGCAGTAAGGGTTCAGCACTTGCCTTCAATCACCTCAGAGAATGGAGTCATGAACAAGGTTCCCATAGCAACTGTGAGCTCACGGGGAGACCTCATTTACTCAGCATTATTCCAATGGCAGCTTCCTGTCCGATTGGAGTGTCAGAGGTATCGAATGATGAGTAGGTGGCATAATTACCTTAAAGCTTGGATTAGGGGCCCCTATTCATGAGCAGCATTCTCTTGCTGGGAGAGGCAAGCTGAGTGATCCAGTCTTACCAGATACCAGGAACCCCAGGTATCACTCTAGATTGCAGCAACATTATTCCTTTCAAGCCAACTGATACACACTTTTATATAACAGTCTCCACCCTCTCCCCAAACCTCCCCAATTGGTTCTCCCTCCTTTGGGACATCCTGAAGTTGCTGATTTGCACAGAGCAATGTGCTAACGACTGGATAAATCTGATTTTTAGCGATGTTGGTTCGGGGATAGATATTGGCCAGGGCGGGGGTTGGGGGGGGGAGTATCTCCCCTGTTCTTCTTCCATGTAGTTCCCCGGGATCTTTAACGTCCACCTGAGAGGGCAGACGGGGGCCTCAGTTCAATGTCTTGTCCAAAAGACAGTGCGGCACTCCCTCAGTACCGCACTGGGACTGCCAGCTCAGATTATGCCCTCAGGCCTCTGGGGTGGGACTTGAACCCACAACCTTGTAACTCAGAGACTGGAATGGCGAACGAGAAGTGCAGGTTCCCTGCCAGTGGCTGACAGGGTGATCCATTAAACCATGTAGCGGGCAGAACAACTGGCGACTAGAAACGTTCCGTTTTGGGAAAATTCTTCCCCACCCAAGGTCACCTTGTCTCCATATGCTGCAGCGTCTGTCCAAGGGCAGGGGGGTTTGGGGGTGGGGGGGGGGTGGGGGAGACGAGACAGACGTCTACACACAAATTAGACAGTGGTCTTGGTGTTGGGAGCCGTGTCCCTGGGCTGCCCATCAATCAAACCCATCTGCTGCAGCTGGGCTCATTTCGTCACCATCCCCATCACCCGTGGGTCAGACTGGTAGATGGACTTCCACCATCTGCGCCATCTAGGCAGGAGGGCAAGAATGGCAGGAGTTGGGCTCATCCAGACAGGTGGTGCCCCTTGCTGGGCAACGGTGGAAGAGCTCTGACAGCTCCAAGCGAGGCGCCAGTGTCCAAAGTGACGGACTCTGTTTGATGGGACCTCACAGGCAAAAGGAAGAGAAGGAGAATTTCAAAACTTCAATATAGCTTTATATAAAAATCATACCCCTGAGAAGGGGACCTTACTACACTTGCCAATCACTCTAGTCTTTGCGATCTAATGAAGATGTTTTAGATGATTAAAGGATTTGATGGGGTGAACAGAGAGAGAAGCTACTTCCCAGACAGGGGAGGAAATCCAGACCAAGAGAGCAGAACCTTAAAAAATTAGATCCAGCCTGTCCAGGGGTGATCTCAGGAAGCACTGGGTGCAGTGAAAATCTGGAACTTTCTTTCCCGAAAGCTGGGGATGAATGAAAACGTCAAAGCTGAGATGGTTCGGCAAGGACATTAAGGCTTCCGGATCCGAGGCGGGTGGATGGAGTTAAGATAAGTGAATGGTGAAATAGGATTAAGGGGCTGAATGGCCTCTTGCTGTTCCCGTGACAGACTTAATGATACGTGGTAGATTTTGGGTACGTGCTGCATTGGATTGTGCGGCCAAGGATCAGCCTGCGATTCTCAAAGTTTGTAACCGGAAACTCATTACAAATCAATCCCCTCCCCCACCACACCCTCCCCACCCCCCCCACCCCCCCCCACCCCTCCCACTCCACAACCCCCCAACCCCCAATCTCTTTTCAAAGGCAAGAGACAAGTTCCCAGAGTGCACTTCTCTCCGCTCGGGTCCTTTAAGGCCTCGGAGGTCTTTGCTTCCCTTGTCTGGCAGTGACACTGGTCTGCAGCCAGGATTCTGAGGCAGGGATCTGACCACCCCACACTCTGCACTCAAACATTTCTGTCTCTGTATCCTGGCAACATCGATGATCTCATAGTCCAGCCGCCCGCTGTCTGCAAGCAGGTTGCCCAGACACTGGCAGAAAATCGCGGACGGCTTCAGGATAAACAAAACCGTTTCACCCTCCTTAAAGGGACAGTCCCTCCTGGCCTGTTGGTTACTCAGTGAAGGAGGAGGGGCCCCAGTGGCAACGGAAGAGGGGTTGCTAACCCGGGAATTAAAGATTAGCCCTTGGAACACCGCTGTGAGCAGCAAGCTGGAAATACATAGAAAGCGTTAAAATAAATTGTACGCTTCTCTCACGCTTGTTAGAAAATTAGAAGAATGTTGGAGATGGCACTTCGACTGGGTAGGGCAGTTGGAGTGGGAGGTCATGTGATGAAACTTCCTGGAATGCATCCGGAAGGGTTGGCATCTCTAAGAACATAGCCAACATTCAAAAAGAGGAGGCGGGATTGCAAATAAATGAATTACAAGCAACAGTTAGGCAATGCCTTACATTCGAAGGCCTTGAGTAGCTGTAGCTCAGTTGGTAGCACTCTTGCCTCTGAGGTTCGGAGTTCAAATCCCACACTAGTTCTTGAGCACAATAATCAAAACTGACACTCCAGTGCAGTACTGAGGGAGTGCTGCATGGTGGGAGGTACTGTCTTTTGGGTGAGATGTTAAACTGAGGCCCCATCTGGCCTCTTGGGTGAATGCAAAAGGTCCCATGGAACATCAGAGAAGAAGAGGGGGGTTAACCCCTTTGTCCTGGTCAATATTTATCCCTCAGTCAACATTACAAAAAAAAAAACATTATCTGGTTACTATCACATTGCTGTTTGTGGGATCTTGCTGTGCGCAAATTGGCTGCTGCGTTTCCTACATTACAACAGTGACTGCACTTCAAGAATGACTTCATTGGCTGCGAAGCGCTTTGGGGCCTCTGGTGTTCATGAGAGTTGCTATATAAATGCAAAGTCTTCCTTCGTTCTCTGTGGATGGTGGAAAGTGTGAGGGAGGCAAAGCCTTCCACAGACCTCGGGGGTCTGGGAAACCTGATTCAGAACCGGAGACGCAGCAGGGATTCCGGATTTGAACACAGTGGGGATGCAGGGAGTTGAGGAGTGTGTAGGTCAGAATACCAGGAGATTAGGGGGAAAAGAAACAGGAAGGTTGAGAAGAGAGTGATGATAGCACACAGGGAGGGAAGGAGGACATGCCCTCTCTAACCCCATCCCCAGCCCCCCTCTCTCTCTCTCTCATAACCTTTCTCTCTGTCTCAACATCCAACTGTGACACTCTGAAGCACCTTGGCGCAGTTAAACAGCTCCTCGATTTAAAAATTCTCATCCTTGTTTTCACATCCCTCCATGGCCCTGACCCTCCCTCATCTCCTCCAGCCCCACAATCCCATCTGCACTCATCTAATTCTCAGCATCCCTGATTTTAATCTCTCCACCATTGGCGGCCGTGCCCTCAGCTGCCTGGCATTCCTAAGCTCTGGGATTCCCTCCCTAAACCTCCCTGCCCCTCTCTCTCTCTCTCTCCTCCTTAAAACCTACCTCTTAGACAAGCTTTTGTCCATCTGATGTGCCTCGGAGTTGTGTTTTGCTTTTTAACGTCCCTTTGAAACACCTTGAGACATTTCATTAGGACATAAGGGTAATATGGGGCAATCCAAGTTGTTTACATTAAAGGTGCTTCGTAAATGCAAGTTGTTGTTGTATGAATGCAAGTTGCTGTGAATCAGCCACCAGTAAAGCTTTCTGTCTGATTGTGAACCCATCCATCCTGCGTTAGAGAAGACGATGAGGCTGCACGACCATTATCCAGTTACTCCACTGTAGGAAGGATGTCAGGTGATACCCTCCACTGTCGAATAGACTAGACTCCCTCAGGAAGAGTACCCATTTGTACTGGGAGCGGGTGAAAATATGGAGGGTGGGTGAAGATCGGGTGGGAACATCCCCATGTTTCCTTCCAGCAAACATGGGGATGTTCCCACCCGCCTGCATATCACCTCAACCCACTCTGGGGGTGAAACATGTCTCAGGCACCGCACTCACTAGCAGTGTGACAGAGACTTGGTGGCATGTTTCCCACTCTTCCCCAGGTTTTAAGCTATTCTCCACTGTACTGTCACCCAAGATGAACATCACCCTCATCTCCTTGCATTTCAGGAACAGTTGCATTTGAGGGGAAGCTGGATAAACACATAAGAGAGAAAGGAATAGAAGGATATGTTTGTCCGGTGAGATGATGCGGGTGTAGGAAGAGGTTGGTATGGAGCATAAGCATCAGTATAGATCAACTGGGCTGAATGGCCAACTTCTAGTCAAGCACTCACCTTAGACAGCACCTTCCAAACCCAGAACCACTACCACCTAGAGGGACAAGGACAGCAGATAGATGGGAGCACCACCACCAGGAAATTCCCCTCCAAGTCACTCACCATCCTGACTTGGAAATATATCGGCCGTTCCTTCACTGTCGCTGGGTCAAAATCCTAGAACTCCCTCCCTAACAGCACTGTGGGTGTACCTACTTCACATGGACTGTAGCAGTTCAAGAAGGCAGCTCACCACCACCTTCTCAAGGGGCAATTAGGGATGGGCAATAAATATTGGCCTAGCCAATGATACCCACAACTCATGAATGAATAAAAAGGAAATCAGCTTCCAGCGGTTTATTGTTTATTAGCTGGGGGCTGGGCCCTACAACATTCTTTCACGTTGGGCACAATCAGAGTAAGAGCAGATGCTTTAATCTCAATGATAAATCTCAACACTTCCTCCTTGGTCAGTATTTACAGCTCAGGAGTTGGCCATTCAGCCCAGTTGATCTATACTGATGCTTATGCTCCACACCAGCCGCTTCCCACATTCGCATCATCGCACCCGACCAACATATCTTTCTATTCCTTTCTGCCTTATCTGTTTACCCAGCTTCCCCTTAAATGCTGCTCCAAGTGTGATATGGACACCAGAAGTACACAGTGCTCCAAGTGTGATATGGAGACCAGAACAGTACACAGTGCTCCAAGTGTGATATGGAGACCAGAACAGTACACAGTGCTCCAAGTGTGATATGGACACCAGAACAGTACACAGTGCTCCAAGTGTGATATGGAGACCAGAACAGTACACAGTGCTCCAAGTGTGATATGGACACCAGAACAGTACACAGTGCTCCAAGTGTGATATGGAGACCAGAACAGTACACAGTGCTCCAAGTGTGATATGGACACCAGAACAGTACACAGTGCTCCAAGTGTGATATAGAGACCAGAACAGTACACAGTGCTCCAAGTGTGATATGGACACCAGAACAGTACACAGTGCTCCAAGTGTGATATGGAGACCAGAACAGTACACAGTGCTCCAAGTGTGATATGGACACCAGAACAGTACACAGTGCTCCAAGTGTGATATGGAGACCAGAACAGTACACAGTGCTCCAAGTGTGATATGGAGAACACAGTGCTCCAAGTGTGATACGGAGACCAGAACAGTACACAGTGCTCCAAGTGTGATATGGACACCAGAACAGTACACAGTGCTCCAAGTGTGATATGGACACCAGAACAGTACACAGTGCTCCAAGTGTGATATGGAGACCAGAACAGTACACAGTGCTCCAAGTGTGATATAGAGACCAGAACAGTACACAGTGCTCCAAGTGTGATATGGAGACCAGAACAGTACACAGTGCTCCAAGTGTGATATGGAGAACACAGTGCTCCAAGTGTGATATGGAGACCAGAACAGTACACAGTGCTCCAAGTGTGATATGGACACCAGAACAGTACACAGTGCTCCAAGTGTGATATGGAGACCAGAACAGTACACAGTGCTCCAAGTGTGATATGGACACCAGAACAGTACACAGTGCTCCAAGTGTGATATGGACACCAGAACAGTACACAGTGCTCCAAGTGTGATATGGAGACCAGAACAGTACACAGTGCTCCAAGTGTGATATGGACACCAGAACAGTACACAGTGCTCCAAGTGTGATATGGACACCAGAACAGTACACAGTGCTCCAAGTGTGATATAGAGACCAGAACAGTACACAGTGCTCCAAGTGTGATATGGACACCAGAACAGTACACAGTGCTCCAAGTGTGATATGGACACCAGAACAGTACACAGTGCTCCAAGTGTGATATGGAGACCAGAACAGTACACAGTGCTCCAAGTGTGATATGGAGACCAGAACTATACACAGAATGCCAAGTGTACTAGAATCAAAGTTTGATACAATTCTAACCAAACCTCTTTGCCTTTCAATTCGATCCCTCTGGAAATGAACCCCAATGTTTGGTTTGCTTTTTTGTGGATTACCTGATGTCTTTAAAGTGCCTGTTTGGCAGAATGTGGCACTGGCCCCATTTACTTGGACTTACCACTAGGGATAAGTTAGCATTGCAAGTTTTATCCACAGTTGCTCATGCATGTGAAACAGGGCATCTAATTATCACCTTCCAACGTCACATCTGATTAATTCTGCTAATTATTGGGACAGGATCCTGAAAAATAGGCTGCAGAGTGACTCTGTTCATAAATCAAATTATGAGACAATTTCATGGCAATTATCCCACGAGGAGATGTGAGAATTACCAGGCAGGGGCCCAATCCACAATCAAAACTGTTTTTGGCCAAAACTTTCCAGAAATAGACATAAAGTGGGAGATTTTCTTCCTTACATTTTCTGCCATTGATTCATCAAATCTTCAGCAAGAAACCCTCTACTGTGATAATAAAAAACAGAAAGTGCTGGAAAAACTCAGCATCTGTGCAGAGAGAAACAGAGTCAACATTTCAAGACTCTTCTTTGGAACACTCTACTGTGCAGTGCAGACAGTCAGTTATGCTGCCTCCCCACTCGGAGTGTTAGCCATGGCCCAGTGGGCCACACTCTCATCTCTGAGAGAGGAAAGGAAATCTGTTGTCCTTGCCTGTCTCCAGGCCCACAGCAAGCCACTCGGTTGTATCAAACCACTACAAAGTCATAAAAAAAGCAATGGGACCACCCAGCATTGACCTAGGCACTGGCAAATGGCAACCTCAGCCCTGTCGACCCTGCAAAGTCCTCCTTACTAACATCTGGGGGCTAGTGCCAAAATTGGGAGAGCTGTCTCACAGACTAGTCAAGCAATAGCCTGACAGAGTCAACCTCACAGAATCATACCCAACAGATAACGTCCCAGACCCCCACCGTCACTATCCCTGGGTATGTCCTGTCCCACCGGTAGGACAGACCCAGCAGAGGTGGTGGCACAGTCGGGAGGGAGTCCTCAGCATTGACTTTGGACCCCATGAAGTCTCATGGCATCAGGTCAAATGTGGGCAAGAAAACCTCCTGCTGAATACCACGTACCACCCTCCATCAGCTGATGAATCAGCGCTCCTCCATGTTGAACACCACTTGGAGGAAGCACTGAGTGTGACAAGGGTGCAGAATGTACCCCGGGTGGGGGACTTCAATGCCCATCACCAAAAGTGGCTCGGTAGCACCACTACTGACTGAGCTGGCTGAGTCCTAAATGACACGGCTGCTAGACTGGGTCTGCGGCAGGTTGTGAGGGAACCAACAAGAGGGAAAAATGTACTTAACCTCATCCTCACCAACCTGCCTGCCGCAGATGCATCCATCCATGACAGTATCGGTACTACTGACCATTGCACAGTCATTGTGGAGACAAAGTCCCACCTTCACATTGAGGATACCCTCCATCATGTGTGGCACTATCATTGTGCTATATGGGATAGCTTTCAAACAGATCTAGCAACTCAAAACTAGGCTTCCACGAGGTGCTGTGGGCCACCAGCAGCAGCAGAATTGTAGTCGAACACAATCTGTAACCTCATGGCCCAGCATATCCCCCACTCTACCATTACCATCAAGCCAGGGGATCAACCCTAGTTCAATGAAGAGTGCAGGGGGGCATGCCAGGAGCAGCACCAGGCATACCTAAAATTGAGGTGTCAACTTGGTGAAGCTACAACACAGGACTACTTTCATGCCAAACAGCATAAGCAGCAAGTTACAGACAGCTAAGCGATTCCACAACCAACGGATCAGATCTAAGCTCTGCAGTCCTGCCACATCCAGTTGTGAATGGTGGTGGACAATTAAACAACTCACTGGAGGAGGAGGCTCCACAAATATCCTCATCCTGAAAGCTGGAGGAACCCAGCACATCAGTGTAAAAGATAAGACTGAAGCATTTGTTACAATCGTCAGCCAGAAGTGCCAAGTGGATGATCCATCTCAGCCTCATCCTGAGGTCCCCAGTGTCACAGATGCCAGACTTCAGCCAATTCAGTTCACTCCACATGATTTCAAGAAATGGCTGAAGGCACTGGATACTGCAAAGGCTATGGGCCCTGACAATATTCCAGCAATAGTACTGAAGACTTGTGCTCCAGAGTTTGCCGTGCCCCTAGCCAAGCTGTTCCAGTACAGCTACAACACTGGCATCTAACCGGCTATGTGGAAAATTGCCCAGGTATGTCCTGTACACAAAAAGCAGGAAAAATCCAACCCGGCCAATTACCGCCCCATCAGTCTCTTCTCCATCATCAGTAAAGTAATGGAAGGGGTCATCAACAGTGCTATCAAGCATCACTTGTTTAGCAATAACCTGCTCACTGACACCCAGTTTGGGTTCCGTCAGGGCCACTCAGCTTCTGACCTCATTACAGCCTTGGTTCAAACATGGACAAAAGAGCTGAACTGCCAAGGTGAGGTGAGAGTGACTGCCCTTTACATCAAGGCAGCATTTGACAGAGTGTGGCATCAAGGAGCCCTAGCAAAACTGGAGTCAATGGGAATCAGGGGGAAAACTTTCCATTGGTTGGGGTCATACCCAGCACAAATGAAGATGGTTGTGGTTGTCGGAGCTCAGTAATCTCAGTTCCAGGACATCACTGCAGGAGTTCCTCAGGATAGTGTCCTTGGCCCAACCATCTTCAGTTGCTTCGTCAATGACCCTCCTTCCATCATAAGGTCAGAAGTGGGGATGTTCACTGATGATTGCACAGTGTTCAGCACCATTCGCGACTCCTCAGATACTGAAGCAGTCCATGTCCAAATGCAGCAAGACCTGGACAATATCCAGGCTTGGGCTGACAAGTGGCAAGTAACATTTGTGCCAGACAATTGTCAGGCAACGACTATCTCCAACAATACAGAGTCCACTCATTGCCCCTTGATGTTCAATGGTATTACCATCACTGAATCCCCCACTATCAACATGCTGGGGGTTACCATTGGCCAGAAACTGAACTGGACCAGCCATATAAATACTGTGGCTACAAAATCAGGTCAGGGACTAGGAATTGTGCAACAAGTAACTCACCTCCTGACTTGCCAAAGCCTGTCCACCATCTCGAAGGCACAAGTCAGGAGTGTGATGGAATATTCTCCATTTGCCTGGATGAATGTAGCTCCCACAACACTCAAGAGGCTTGACACCGTCCAGGACAAAGCAGCCCACTTGAGTGGCACCACATTCACAAACGTTCGTTCCCTCTACCACCGATGCACAGTGGCAGCAGTGTGGACCATCCACAAGATGCACCACAGAAACTCACCAAGGCTCCTTAGACAGTACCCTCCAAACCCACAACTGTTACTGCCTAGAAGGATAGCAGATGGATGGGAACATCGCCACCTGGAAGTTCCCCTCCGAGCCACTCACCATTGGTCAGGATATTGAGTGACTTGGAGGGGAGCTTCTAGGTGGTGATTTCCCCTGTGTCTGCTGCCCTTGTCCTTCGAGGTGGTAAAGATCTTGGGTTTGGAAGACGCTGTCTAAGGGGCCTTGGTGAATTCCTGCACTGCATCTTGTTGATCATACACACTGCATCAATGGTGGAGGGAGTGAATGTTTAGGTGACGGATGGGATGCCAAACAAGCGGACTGCATGGTCCTGGATTGTATTGAGCTTCTTGAGTGTTATTCCCAGATCCCAGATATGTTCCCCCATTCCCCGAGGGGATGCAAGCCCACCCCCAGGCCTGGATTTGAGTCAGATTGACCACTCTCAGGGTGAAACACTACTTCAGCCCTTCTCGGGCCTGTTATCCAGCTTCTGCTAGCAGACAAGCAGGTCATCTGCTAACTTATCTGGGTGGCAGAAGGGTCAGGTCAGGGTCTAAAGGTCAGATCAGGTTGGGATGTCACATTAGGGCCGGAGGCCTGGTCAAGGTCGGGCCAGGTTGGAAGGTCGCGTCAGGGTCAGAGGCCAAATTAGGGTCTGATCAGATTGGAAGACCGATGAGGATCAGGTTGTGACAGATACCGAGTGAGGTTGGATGTGTAATGGAAAGATAGAAAGTTAAAATAAAAGTAGGCAGTTAAAACAAACCATGTAAAAGAAAGTGGCAGCTTTCGATGCTCTTGAAGGGAATTGAAGGTTGGTGATGTTGATGTATGAACCAATCGGTGAAAGTGGATCCAATCTGGTATCCACATTAAACACTCGTCCATGTTTGCTACACATCCTAATATTTCCCATTATGAGGGGAGGGGGTGTGAGGGGGGAAAGGATTTCTTCAGGAGAAAATAAAATTGGCAGAAGTAATGTATGTTGGTGTTTTGTGACGTTGCTGAGAGATTTGCACTGGCGTAGCCTCCAGGTCTATGGGCCAAGCACTGGGAAATGGGATTAATGTAGTCAGATCTCTGTTGACCAGCACACACATGATGGGCCGAATGGCCTCCTTCTGCACTGTAAACGTCTATGAGCCTATGAGATTTGACAGACAATTCGGGTCGTTTACAGCAAATTAGCATATTGAAACGAGTCTGCAGACAGTCGAGATATTTGTGCGGGCAGAGTTGGAAATGAGATTCGGTGCAAATGGTGAAGGACGGATCTGTTGATTAAATGGCCAACAGCACCCCCTATAGGAGACAATATTAATAACTGCACCCAAACCCAACCAGAATTTACAGCATGACAGGAAGGCAGCTCTACAGAACCCTGGCCTGACCACACCTGGAAACTGTGCACAATTCCGGGCACTACAACTTAGAAAAGATTATACGGATCCTGGAAAGAGTTCAGCACACGTTCACCAGAAGGCCAGAGTTTCTAGGGATGAGTTGATTGCGAGGTTTTTAAGGTTTCGAGAGGAATTGATAGGGTTTAAGGAGTTGCAGACTGGCACACATTGAGGGACGCACGAAAGCTTGGAGCTCGATGGGGAGAGGTCACTGTCTAAGGCCCTCCCGCTGTAAAACCCCTCAGGCTGTCTGCTTAACGTGAAATAAATACTGTAAACATTACCTGCAACTGAGGTGCCTCATCACATTAACAGAGAGCCACACTGACAAAACAAATTGTAGCGCACTCTATGAAATGTCAAATCTGAACTGTTATGTATTGTACTTTTACTAAATTTATGAAGAAGGTACTTCCATGTGAAAGAATAATTACAGGGTGGGTATAGAGAAAGGTTTCTCCGCTAGTGGACAAGTATCTCAGTGTCCACGGTCTGAAACCAGAGCCAGGACATTCAGGAGGGAAGTTAGGAAATACTTGTTTGTATGAAGGGTGTGGGAGTTTAGAACTCTCTTTAGCAAAGTAGCTCAATTAGGAAATCCTAAATCTTGGAATCTCAATTTTTTGCTAGCCAAGGCTTAAGTTAAGATATGGATCAGCCATGATCTAACTGGACGGTGGAAACACTCTAAGGAGCTGTATGGCCCTCCTCCTGTTCCTATGTGTGGTCTCAGTCAAAGCCTCGCATTTAGCAAGTATTTTAACCAACGTTTCCCAATACCTTCATAGAAAGGCACCATCAGACATGTAAACACTGCCCAGATACCACATATAGCCTACTATTTCTGCCAAGCCTCCTCTCAGATCTTTTTTATTTGAAGGGTTTCTGACATCACTTGGCTGGCATTTTCTCTTACCCTGTTCAAAGTGATTTACAAACACTCTTTCCCCTCTGAAGGCACGAGTAAAGATTGCAGCTTTCAGCCCCTCCCACGGGGAGCGGCTGACCGAGCACCCTTGTTCCCCTTCACACTTGAGCTGAGATTGAACCAGCTGTAAATGGATCGAGCTGCCATGTTGAAAGGTCTCAGAGGTGGGCAAGGAAGGGAGGAACAGGAGTAGGCCATTCAGCCCACTGCCAGTCTTCGGAAAATTACAGAAATCACTGGATATGTCAAGTCCCCAAGATGTGGTTTTAAACTTACTGGATCATAGGAGTTGCCAACCCTCCAGGCTTGCCCTGGAGTTTCCAGGAATTAACAATTCATCTTTGGGACACTGGAGAAAAGTCATAGCGGCATTAAAAAAATGGTTTGTGTTTCCCTCATTTACTATCAAAATTTTTATAATAACTATAAATATTCAGATGGCGAAATAAAGGCTGTTTGACTGGGTGTCAAGGGCCATCCAATTATTCATAAAATGTCTGCTCACTTTCTGATTGGCTGTTAGAAGGCAGTGTGTCACTTGTCAAGTGACCAATAACAAGCGTGTGGGAGGGAGGTGGAGCACAATACATCGGGCAGCCAATGGCAGGAGCGCAAGGGGTGGGATCATTGCAGGTCATGTGATTGAACCTCTGTCTCTCCTCACGGGAATGACCACAAACACAAAAGAGTGAACTAGAGATACAAAGGGTTTTTTTTTAAAAAAAAAACCATCGTTACCCGTCGGGAAAACTGGCTGAGATCCTATACACCTGATTCCCACTCATTTCACACCCCATTTTCCAGTCGAGATTTGTATGGGAGCCAAAAGCACCCACCATCAGGTGGAAGATTGTGGCGTGGCAATTATGTCACTGGATTAGAAGGCCACAGGCCCAGGCTAATGTTCTGCAGAACATGGGTTCAAATGCCACTAAAGGCAGCTGGTAAAATTTAAATTCCATTAATAAGTCTGCAATTATAAAGCTAGTCTCAGTAATGATGACCATGAAACTGTCATCGATTGGCATAAAAACACATCTAGTTCACTAATGTCCTCCAGGGAAGGAAATCTGCCATCCTTACCTGGTCTGGCCTACATGTGACTCCAGACCCACAGCAATTTGGTTGATTTCTGAATGGCTATAAATTGAGAGAGGGGAATGTGCAGCAAGACCTGGGTGTCCTTGTACACCAGTCGCTGAAGGTAAGCATGCAGGTGCAGCAGGTGGTAAAGAAGGCAGATGGTATGTTGGCCTTCATAGTGAGAGGATTCGAGTACAGGAGCAGGGATATCTCACTGCAATTATACAGGGCCTTGGTGAGACCACACCTGGAATATTGTGTGCAGTTTTGGTCTCCTTATCTGAGGAAGGATGTCCTTGCTATAGAGGGAGTGCAGCGAAGGTTTACCCGACTGATTCCTGGGATGGCGGGACTGACATATGAGGAGAGATTGAGTTGGTTAGGATTATATTTGCTGGAGTTCAGAAGAATGAGGGGGGGTGGGATCTCATAGAAACCTATAAAATTCTATCAGGACTAGACAGAGTAGATGCAGGAAGGATGTTCCTGATGGTGGGGGAGCCCAGAACCAGGGTTCACAGTCTGAGGATATGGGTTAGACCATTTAGGACAGAGATGAGGAGAAATTTCTTCACCCAGAGAGTGGTGAGCCTGTGGAATTCGTTACCACAGAAAGTAGTTGAGGCCAAAACATTGTATGTTTTCAAGAAGGAGTTAGATATAGCTCTTGGGGCGAAAGGGATCAAAGGGTATGGGGAGAAAGTGGGAGCAGGCTATAGAGTTGGATGATCAGCCATGATCATAATGAATGACGGAGCAGGCTCGAAGGGCCGAATGGCCTACTCCTGCTCCTATTTTCTATGTTTCTATGATTCTTAACTTCCCTCTGCAATGGCCTAGCTAGCCACTCAGCTCAAGGGCAATTAGAGATGGGCAACAAGTTCTTTCCTTGTCAGTGACGCCCACATCCCATGAAAGAATAAAGAAATAAAAATGTGCTGCTAGTTGTATCAATGGTTCCCTGGGCTAATGCCTATCCCTTAACCAATAGCATTGACGTAGATTATCTCACTACCATGGCGTTGTGACCCCCAATGGGGTACGGGGATGAGGTTTTGGGGTTGTAAGCTCCAAGGCAGCAAGTGCAACCATAGGGAGGGCATTGAGATTTTTGACAGCTGTGTGGTCACACTGTGGGACTAAGATTTCTCTGGGGGTGAGAATTCCTGATCATCCATTGTAATTTTGGCAAAAAAGATCCAAAGGGCTTTTACCGTAAAGAGTCTTTATAGAAACCCAATCCTATGACTTAAGTGCCTCTAGAAATGATTTCTCAGGATTTCACTGTCACACATTTTTGTTCTGTCGGGGTTTATTTTAAATACTCAGCATTGGTCCTCCAATTTCACCATTGCTACAGTCACTTTGCCACTACATTTTTCCACTTAACTTGCCTGTTTCCCTCATATCTCAAACAGCAATTAGAATTAAAAAAAAATACCATTTGCACACTTATTTAGTACAAATGTAAAGCAACATCATATGGAGCATAGGGGATAAATTCACAGTGTACAACACAATTGTACGACAGTGGTTTGGTGCCAGAGAAGTCAGAATGGTAAGGTTGTATTAGCTACAGAATTGAATTGTTTTGTAAATATTGTGATTTTTTTGTGGCCACTTTCCTAGCATCAGTTGATTGTTCTGCGATTAATTATCCTTAGATACTCAGCACTGGTCCTTCACTTTCACCATCACTACTGTCACTCTGCATACAGCATGCGGGTATAATGAGAAAAAGACAAAACCTATATTTTTACAGCACCTTTCACAATGTCCCAAATTGCTTTACAGCCAATTAAGTAATTTTGAGCTGTAGTCACTGATATAGGCAATGTTATCAAATGGCAGAGCAGGCTCGAGGGGCTGAATGGTCTACTCCTGATATGTGTGTTTTTGAGACATTGAAATATTGTGATAAAGTTGTGTTGCATAGTAGATATTGAAAATATATTGTAGTGATAAGCAGCAATCAGCAGAGTCTTCAGACTTGCTGATCAATAAAACACAGATACAACCGACTTTATTCTCTGGCCACTTAAAAGTTGTGTCACTCAGAGACACCTGGGAGCTCCAATGCTTCTCACTGACTATGTTGTTCAAACATTCCACTTTGCTGCTCAGGAGTCATTTGATCTTCCTACTCTGTGAGATTACTGATAAAATAGAATCGAATTCCACCCCTTGTATGAAATAATTATATTGAATAATATCACGCGCCCAGACAGGAGAAAGTCTTCTACAGAATGGAAAAGATCTTGTGCAGTTTATCTGGGTTGCAAGTATTGGATCTTTTCTCAAATATGAATTCACAGTCACTGTGTTCACATGGTGCAATGTGCAGAACATGTTAATGTGGGCTGAGGTAGTCACCAAAACCTGTGTTATCATCTGCACAGTATTATAAATAACTAATGGGATATTTTCCTGTCAAATTAACAATATTAACTGATGCTGTTAAAGTAAGATTTGTACTCTCTGGTTTGGCTAATAGTCACGTTGAGATCACCTATTGGCTGCACACAAACTGACTCTGCATCATATCGTCACTGCTCTTAACAGTAAAGACCCATTATTATGCATATATATCGGATGATATTTGTAACCAGATGTCAACATGGGCATTATCTAGCACTAGGACTTTTGGGTGAATTGATTGGTGAATCTTGCAAGGGGGAAAATTATCATGCATGATTGGGGTTAAAGTGTGTGTGTGTGTGTGTGTGTGTGTGTGTGTGTGTGGTGGCGGGGGGTGGGGGGGGGGGTGGTGTTGGTGGTATGGTGGGGGAATATGGGGCCCAGAAAGAGGAGAAGCACCAGAGTCCATGATTTCTCTCCTGGGCCGTGGTGCACATGGTAAGTGCCGAGACTACATCTGACTGCATCAGATACTTAACAAGAAATCCACCCAGCTCCACCTGCTGGACACAGCGAGTTCCAATAATTCAACAGTGCTGGTGAACATACCTCTTCCACAGTGAAATATGGTGAGTGACTGAGGCTTTGATTGCAGTGGGATTGATTTCCCAGTGAACGTAGACATCAAACATGCTCCAGAATCAATAACCTTACTTCCCCAAGCATTTCATAAACATCATTTGGCTTAGAATTACAAATCTTTTGTTCAAAAAACGTGTTTTCATGTAAATTAGCTGCACAAAACACTTTCTAGGAAAAATAATGACATTCTATTGTTAAACAACATATCTATAAAAATGTCCCTCTTTTGTTCTGAAACATTGGCCAGGATTTTACGGACCATCCCACCCGGTGGGATATTATGGTCTGACTGAACTGAATGGAGATTTAAATGGCTCTCCCCATCCACTGGGGGGAGACACACCAGAGCAAGGCCATAGAATCCTGGCCATTGGGCTGCCTTATTCAGAGAATAAGTCTTCCTGGATCGCACTGCTTAATATCCATGTGTGACTTTCCTTCACTGTTGCTGGGTCAAAATCCTGGAACTCCCTCCCTAACAGCACTGTGGGTGTACCTACACCACAAGGACTGCAGTGTTTCAAGAAAGCGGCTCACCACCACCTTCTCAAGGGGCAATTAGGGATGGGCAATAAATGCTGGGCCCAGCCAACCTTGCCCTCATCTCCAGGATGAATATTAATTGTTTTCTTTTTAAAAATGGGTTAATAATGTGTCAGGATCATACTCAAAGGGACTTTTGCATCAACACATTAAGCAGAGGCGCTTCAGGAGGAGGGACACTTTTAAAATTATAGCTAATATAAAATGGAAACAGGAAATGCTGGAAAAATGCAGCAGGTCTGGCAGCATCTGTGAAGAAAGAAACTGAGTTAACCTGTTGAGTCCGCATGACTCTTCTTCAGTCATTATAGTGTTGCTATGACTACAACCAAGTAACCTAAATCATGAGACAAGTGCTGCATGAATTCTACATTTGTTCAAAACTGACTCTCAAAATTAGCACCTTAATTTTTGGATTTTGTTTAAGCTTAATGCCAGATTCTACTGAGTACATGATTTAACGCTTACGGTCTAAAAGATCTGACTGTGGGGTTGTTTATGAGAAAGCAGCAGTCTGGAGCTCTTGGCAAAGGAGGTTAGTGTGTTTACGTTGGCCTATGTGTTCCCAGGCCAGGCCCTCGAGCCAGCCATGTTTTTAAGAGTCTCCATCTTGTTCGGTTATGACCACAATGTGTTTGTTTGGTGCTGTCACCCTGAATTGTGCTGTCTCGGTGCTGGACTCACCTCGGACATCAGCGGAGAATTGGGCCGAGTGCCTGGTCACAAAGAGCCGCAGCTGTTGATCGAGGTTGAAGGACGTGAGGTCAACATCCCAGGATCGAATGCCTGCATTTGGTGGGGGGGGGGGGGGGTGTGGAGAGAAAGAAAACAACGGTTAGTTGGTCACCTCTTAGGCTGGAGGCCTAGAATCAAAAGGGTGTCGGTTTGGCTCGCCAAACAACACTACAGCCTTGAGCTCAGAAGGACATCCCTAACCTTGCTGGACACTTTGAGGCAGTGCTGAAGGAGTGCTGCGTTGTTGGAGGAGCTTTGCTGTGTCTCCCAAGGCCCCACGGCACATAATTCTCCATCAGCCCTCACCGCCAAATTATGGATTGACTTGGTCATTTATTTCAACTGGTTTTCTGGCATCTTGCTGTGTACAAAATGGCTGCTGCCCTCGCCTCTATAAGAAGAGCCCCAGCACTGCAAAATATTTAATTATTGATCAGTTTTGTTTAAACCCTTAAGCCAATGACCAGATGTGGCGAATCGGAAATTGAGGTGTTGTGAATTCAGATGTGGGATTAACCTCCCTTCCACACAGACCAGAGGGCTGAGTTAGTGTATCAACAGGTTATAGTTGGGTTTGACACCTCAGAGCTGGAGCCAAAGAGGCTGCCCTGTTTGTGGGGGGGTGGGGGGGGTGTGTGAGCAGGGCAGGGGGTTATTGGAGGAACCAATACAGGCAATGTTCCTACTTCTGATCACACTTTTAAAAATGATTCCTCCTTGGGTGTGAGTATAACCAGCGAGGCCAGCACTTACTGCCCACCCCTAACTGCTTTTGAATGGTGTGACTTGCTAGGCCATTTCAGGGGGCAGTTAAGAGTCAACCGTGTAGTCACATGTAGGCCAGGTCAGGTAAGGGTGGCAGATTTCCTTCCCCAAACTAGATGGACTTTTATGACAATCTAGAAGTTTCATAATTATTATTCACAGGACTCGCATTTTCTTCCAGATTTATCAAATAATTGAACTTAAGTCCCCCAGCTGCATGATGGGATTTGAACTCAGGTTTCCAGGGCATCGTCTGCTGGATTATTAATCCAATAACATTACCACTATGCCACCATTCTCCTAAAGTCAATAAGCAAACATGACAGGCGGACACTTGATTGTAATGGCTTATGTGGGCGAATATCCTCGACAACTCTCACTGTTTAGTTGCGCGTGTTTGTGGGAGAGAGAAGCCGAACAGACGATATGAGGTGTTTAGCTCTCAGCTGACTTCATGCAGGCCACAGTCATTAACTTCCTGCTCTCTGCAGCAGTCTGGTTGTGGATCAGAACACAGAATCTGTATGACACCTGAGCCATCATCGATCCAACTTCTTTAATTAAACCCGAGATAACCATCACTTTCTGGTACGTGTCACCTCCCTGTCTCCGCATCATGCCCTTGAAACTGGTAACCTCCCTGACCATGGATTAAATGCACAGTCATGTTGCAGCAGTGCTTCTACCCAATTGATTCTGTGTTCCCTCACAGATCTTATCGAGAGAGAGAGAGAGAGATGTTTGTCTCTTTAATATCCATGTCCGCCCACCACCAGGGGCTGGATCTGCATTCTCACTTTGATCAGCAGGTCTTTCTTTTTGTTTATGCTGAGTCACTGTCGGGAGCGAGTGTTATTCACTCCACTCAATGAGGCAGGGAAAGCAAATAAAAAAATCTGCCAAACCTCCTCCGACATTATCTCACTCTCAGTGCTTAGTCAGGAAGTCGTGGGTTCAAATCCCACCCCAGAGATTTGAGCACAAAATCTCAGCTGACGCTCCCAATTCAGCGCTGAGGGAGTGCTGCGCTGCCGGAGGTGCCACCTTTTAGGTGAGTTATTGAACCGAAGCCGCATCCGCCCTGTCAGGCGGATGTAAAAGATCCTTGGCACCACTTCAGAGAAGAACAGGGGAGTGTCAGGGCCAATATTTATCCCTCAACCAACCAACATCACCAAAAAACAGATTACCTGTGTATTATCACATTGCTGTCTGTGGGAGCTTGCTGTGCACAAATTGGTTGTCACGTTTCCTACATTATAACCGTGACCACGCGTCTAAAAAAAAGTACTTCATTGGCTGTAAAGTGCTTGGGATGTTCTGTGGCCGAGAAAGGTGTTATACAAATGCAAGTCTTTCTTTCCTTAGCTGAGGCCTCACTGGGGACATGCTTAGGACAGTGTGAATTTTTTAAATCCACATTTCCCCATGTGATAACTGCTCTGTTTAAAGTGTGTCTTGGTAGAGATACAACATTGGCTGGGGAGTGGGAGGGATGCAGGATTACACTGTGTAATTACTTAGGCATTCCAGGAGAGGGAGCCTGCATCTGAATGCAAACATTCAGTTGTTAAGTTCAATAACAACCGCTGCTTGCATTTATATAGCACCTTTAATGTAGTAAAATGCCCCAAAGGAGTATCAAAGGAGCATTTTCAATTAGAGATATTAAGAGTGGTAACCAAAGGTTTGGTCAAAGAGGTAAGAGAGGAGGATGGAAAGGTAGAGAGGAGGATGGAGGGGTAGAAAGGAGGATGGAGGGGTAGAAAGGAGGATGGAGGGGTAGAAAGGAGGATGGAGGGGTAGAGAGGAGGATGGAGGGGTAGAGAGGAGGATGGAGGGGTAGAGAGGAGGATGGAGGGGTAGAGAGGAGGATGGAGGGGTAGAGAGGAGGATGGAGGGGTAGAGAAGAGGATGGAGGGGTAGAGAGATTTAGGAATGGAATTCCAGAGCTTGGAGTCCAGGCAGCTGAAGGCACAGTCACCAGTGGTGGAGTGATTAAAACCAGGCCCGGTAAGGGGTCAGAATTGGAGGGTTGTGGAGCTGGAGGAGGTTACAGAGGTAAAGAGGGGACAAGGGCCATGGAAGGATTTAAAACAAAGGTGAGAATTCTGAAATCGAGGCGTTAGCAGACTGGGAGCCAATGTAGCTCAGCAAAGCATAGTTTTTGGGTGAGATGGTTAACAGGACAAGTTACTTGGCGGCTGAAAAAAAAAACTGATCTGACAAGAAATAAACCAGAACCTTGTAAAGTGAGCTGATTCTCAATTATATTCCGATCCAGGTCAACGTACAAACACTTTCCTACGTTTCAGGAAGTTGATCATTCTGATTTGTGTCTGTTACGGGCTGGATTTAATCTTCAATCTTCTGTTTTCACTTAGAGCCCGAACAGAGCAGGAAATTTTCCCATAGTCCTGGCACATCATTCCTCTAACTAACGCCACTAAAAAATATTTGACATTCATCTCTTTGCTGTTTGTGGCACTTTGCTCTGTCCAGTTTGGCTCAGAGTGACTGCATTTCGAAAAGTTGCTTTGAGTCATCCCGTGAAATAAGGTGCTACACAAATGCAACTTCCTTCTTACTTTTCATACTGTTCCTGAGGAAGGTTTGGATGACATAGGCCATTCAGCCCACCTGAATATCACCCTTCTAACCCTTCTTTCCCACCGGTGTCTGAAACAATGAATCGTCCACTAGCTTCACACTTTGCGACCAAATAGAAATAAAGACTTGCATTTATAAAGCGCCTTTCACAACCTCACATCACACTGTAAAATACCCCAACAAAATATTTTTCAAAGTATGGTCGCTATTGCAATGTAGAAAATGAGGCAACCAATTCATGCGCCGCGAGCTCCCACAAACAGTAACGAAATAAATAATCATCTGTCCCTTAAGCATTGGCTGAAGGATAAATGTTGTCCAGGGTTCCCCTGCTCTTCTTTTTACATCTGCCTGAGAGGACTGACATCTCATCCGATAGATGGCACCTTTGACAGTGCGGCACTCCCTCAGTACTGCGCTGGAATATCAGCCTAGATTTTGGTGCTCAAGTCTCTGGAGTGGGACTTGGACCCAGCACTCTTCTGACTCAGAGGGAGGAGAGCTTCTCAGTGAGGCAGGCTAACACAGGAAGCTGCAAGATGATCTTTAAAATCACACGACTATGAGGCAAGGTGCCAGCAGACAATGTTACTTGATTTGGATCCTCAGCATAAGTTCTGTCAAAAGTCAGCGCTGGTTGCCAGCAGATTTTGCCTTCAGACCTGTGCAGTAAGGTCAAAGAGTCAAATCGCCTAAGCGAGCAAGCTCCGACAACAGAAATAAAGAAACTAAGTATGAACGTACCTGGCAAAGCCAGCATTTATTGCCCATCCCCTAGTTGCCCTAAGGTGGAGGTAGGTGGGCTCTCTTCTTGAACCAATGGTGGCAGATTGAGGGGCTTGCTAGGCTCACTTCAGAGGGCAGTTAAGAGACAAACTCGTTGGGTGTGTGACTGGAGTCACATGGAAGCCCAGACTGGGTAAGGACTGTAGCTTCCTTCCCCTGAAGGAACGTTCGTGAACCAGTTGGGTTTTTATGACAATCCAACAGCTTCATGGACCCTTCCAGCTTTTATTGGCTTTATCAAACTGAGTTCAAATTCTCAAGCTGCCCTGATATGATTTGAGCTCACACTGTCTGGATTAATAGTTCCATAACATAATGACTGCCCAGCCAGAGGGGTGCAAATACTTTCTGTATCCACTATAGCTTAATCACAGCAAGTATATAAATGCTCTTTGTAAACTGACTGCATCAGGCAGACAGAATGGGAGCAGCTGAAATTGATTGTTTTCCTGCACTCAGCATCTGCCTTCCACACACTGATCTCCAAGGACAGAATCAAAAACACAATGGGAGTGGGAGGAGACCTCACTGCAAAATGACTTTGTATCACATCCAAGCTAACCCTCACAGTTGACGCAGGATTTTCTTTCTACTCCTGGCAGGGTTTTGGCATATGCCAGGTGCTGCTGCAGCTAGGAGCAGACAGATGCATGGCACAGTGAGGCTCCTGCACCAACAGAGAAGGCCAAGTTCTCTCTCCGCTCCCCTGAGGGTTGCTGTCCCCTGCTTGGGGAGAGTAGTGATCCTGCCCCCAAGGTACTCGACCACATCAGCCCCTCCCCTTAACCATCAAAGCCAACGCCCTTGCTATTTTTTATATGTATGTTACAATAGTACCAGCAATGCCACTGACCAGTAGCCAAGTCTGATACCTCCCCCGGCTGCCTAATACATGCATATTTTCCAGCAGGGGATAGCAGATCGTGGGAAAGACAGATTGTTTTGTCTATTTAATCCTCTACCCTCTCTAACCCGCTGCCTCTGAAGCCCTCGTATCACAGCTTAGGTTGCGATCTGCTAACTCACAGATCAGGGCCCTGTACGGGTCAGTGCACTGATACCTGAGGATGGGGTAAAGAGAACAGCACCCCCTTTCAGAAACTGCTCCACTGCTCTGGCTCCATTAGCCGTACATCAGTGTGGGTTGTTGTGAAAAGGCACAATATAGGTGCAAGTCTTTATTTTTTTTTTAAAAACATAATTCTGCCAGAAAGTTGGCTCTGAAATTCCAGGTGGGGTACAATCGAAGGAAGAAAGGATGGACCTGCATTTATATAGCACCTTTCACGAGCTCAGGACACCCAATGAAGTTGTTTCGAAGTGTGTCAGTTTTTGTAATGTAGGAAACACAGTACTCAGTTTGCACACAGCAAGGCAAGATGAGAACAATGATATCCCCTGGGATCTGAACTGGACCTCAGCTTTTCACTATATTTATAAATGACTTAGATGAGGGAAGAGAGGGCTGTGTATCCAAGTTTGCTGACAGCACTGAGTTAAGTGACACACTAAGAAATGTAGATAGGAGCAGAAAGTTGCAAAGTGACATTGATAGATTAAGTGAGTGGGCAAAACTGTAGCAGATGGAGTTTAATGTGGGAAAGTGTGAGCTCATCCTCTTTGGACCTAAGAAAGATAAATGGTGAAAAGCTGGGGACTGGGGAGGAGCAGAGAGGCTCAGGGGTTCCATGTACAGAAATCATTACAAACTGGTGGACGGGCAGGAAAACATAATAAAAAGACAAATGAAATGTTCGCGTTTAGCTCAAGGAGGCTGGTATACGTTATGTTACAGTTATATAAAACTGTCGTTAAACCCCACTTGGACTACTGCGCTCAATTCTGGGCACTTTGGGAGGGATATATTGGCGTTGGAGGCCAAGATTCACTAGAATTATACCAAGGCTAAATTATGAGGACAGATTGTGTGGGGTAAGCTTGTATTTTCATGAGTATTAAACATTAAAGGGTGATCCAGTTCAGATGTTTTTGACAATGAAAAGATTTGATAGTGTTTATAGCATGTAGATTTGAGCTTGTACAAGTATTATTCTGAATTGAACACTGACAACTGTAGGAGGAGGAGAAACAAATACAAACTGGGGTGAGGCAACCAACAACAGTGTAAAGCCTTTAACATAGTAAACCTTCCCGAGGTATAATCAGACAAAAAAATGGACATTGAGCCAAAGATGTCAGTCAGAATTACAAAAACTCTAGTCAAAGTGTTGGACATTAAGGCCATTGGAGAGAATTGGCACATGGTTATAGATTAGGAGGGAATTAGGATTTAGTACTGAAATCAAGAAGTTCTTTGCATGTAATTAAATTATGCTAATGTTGGCACTACAATGAAATTATGCTAATGGTTACTATAAATAAGTTATGCTCATAAAGTGCTACAATTATATTATGCTAATTGGACACCACCATGAAATCATAGGAATGATTGTACAAGAACATCATTAACTTACCAATTATTTTAACAGCTCCTGGAGATTAAGCCACTTTTCAACTATCTTCCATTATGGTAATGTTAAAATAGACAAATATTTTAGCACAATATTCCATTTACTTATTAAAGCCTCTGTCCGTGCAGGGTAGACTTTTATCCCTAGTACCATGGATCCCCCCTGTTTGTTTTCTCTCCTCACTGGCCCATCTTTTTCTTTCAGAGCAGCGTTCTGCAGCTCATTTACTCTCAGTGTTGGATTTTTCACTAGGGGGACACAATCTCTCCTGTGTGACAGCTCATGGAATGTTTAGATCAGATCGACAGATCTGCCCGTCCACCCAGCAGGATCTGTTTCAGTTCAGTCCATCTTTCCAGCTGCTTTCAGTTAGAATCACAGAATAGCACACCACAGAAGGAAGCCATTCAGCCCATCGAGTTTATGTTGGCTTTTTCGAGGAGTTGGCCCCTAATTCCTCGCTCTTTCCCAGCATTTCTTTTCACCATCAAGTCTTTTTCCAATTCCCTTTTGAAAGTTACTGTTGAACCCATAGCCTAACAGGCAGTGCATTGCAAATCCTGATCACTTGTTGACTGAATCTATGTCGCCCCTTAGTTTTTTTTGCCAATCACCTTAAATCTGCACCCTTTCCTTATCGACCACCTTCGGGAATTCTACCATAGTTGTTGAACATATTGGATGTGTTGGATCAGAATTGCCCGGTGACTCTGGGACTCCCTCTACTCTCCATACTGAGTGGTGGATTAATATTCATCCAGCTCACCAAATGTTTACATGCTCAGAACACAAGCAAAGGACAACAAAGGCAACTTCACAGACGGTTTATTCCCCTGTGGAATTTCTATTAACCCTTCCCATTATCCAGAGTCTGAACTCCTCTAATATCTCCAATATCTCATTCAACAGGCTGTTTAGGGATGGGCAATGAATGCTGGCCTAGCCAGTGATGCCCACAACCTGTAAATGAATTTTAAAAAATTCCAACCATTTACCATCCTTCCGTAGAGAATTATTTTCTGGGATCGATTCTAGACGGATTTCTCAATCTGATTTAAATTTCCATTTTCTCTTCTTGTACAATCATATTAAAACTGTTACCACAACCTGTGAAAGCTCCCTGGATTTTTTTTTAGTTGGTGGGGGTGGCGGTGGGTGGCCATAAGCTATTCTTTATTGATTCACTCACATAACCATCTATAAATACTTCCACCAGTACAAAACATTACCCCCATGAGGTCCATAATCTGAAGAGACAACACAACAGGATTTAGTTAGATGTAACTTGATTGTGACTGTGGCATTCGTGATTTCTGGGACTTGATTGAACCATTTCCTGGAAAGCGCCCTTCTGTATTGAGTTTCCTATTTAAGTCCCAGTTGCCTACAATGCAGAATAATTGGATCCAAGGACCAAGAGCCTCCAGCCAAGGTCTAAAAAAGGCAGGCACTGCGATGTGATACACTTTCTTCCTCTCCTTCACCTCCAGTCCATTAGCTAAGTCAGGGAGGAAAAGCATTAGCTAAACAGAATCGCCCTGGCATTCTGCTGAAATGGCCAAGGCTGTGAGATATTTTGTCAAAAAAAATTACTCTGGGGTAATTCTAATCGGACCCACCTGGATATTATATGTCAGGGATTGGCTTCCCATTTTATCCCCCCATCCAATATTCCTATCAGTTGGTGATAACAATAACTGCTCAGGCTATACATGATAGTCAGTCAGTCAGATTTGCCTGGTATATTGGCTAGGACACTCCTGCTTTTCTTTGAAATAGCGGCCATGGGATCTTTTACATCCACCCTGAGAGAGAGACGGACTTCAGTTTAACATCTCAGCTGAAAGATGGCACCTCCAATGGTGCAGCACTCACTCAGTAACGTGTTGGAATGTCAGCTTTAATCGTGTGCTCAAGGCTTTGAGGTGGGAACTAAGAGCTGAGTGTCTCAGCTGACTGAGCACAGACTGGGGGTTGGAGCCTTGGTCTGTTTGGGTCAGTATCAGTGGTTGGTGTCTGTTCCAAGATGGAGAGATTTTGAATCATGGCCCATTGTCTCGATAGCTACTCATTAATATACAGTTGAACAGTTTTCTCCCTAATAGTTCTGGACACAACGATCACAGTTACAATATGGAGCTGAACCTGGTGCATAATTCAGCAACATCACAAGTGCACTTTGCAGTTGCTCTATTGACATTTTTTAAATTATTCATAGAAATTTAGGTGAAGAAACAATGTCCTTTGAACAAGGTTAAAGAAAAGTAGGAGTGTTAAAGGAGGAAATGGAGACATCGGGGTTACGTGAGTTTTGAAGGAATACAGTAAGACTTATTTCCAGCTAAACAGTCAGCCAACATGGTGCAGTGAGTCACACTCTTACCTCTGAATCAGAGGGCACAAGGCCAAAGTCCTGCTCCAGAGAATTTTGTGCAATCAGTTCAGGCCAACTCTCCCAGTGCTGCATTGTCAAGGGTGCTGCCTTTCAGATGAGATGATAAACCAAGGCCCCATTTGATTTCTCAGGTGGATGTAAAAGATTCCATGACAATATTTTGAAGAAGAGAAGCGTCTTCATGTCCTGGTCAATATTTATCCCTCAGCTAACATCACTATAACAGATTATCTGGTCATTGATGTTTGTGGGATCTTGCTGTGCACAATTTGGCTGCTGTGTTTCCTACATTACAACAGTGACTACACTTCAAAAGTACTTCACTGGCTGTACATGGAATTGTGAAAGCTGCTACATAAATGCAACATCTTTCTTCTTTTTCCTTTATTAATGCCAGCCAATGAAAATTAAATATTGGATGCTGTGTCAGAACACCGCTGCTCTTTTTTCAAAATGAAGATTACTCACAGGTAGCACCCTCTGACACAGCACAGAATGCACATTGGTTTCAGGAGTCAGCAGACACTGACTGGGTCAACTTGGCAGGAAGCAGCCTGGGCTGGGAAGTGGGAAACATCAACATATCCTAGCTGGGAACGATCTGGACCGGACCTGCTGACCAAGCCTGGATTCCTAACGAGAATGTTGGAGATTGCCTGGGGGCAAGTGGCGGGCATCCTCCAAAGCCATGTTGGCCAATCTCGAAATGATGGAGGGGGAGGTTCATGACACCTTGACTCCTCACTAGTCTCACCGTTGACTTCCTGTATTTCACACTGATTTTTCAGGAACCTTCCTCAGATAAAGGGAAGCTTTGGATTTACTCCTTGTGAACCAATCACGATGTACCTCTTGTCCTCTGCTTTACGTCATACTCGAGCTGATTAGTGTTCTCTGATAAACTCAGTAACAGATAAACCTTGCCTTTTGGGAATGCAGTTGAAACAAGTTATTCAAAATTTTGTTACAGCCCTCCCACAACGCAGTTACCAATTAACAGATGGATAGGCAGATGTGCTCAAGAAACTGTGTCTTACCCACGTGGAGCAACTGGACCAAGCCCCCCACTGCGCCAGATCAGGGAATTGGATAACTCAAAGCTTTCAGATGGGGCCCATGTCACCAAATCCTAACAAGCAGCTCACACTCAGACATCCTCGTCCCCTCCAGCCTTACTGCACCCGCCAAGCTTCTGGGTGGTTGAAGACCTGCAGCTGGCTGGACTGGTATAAAAAGAGATGTTCCAGCTTCCCAGATGCTGTACCGATGACACTACATAGAATTCACAGCCCCTTATGCCTAATAAACACAATTCCCTCACCACCGATTCCTTCCCTCCTTATGGCTTCTGTCTGAGGCTGAATCAGATTGTTCATTAACTTGGCATCAATACTCCCTCCAGCTTCCAATGTTGTGCATGACTGGCTTGTGGCGCTGCAAGGCATATTCCATAAAGGGTATATGGTTTGTGCACAGCCTGACTGTACACTGCATGGTATATACCCAGTTGCTGTGAGACTGTGCACCCATGCAGCTTAGAGAGGCATTAGCGTCCTACTTGACTCTGAGCTGAGCTTCCGACCTCATATTCTCTCCATCTCCAAGACCACCTACTTCCTCCTCTGTAACATCACCTACATTTCTCACAATTCTTGTTTACCCATCACACTTGTGTTTGCTGACCTGCACTGGACCCTGCTCCAGCAATATCTCAATTTTAAAATCCTCATCCTTACTTTTAAATCTCTCCTTGGCCTTGCTCCTCCCTATCTCTTTAATCTCCTCCAGTCCCAAACTCCTCCAAGGTATCTCTGCTCCTCTAATTTTGACCTCTTGCGCATCTCTGATTTTAATCACCCCACCATTGATGGCCATACCTTCAACTGCCAAGGTGCCAAGATCTAGAATTCCATCCCAAACCTCTCTAACTCTCTCCACATTTAAGATGCTCCTTAAAACCTCCCTCTTTAATCAAGCTTTAGGCCACCTCTCCTGATACCTCCTTGTATGGCTCTGTATGAAATTCTCTCTGATACACTCCTGTAAAGCATTTTGGGAAGTTTTATTATGTTATAGGTGCTATATAAATACAAGTTATTGCAATGAACAATGCAATTGGCCCAGAGCATTACCCGAAACTATAGTAATTACCAAGCTGTTGACTACTGTGCTGGTTACTGTGTCTGTTCATTCACTGGTGTATTTAATGGAGACTTCCTCAGTGTTGAGAGCTTAAGGGTACTTATTGCCCCTAGAATTAATAGTGAGTTTCACTGTACTCACAATGCAACCAGAGTGGGGAAGCAGGATAAGATGGTGTGCGCACATCTTTCCCTCCTTAAGTCTTTGAACGCAGGTTATGTCCCTTTCTTCAAATCCCAGAATTTCTCCTAATGTCCCCTCACTCAGCCCTCTAACTGATATTTTACCTTTTCCTGTGCTCCTGTTAGTTTTGTCATCTATTGGCACAGAACAATCTGCTCTGACCATATACCACAAGTCTAATCTAACATTAGTCAACCTGCTGACTGTGTTACTTCACCACGTGCAATATTAACCTTGCTAGAACCTAGGGACTTGCACTGTGAAAGCATTGGTGTTTAAACATTTCTACACTGGGGACACCTCGCACAAAACCGGGAATCTCCTGCAAATACCGACATACTCCTGGGGACCCCTGCAAATACCAATACACTCCAAGGACCCCTGAAGACATTGACACATTTCCCTGGGACCTCTGCAAATACTGACACATTCCCCTGGGACTCCTATAAACATCAACACACTCCAATGGACTCCCTGTAAATACCAACTCGCTCCCTGGGGAACACCCGCAAATACCGACACCCTCCCCTGGGATGCCTGCAAATATCGACACACTCCCTGGAGATCCTGATAAATATTGACACACTCCCCTGGGGACCCCTGCAAACATCGACACACTCCCCTGGGACGCCTATAAACATCAACAGACTCCAGTGGACTCCCTGCGAATATCAACACATTCCTCGAGGTCCCTAATAAACTTTGGCTGGGAGACCCCTGCAAATACTGTCACATCCCCAGATCCCCTTGTGAATGCTGACGCAGTCTCTGGGACCCCCCTGAAAAAACTTCCTGGCACCCTTAATAAATACTGACTCCATACCTAACTTGCGAAAACACAGTTTCTACGGCCAAAAGGGAAACATTTGAAAGATTTTTTTTAATTAGTTAAGAAACAGCTGTGGTAAGATACTGATGAGTGAACACATGGTAACCGGTGAGAAATGCTGCGATTTTGGTGTCCCCAGGAATCTGGGAAACTGAGCAGGAAATGTGCATCCTAATGGTCAGATCTTAAAGGCGAGAGAGAGAGAGAGAGAGAGAGGTGGGAGAGAGAGAGAGGTGGGAGAGAGAGAGGGGTGGGAGAGGGAGGGGGCGAACCTCTTCATTTTGAAACGCTTTAGTGATTTGAGAGAGTTTGCAAACCTCTGAAATGTTTCTCCAGAAAATGTAGCTTCTGTATAACAAGACTGGGATCAAGCAGGGGGGAAAAAAGCCATCAAAAAAGCGTAAAATAAAGAAAATCGGAGGCTGAAGCCTGTAGTTCCTGATTTTACCGTTCACCCACTCTTGGGTCAAAGAGTTTAACTTTCACACATTGTACAAAATTATCCTATTTCAGTGAGAGCTTTCAGCTGCCCACATTGCACGGCGTCGAAATCTCCCAGGTTAATGCAAAGACGGCTGCTACCGAAATGCATTCATTTAAACTATTTAAATTGACAAATAATTGTTTTTTAAAGTTTGCATCCAACACACAGAATAACGCGCGAAAATAATTTTGGTCCTTATAAAAAAAACAATAAGACCATTCCAGTTTGAACATTCCTCGCAACACTCCAGGTTGAGGGGGTATTGTTTTATTTGTTCGATTCTTTTTTCGGGATTTCTCACGGTTTCCTCACCTTGTTCGACGTGGAGAGTCGCTGCTCGCAGCTGATTGTCGGTGGCGATTTCGCCGATCACGATGAGGATGGAGTATCTCTGGCCGCTCAGCGCTGCAGAGTGAGGCGGCGGCAGCGGCGGCTGCTGTCCATGGTGCTGATCCTGCTCCTGCTCCTGCTCCTGCCCGGCCGCCGCTGGCGGCTCTGGGGCGCCGAAGAGCATCGCTGCCCCGGCCGCTGTCGCCATCGCAACCACGCCAATCAATGGGCTACACCACCATTCCGCCCTCCCCTCCTCCCAGGTGCCTTCTTAAACCAGCCGAGCCGCAAGCCGATTGGCTGGCGCTCTTGACCGACGTTCGGATGATGTCAGCTGGAGCCAATCCCGGACGCCGGGAGCAGGCGAGGGGCGGGACCGGGAAGAGGAAGCGCGGAAGGGAGGGGGGAAAAAAAAAGAGCAAAACGCTTTTTTTAAAATCCTGCGTCAGTGCAAGATGAGAGTGGATGTGGTGCAGTGTGAGAGTGGTTGTGTGTGTGTGTGTATGTGTGTGTGTGTATGCAATGCGCCTTGTAACCATCATATTCTGCATTTTAATTACTGAAATCTAGGATCATTGCAAATAAAACACGTTATTAAGAAATAAAACAAAAAAAACTGCGGATGCTGGAAATCCAAAACAAGAACAGAACTACATTGAACCTCCTTCAATCCTCCACAGTTTGATTGCAAGTTTAATGTGTAGAACCTTTTTTGCTTCAATATGCAAGTGGACAAGGGCTTACTTTCATGCCTCAGATACAGAAGCAAGCCTGCATTGTATGTTTTATGCCTTTGGAACCGTTCCAGTATTTTATTCTGTAAACTTAAGGCTTGCTGCATATATTCTGTTACACTAGACGCTGTATGAGACTGGAACTGAAATAGAAATGCTGCCAATTGCACTGGCGAAGGGAGAATTTAATGGGTTCAGTTTATGGTTTCATCAGTGTTCATAGTGGGGCACCCAAGTTGAGGGTGTTAATGTGTCTCCTTCAGCTAATGACTGATTGGCTGTGTATTCCAAGTTTCCTGACAGTGTTGGATGTCCTGCAATTGTATGATTTTCATCTTTAGGTGTTAGATGGTGAGAGATCAGTGTTTTGAAAGCAACAAAAAGGCATTAAAAGCATCTTAAAGGTAAATGGGAGCTACTTGGTGACATTGGAGTTGGGAAGACAGTCTAAGTGATAACGAAAGCAATTGCTTTCAGATCCCCAGGTTAAGAATAGTCTATGACAGTTGCAGAGGCAAATGGTACAGAATTTACCTTCGCAGAATTCCTTCACCCACCCCAAACTCTCCCCCACCCCACTAAAATTTTAAACCCAATTCCTCCCCACACTCCTGAAATTGGTTCGCGCGTCTCTAATTCTTCACCCCCCACCGCCCTTCGTTATTCGAGATCTTTCAAGAAATGTATGAAGCCAGGACTTTATGCTGCCCTTTAGTTTGAAGTTTGGCTCCAGTTGGTGGCAGCAGTGAATAGCAGTGTCTGCTGTTCAGGATCATCAATCAGATCACACTCCCCAGACTTTCTGTTCGATATATGTTGGCAGAAATGTGAATAATACATTTTGGAAAATCGCCGTTGCATTTAATAATGCATTGCAGTTCTGACTGAACTAGTAACCAAACACGACTAATATTATTTGTGCCTTTTATTTCTTGTAGAATTTCTCCCCGGGTGCATTCTGGAAAAATTGATGGGGGCCGTTGAGGATTCCCAGAGATTTGATATTCATGACAAACTGACTGAATCCATGGAATGGGATGATAGGATTACAGAGTGGGACCCAGCACGTTTTGTACTGTGTTAGCCAGCAACCTGAAGCAAGTGGCAGGAGCCCGAGCACAGAACCTTCCAGATCACTTACTGTAAGTTCTCAATGATTCAGCATGAGTATTTATTTCGGATGTGCACTTTCATTTTTTAAAGCAGTTTCAGTTTCTTTCAGGCATTTAAATTTTTTAAAACATTCTCCTCCCTTGCCAAAAGTCTCAATCTGTACCATAAGGTTTTGTGAATCTGGCTGCCTCTATTCCCCCTCCCAACACCCCCACTCTTTCTTCCCTTGACTCCCTTTGGTGCCCGTGATGAGCCAGTGTCCGGTACCAGTGTTAGTTGGGGAGGGGAAATCACGGAAAAGCCCTCAAAACACTCACAAATACACTTGCCAGCAAAGATCAGCTCACAGGTCATAGAGACCAGTGTAGCATCCCCTTCAACATTATCCATCCCAAGGACTTGACCATAAAAAATTCAGGTTGACACTCCAGTGTGACACTGAGGGAGTGCTGCACTGTTGGAAGAGCTGTCTTTCAGATCAGATGTTAAACTGGGGCCCCATCTGCTGTCTCAGGTGGACATAAAATATCCAATGGGTCTATTGGAAGAAGAACAGGGGAGCTCTCCCCGGTGCCCTGGCTAATATTTATCCCTCAACCAACATTAATAAAGACAGGTTCTCTGGTCATTTATCTCATTGCTATTTGTGGGACCTTGCTGTGTGTACACTGGCTGTCACCAATGTTCCCTCTTATCTGTGCAGCCTTGCAGAAAACCAGAAGTTCCTGTGCAGACCAAGTCCCCCTTTGAGCTACTGTGCATGTGCGGCTACACAAAAATATGTAAAGTGCCCACGCACTTACATGAATAGGCCAGGCACAACAACAACACCAAAAATATTAGAAGGAACATCAGTTGCCTTGTTTCCAAGATTAGAACAATGACTATGCTTCAAAAATATTTAACTGGTTGCGAAGGGCTTTGGGAGTGTCCTGAGGTTGTGAAAGGTGCTAAAAGAACGTAAATCTTTCTTGCCAGCACCCCAACTGGGTTCAGCTGATACATTAGCTCAAATGGGTGCTGAGACCAATTCTAACATGCCTTTAACCAAGCCCAGCTAGAATCAACTAATGGTCTGGGACCAAACATCAACTAAAGTCTGTATAGCACTGAGCTATGCATTTAGTCATGGAGACATCTAGAGGGAACAGCATGTACCTTTCAAATTGGCAAGGATTTAACAGTTGCTCTTAAATCTAACTGAGTCACCAAGAATCAATGACATCTGGTCAGCCTGTAGCAGTATTAGATTTCACTCAACAATCCATTAATACAAGGACAGTGTTCAGAAACTCCATATGGTTTGTGATATCCTGTATTTCTGTGCATTGTACCATTACCATTAAATTCTGATCCATTTCTCCTCTCCCTGGTATTAACACGGTCACCTTCAACACTTAGGTCAGAGGAGAGGGGTAGGTGGCTTCTAGATGGATTGACTGCCCCATTTCTAATGACTTGATAGAAGTTTTAAGGCTATGAAAGGGTTTGACATGGTAGCCAGAGGAAATGTTTCCCCTTGGGCTGGGGGGTGGGGGTGGGGGAGAGGGAAGGGGGGTGGGGTGGAGACCAGAACTAGGGGCTATAAAGATAAGATGGTCACCAAAACATCTAATTCAGGAGAAACTTGTTTACCCACAGAGTGGTGAGAATGTGGAACTCAGTACCACAGAGAGCAATTGAGGCAAAAGGCATAGGTATATTTAAGGGGAAGCTGGACAGACACACGAGGGAGAAAGGAATAGAAGGATATGCTGATAGGGTGAGATGAAGAGAGGTTGGAGGAGGCTTGTGTGGAGCATAAAGACCAGCATAGACCATTTGGGCAGAATGGCCTGTTTCTGTGCTGTACATACTATATAATACTAAGGAGAGTTTTACTGCAGTGAGAGATAAGAGGTTAATATTAGTTTAAAAGTAAAATACTGCGGATGTTGGAAATCTGAAATAAAAACAGAAAATGCTGGAAAAACTCAGCAGGTCTGGCAGCATCTGCGGAGAGGAAGGTAACATTTCGAGTTCATATGATTCTTCTTCAGAGCTGAAGAGAGGAAGAAATGTGATGGATTTTTACCGTTAAAGAGAGGGTAGAACAGGTGGAGCAAAATAGAAGATTAGCGATAGGTGGGAGCTCAGGAGAGATTTGACAAAGATGTCATGGACACAAGACAAAGGGAGTAATAATGATAGTATTAAAGACTAGGCGGGTGCTAATAGTAGCATAAAGGTCAGATAGCAGAATGTGTTTAATAGCTTAACAAGGCTTAACAGTGCTCTCTGAAAGCAAAACATAAGAACAAGTTACAGACTGGTCCTGTAGGGGGAGGGGTTGGGAAAAGAAAATATATATCAAAATGGAAGACAGAGTTCACAGTCTGAAGTTGTTAAACTCGATGTTAAGTCCGGAAGGCTGTTAAGCACCTAATCGGAAGAAGAGGTGCTGTACCTTCAGTTTGCGCAGGGTTTCACTGGAACATTGTAGCAGGCCAAAGGCAAAATGAGGGCATGAGAGCAGGATGGTGAATTGACTATTAGTTTATTCTCTGCCAAGATAGAACAAGGCCAGGTTGGAACTGGCAAAATGTCCTGCTACAATATCTGAGATTATCACCTGCAGTGTCTCAGTCTGTGGCACTCTTGCCAATGAATCAGAAGGCTGTGTGGGTTCAAGTCCTACTCCAGAGGTCTGAGAACAAAATCCAAACTGACACTCTGGTGCAGCACCTAGCAAGTGCTGCACTGTCAGAGGTGCCATCTTTCAGATAAGATGTTAAACTCAGGCCTTGTCTCTCAGCTGGACGTGGCCATTATTTTGAAGAAGAGCAGGGGTGTTCTCTCCATTGTCCTCCTCAATATTTAATCCTCAACCAACATCGCTATAGCAGATTATCTGGTCATCCAAAAGTCAGTACGTCTGACAGTGCAGCACTCCCATAATAGTGCACCGGAGTATCAGCCTGGCTTATGTGGCCAAGTTGCTGGAGTGGAACTTGAACTCACGACCTTATGACTCAGGTGAGAGTGTTGGCTCCAGACAATGGGCAGACTTTCAGTCCATCTGTTTTAATATCAGTTACATATTTTGAGAAAATACTTTGTAATTAACAACATTTTAAAATAAAACCATTGGTGCTTTAGCCAGACTCATGTAAGCCTTATTGGTAATTATGAACATAGTAACTAGGAATCGATATACATAAAAATATTAAAGTCCACCTAGTTCACCTTCTACCATCCCGATAGTCACACGATACAATGATAATGGAATTATTGACTAATCACAGGGATCAATGAGTCTATAGCAGACCCAGACATGAGGTGAGAGAAACCCCCAGTGCTGGAGAGGTTTGGGAACCAGAGGTCCAAAGTCACCTGTTCCTCCTGACCCTGCCGGACAACCAAATACCCATTTACAGTATCCCAAAGTAATATTTTCCTCAAGAACTTTCATTAATTTGCATTTGAACCAATCAATACAAGCTGCTTTCACGGTCTCCCCAGGGACCCTGTTATAAAGATTGACCACTCACTCACTGAGATACTATTTCTGCAGTAATGATGAGCAGCCGAATTGAATAACACAAAGAGGTTTCCTTTCATGAGGGAAACATGTCTGAACACCCCCCCCCCCCCACCCCACCTTTCTTTCTTCCCCTCTTGCTGGGGCACAGTTCTCATGTCCTTTCTTAATTCACCTAAGTAGCAAAGGGACCAGTCACTTGTACGGCACCTTTAATGTAGGGCAGCTGTTTGAGGGCAGTTCCTGGGGAGGGGGGAGGAATTAGGGGAGGAGTTGGAATATGAAATGCTTGCCCTCCTCATATTGACAAAGGAGAGCAGGGATGTCTTGGGCCAATAGTTATCCCTGAACTAACATCATTAGAACTAATCATCTGGTTATTATCACATTGCTGGTTGCAGGACTGACTGGCATCTACAAACTCTTCGTGCTTGGCCTAAATAGCCAAGTGGTTATGGTACTGGGTTGGTAACCCAAGATCAAGAGTTCAAATCTCACAATGGCAAACTATGTAACTTCATCTGAAACAGATGGAAGCAGGTTTGTACTCGAAAGAGTTACAAACTCTTCGTTTGTCCACACGATTTCCTGCCAAACTTCAATAGCTACCACTGCAAAAGTGCTTAACTGGCCTTGGATGGCTTTGGGTCACACAGTGGTTGCGAAAGGCACTATAGAAATGCAATGTAGTATAAGTGCAAACTCTTAACTGCCCTCTGCAATGGCCGGTCAAGCCGCTCAGTTCAAGGACAGTTAGGGACAGGCAACAAGTTCCTGTCCTTACATTCCATGGCAGAATAAAGAAAAGCGTTCATCTTTTTCTGTGTGTTTTGCTGAATAAATTATTCCTACTCTCCCGGCAGTATGGGATTGAGCAGATTAATGACATTCTAAAACTGTCTGTTCAACTTCTTCTCTGTTGAGTTTATCTATTTTGTATACAATATAGATGTGTGTATAATTTCACACCCATGTTAAGTGACCTGGGGGAGTCTGTCCAGCAGCGCCCCCGTTGGTGCAGCGCTGCAGTGCAGACTAGGAACCGGGGAAGGACTGCAGCGAATATCATCTGATTTTTCAATCACCCCAGACTCACATCAAACAGGTAAACAAAAAACTGCATTTACACCCCTTTCGTTTTATGCATGCATCTTTACTAAAAAAAAACATACGCTTTTCTTTTTCATTGCACTTTTTTTTTAAAAAAAGGGAGGCATTTCATCGGCACCAGCTTAATTCCAATAATTAAGCCTACATCTGAATCATTAAAACGCCGGTAGAATTACATGTTAAAAAGACGTCTCGTTTCTGGCTGCGCAGTTCCTTCATTGCAGCAGTGCTTTTCGTTCGCATTGTTTATCAGCTGTTCGTCTGCAATTTACGAGTATCTGTAAATATACTTTGCATGTTTGAGATCTAAAATGCAACATTGAAAGGCGATGCCGAGTTAAAGACGATGTTGAATAAAGCGCCTTGCGATTATGCCGAGTGCCAAAAGCGACCTTTCCATTTTGCAGTTTCGGGAGATGTTGGAAAAATAACACGCATCTGGAAATGTGATAGAGTAGGACAGATGTGCAGTACTAAAAATGCACTTCAGATGTGGCAGTGCGATTGAACAAGGTTTTCTTTTTGAAAAATATCAGTCAGTATTTGCGAACTCTCATGGCACTATTTTCGCTGCAGATTGTAATTATTTTTTAAAAAAAGGTAGAGCCTGAATTTATGGAAATGGTTTTGCCTTTTGAGAAAGGGGCTGACTTTAAAAAAATAATTGAATGCTGGCAAGGGTTTTTTTAAAATTAATGTTCCCTCCTCATCCCTTTCTAAATAACGCGCACCAGTGACTAAAATCATTCGGTATTGCAACCTGTGCATCCCCACCCTCTATTGAGAACATCTCTGAAGACGGTGGGGGTTCGGGGTGGGGGTACAAGTTGCCCTTTTGCGAGGCTTCTGACCCACCCACCCACACATTTCACTGAAGCCACATCACCAACAGGTTTGACTGTCAATTCATCAGGACATGCATGGCTGTACCTGAATTGGGTGGTGATATAATCCCTGTACCGGGTTGGGGATGGAGGGGTGGGAGTTTAGTGGTAGGCCAGGGTGTGGGATAGATACAAACAAGGGCCCGGATTAATAGGGGAGTTTCTCTTTTAATTTGTTTCTTTTTATATATATATCGAGAGGTGTCCAGCAGATAGAGAGAAGGAGGAATGAACCAAATCAAATCCCAAGCCAGAACTGTATTTATCCCTTCAACATGCTGACTCATACTGGGATGTAGTTTCAAGGACATCAGTAGCCTTCCATTACTTCACCTGTGAACCCACAGTCAGATACTGGCAAGCTATTTGACCTTGGGAAGGGGTGGGGGTGGGGGAAGGGCAGTTAAGCACCAATATAATTCCAATACTCCCCCCCTCCCCCCCATTGTGCTGTAGCAGTGGTGCCTGTTGGGAAGTCTGGACCTCCAGTGCTGAGGCTCTCTGCAGTCACCCCACCTGACAACGCAGCAGGGGGTTGGGATCAATGATGGATTTTGGGTAGTTCTAGATGGGATGGAGAGCAAGGCCAATTTGTGCTCAATATCCATAGTGCAGTGTCTCCCCACCAATCTGAAAATGCAAAACTATCCCAATTTCATTGCAAGTGCAATAGGATTTTAATGAGTAATATGTTTTAAATCTGCAACCCTCCTCTCACATTGAACTGTAATCTTGCTCATCTTCACTCCAATAACTGCTTTTAATTTCAGGATTTCAAAAGTGCATCCATGTTTTAATAATACACTGTCTACGTCTTGGATAAGTACAGGAAGTTGATCCTTCTCCCTTGCCCAGTGGGCAATATACAGTCAGCTGTACTTTTGTGGGGTGTGAACTAGGCAGTCACAGGTTTAATTCTCTGGGGCAGAAGGAATAAAAGCCCCCGGTCCTTCTGAGCAGGGGTACTGGCTGATTCTGTGCCCCCTCCCCCCCCCCCCCCCCACCCCCCCCATCTCCCCTGAATCTGATAACTGCCTGAGGACCCCTGCAATATAGATGCAGCTAAGGACAGGATTAACTGTGGTGCCTCCAAAGATGTTAACTCTCTGTGTCTAGCGTGGTCATTCAAATGAAGTACCAAAGAATGGCCAGTCCTTGAAGCTCCAGTGCTAGATCAGAGTGAGATTATTGTTGCTACTTTATTTTACATCTGCTGCGGAGGATTCCAGGTGACCTGGTAGATAAAGCTGTCAAAGCTCAACTCCAACCAGAATATCCAAAAGCCAGGTCTGTTGGCCTCCCAAATTACCTCTCTTATCTTAATAATGGGTGAAGGGGCAAGTGTACAGTGCAGGAAGCTGGAGAAGAGAAAAATGTAAGAAATAGAATCAGGAGTCAGCCATTCAGTCCTTTGAGCCTGTTCCACCATTCTGTAAGATCATGGCTGAACCGATTGTGGCCTTAACTCCACTTTCCTGCTGACATCCCCCCCCCTCCCCCCTACTGACCCCTGTAGCCCCAGATAAAATTTCTACCTAAATCTGTCTTGAATATATTTATTGACCCAGCCTCCACTGCTCTCTGGGGAAGAGAATTCCAAAGATCGGTGTAGCGATTGAAAAGAGTAGCAGTGACGAGATAAACTAGGAAGCAGTTGTTTGGGTTTCGAAAGCCTGAAGATTGTTGGAAGAAGGAAGATCTGAGGGAGCTGAGGAACTTGGTCAACCTGCGATCCTGGGAAAGGGCGACTTAGAGTAGATGGTGCAATGAATATTCATTTGACCAGTGCAGATTTTGAGAAAGGGAAGAACACGAAAAACAGAAGCAGTAGACCATTTGGCCCATCGAGCCTGTACTGCCATTCAATATGGTCAAGGCTGATCTTCCAGCCCGCTCCCCATATCCCCCGATTTCCTGAGAGACCAAAAATCTGCCTAACCCAGTCTTAAATATAAAAGCAAAATACTGCGGATGCTGGAAATCTAGAACAAAAACAAAAATACCTGGAAAAACTCAGCAGGTCTGACAGCATCTCTGGAGAGGGATACAGTTGACGTTTTGAGTCCGTATGACCCTTTCTCAGTCCTGATGAAGGGTCATACGGACTTGAAACATCAACTGTATCCCCCTGCGCAGATGCTGTCAGACCTGCTGAGTTTTTTCAGGTATTTTTGTTTTTGTTCCAGTCTTAAATATATTCATTGATAGAACTTCCACAACCCTCTGGGGTAGAGAATTCCAACCATTCACAACCCTTTGAATGAAGCAATTTCTCCTCATCTCTGTCCTAAATGATAGGCCCCTTATCCTGAGACTGTGCCCCCCCACCGTGTTCTAGATTCCCAGCTAGCGGAAACAATCTCTCAGAGTCTATCTTATCAAGCCTCTTCAAAATCTTTCAAACCCCATTAGAATCTTAGAGCAGGTAGAATGGTGGTTTAGAGGGTAAAATTGGGAGGAACACTAATCTGTTTGCATGTGTAAAATAAAGAGGAAAAGTTATGAAAAAGATGAGAGTTTGGAGACTGGAGCTGAGAATGGATAGCCAAGGTGATGACAAGCAATTTTTCTCAGATGCGTGAGAGGTGTTAGAAGAACTTCACATGTCTTCAAGTCTTAGATAAATTTGAGTTTTAAAGAGCTATTGAGGGCAAAATAAATGATTGGTGCAGAGGAAGAAAGGTAACTTCTCAGCAACGGAGGAGATGTTGGAATTCTGTTTGGGATCAAAGGAGAAAATGAGGCTAAAAACTGGATGAAGAAGGAATAAGACTGGAGCCATGACTGGTGAAGATTGGTGACGTTTGGTTGAATTCATGGGATATGGAGAATAATAAGTTGACAATGTGCGTTGCATTGAAATGGGGTGAGAATGCAGAGTTAATATTATCCATCAGCAGGCAGCTGATGACTGAGAAACATCAGTAGACTTTCTGGAGAGGCTTACGGTCTAGAATCACTCATGTACCCTTAGAGGACAATGTGCAATGATGAACAAATCAGTGAAGGATGTATAAATGTGTGATGACTAAAGAGTTACAGGGTTTTCAAAGCAACCATTTGACTTCATGGCCTCGTCCCTTCCCTATCACTGTAATCTCCTCCAGTCCTACAACTGTCTGAAATTTCTGCACACCACCCATATTGGCTTCTTGTGCATCCCTGATTGCCCTTGCTCCATTGGTCACGGTGACTTCAGATGCCTAGATGCTAAGCTCTGGAATTCCCTCCCTAAATCATTCTGCTTCTCAACCTCTCTTCCCCCCTTTAAGGGACTCCTTAAAGCCTACCTCTTTGACAATGGTTTTGGCCACCTGTCCTAATATTGTCTTCTGTGGTTCGGTGTCAAAATTTTGTTTGGTAATTACTCCAGTGAAGCACCTTTATAAGTAAAGGGCATATGTATCAGCTTGGCTTGGTTAGTACCCTTCTCGATCAGAAAACCTGATTTGAGCTAGTAATTGGACCTCTGTGCAGTGCTGATGGAGTGCTGCACTGTTGGAGTTACTGTCTCTGGGGTAAAATGTTAAATCCTTGTTCATGTGGACGTTAAAGTTCATGCAACATTACCTTTCTGGCATCCTGGTCACTATCAACCATCTAAATCATCTGGTCATTCATCTCACTGTCAAGTGTGGATTATGGTGCTGCTGTTAAATACCTGTCACCTTTACCTAGGCCATCACCACACTCCAGCCGAATTATTTACATGCATCTGTGTTGCAGCTTGAATTTTTCTCAGGGAGTTTCATAAACATAATCAGTTGCCTGGCAACATTAGGTGTCAGGCAAATCTCTTGTCTCTGAGCCAGAGGTTATGGGTTCAAGTCCCACTCCAGAGTTTAAGCATAAAAACCTAGACTGATGCTCCAGTATAGGACTGAGAGAGTGCTGTACTCTCTCTTGAATTGAGGCTTTAAACTGATGTAATAGATTCAATGGCACCATCTTGAAGAAAAGCAGGAGAGTTCTCCCCCACTGTCCTCCCCAATATTTATCCTCCAACCAATGTTATAAAAGCAGGTTACCTGAACATTATTGCATTGCTGTCCATGGGATCTTGCTGTGCACAAATTGGCTGCTGTGCTTCCTACATTACAACAGTGACCATACTTCAAAAGCTCATCATTGGCTTTACAGTGCGTTGGAACATCCTGTGGCTGTGACAGGCGCTAAAGAAATGGAAGTCTAGTCCTACCTGTCTTTCAAATACTTTGATTTCAACATCATTGCTCTGTTAATGAATGACTTAATTAAGAGAATTCTAAGTATCACTGACAGAAAATCCTCCCAAGTCATTGGGGTTGTAAGCGCAACATGTTTCAGCATCTTCAGTGTTAGTAGGACATTATAACCAGGGTGTGTTTAGTGTAGGATGTTGGGAGGCTGGAAGTTCAGTTAGAGATAGCATGGTTGTTACACCACTCGTTAATCAGTACTTTCAGATTTAAATAAATATCCAGGTACCATTAAATCAAGCCAAGGCCTGATTTTAACCTAACTTGCCTGGTAGGAATGGGACAGGTTCAAGCTGGATGCTGGCCATACATCCTCTACCTGATTCTCCTTGCCATGGATAGGTTAGGACAGATTTGGGAGTTCAGTCTGCTGAGATCCCTAATACATTTTTCTTCTTCATAATTTAAAGTTATTTCTAAAGGGGATTGACTCATGTTGGGAGTCATTTTTCCTGGGTGAATCCAGGCTGTGTTGGCTGGCTATTTGACTGTGGTGGGATTCACAATCAAGTCTGCTCCTGTCCTTGCTTGACATATACACACACTTCCAGCAGAGGTCGGCAGACATCAGTCAGGAGTGGGGACTGTGGCTAATCTATCATTTTCTCTACCAAGCCCTGAAGGCAACTACAATTTTGCCACTGCTGCCTCAGGTGAATTCAGGTAACTCCGCCATTGGCGGTCATGCCTTCAGCTGCCTGGGCCTGAAGCTCTGAAAGTCCCTCCCTAAACCTCTCCACCTCCTTTAAGTCACTTCTTAAAACCAACCACTTCAACCAAGCTTTTGGTCACCCATCCTAATATTTCCTCATATGATTCGATGTCACATTTTGTTTAATAATGCTTCCGTGAAGCGCCTTGGCGTGTATTACTGCATTAAAGGTGTTTTTTAAATGCAAATTATTGTTTCTGTTAGCTATTCCGTTTATACAACAAAAGTTATTTAAGTTTTACCTGCGTTAGGAATGTTAATATGTTAAGGTACTTAGGGTCCTGCAGTGTGATACTGAACCACACAGAACAGCAGGCCCAGCTTTGATGTGAAGCTCTCTTATTTCAGCAAGGACAGTTTGTGAGGGGTAGGAGGAGGTGTGGAGAACCACAATGGGCCTCAGCATGTGTGGGGGGAGGGTTGGGGAAGGGGGGTTTGGGGGGAGAGGGGGTTTAGGGGAGAGGGGGGAAGGGGGTTGGAAGGAGGAGGATGGGGGTTGGGGTTGGGGGGAGGGGAGGGGGAATGAGGGGGAGGGGGAATGATGGAGAGGGGGAAGGGGAAGGGAAAGGGTGGTTGGGGATAGAGGGGTTGGGGAGGAGGGAGGGGAGAGAAGGGAGAGGGGGCAGGGGAGAGGGGGGAGGGAGGGAGAGGGGAGAGGGGGGAGAGGAGAGGGGGCGTTGGGGGAGGGTGGAGAGGGGGCATTGGGGGAAGTGGGGCCGTTGGGGGGAGTGGGGGGGTTGGGAGGGGGGTTGGGGAGGGGTTGGGGGAATGCATGATGCCAGGCCAACAGCCCTACCCCTGTGTTTGTGTTTGTCTTTCCTCACAACGTGTTTGAATAGCTGGGCAACACTCATACAGGTGGAGCACTCACCTTGGGCCAACTGCACTGGGAGCTGGGCTGTGGGGAGGGTGTTGAGGAGAGGGGAAAGGGAGAAAGAGGGAGAGGAAGGAGAGTCAAAAAGAGGGTAAGGGAGGGAAGGAGAGGGAATGGGGGAGGAAGAGAGAAAGGAGGAGAGGGTTAGGGAGAGGGAGGAAATAGAGAGGGGAAGAGAAAGGGGAGGGTGAGGAGGGGGGAATGGCAGTGGGAGAGGAGGTTGGGTGAATGGTGAAGGGGCGGGGGCACGGGGTGAGGGGGTGAATGAGGGTGGGGAGGGGGCAGGGAGGTGATTGAGGGAGAATGGGGAGGGGGCAGGGAGGTGATTGAGGGGCAATATGAGGAGGTGATTGTGGGGGAATGGGGAGGGGGTAGGGAGGTGATTGAGGGGGAATGGGGAAGGGGTAGTGAGGTGATTGAGGGGGTTGGGAAGTGGTTGAGGGAGTTGGGACGTGATTGAGGAGGAATGGGGAGGAGGTAAGGATGTGATTGAGGGGAAAGGTGTAGGGAGGTGATTGAGGGGGTTGTGTAGGGATGTGATTGAGGGGGGAATGGGGAGGGGTAGGGAGGTGATTGAGGGGGTTTGGGGAGGGGTAGGGAGGTGATTGAGGGGGATTGGGGAGGGGGTAGCGAGGTGATTGAGGGGGGGAGCATCCCCTGATTTCCAGCCTTTGCCTGAAACCAGGAGCCACTCTTTATGATTGGCCACAATTTGTGTTCATCAGTGACGCACATCCGGCCAGTTGACCAATAGGAGTAGCGGGAAGGTGCGGATTGGATACAGTGAATCGGAATGTAACAGTTTGGGGTTTGGGGATCGGGGATCGAGCGGTGCGGCCGGAGCCCCGCACTGTCGGAGAGAGCGCGGCCGGAGCCCCGCACTGCCGGAGAGAGCGCGGCCGGAGTCCCGCACTGCCGGAGAGAGCGCGGCCGGAGCCCCGCACTGCCGGTATCACAGTGGGCGAGGGAGAACCGGCCCCGGAGGGAATCTGCAGCCGGAGAGAACAAACCCAGTGGTTACAGATCGAGCAAAAATCCTGCATAAGCTGATTGGTAAACATGTGGGGGGTGTACAGATAGTATAGATCATATATATAGACATATGGACTATAGCGCGTGTGATATAGGCTGTATTCTAGGTGCATAGTGTGTGCGTGTGTTTGTGTAATATAGACTGCAAACAAGCATATAGCTCTGATACTGTAATATAGATTTGTGATGTAGACTGTATCAGGAATATGATATTGCCTGTACCATGGGAGTATGGGGGTTTGATATTGTCTCATACTGGAGTGTGTGTGATATGGACTGTAACATGGGAGGGGGATGTGTGTGATATGGACTGTATCATGGGAGGGGGGGATGTGTGTGTGTGATATGGACTGTAACATGGGAGGGGGGGATGTGTGTGTGTGATATGGACTGTAACATGGGAGGGGGGGATGTGTGTGTGTGATATGGACTGTAACATGGGAGGGGGGATGTGTGTGTGTGATATGGACTGTAACATGGGAGGGGGATGTGTGTGATATGGACTGTAACATGGGAGGGGGGGATATGTGTGTGTGATATGGACTGTAACATGGGAGGGGGGATATGTGTGTGTGATATGGACTGTAACATGGGAGGGGGGATGTGTGTGTGTGATATGGACTGTAACATGGGAGGGGGGGATGTGTGTGTGTGTGTGTGATATGGACTGTAACATGGGAGGGGGGGATGTGTGTGTGTGATATGGACTGTAACATGGGAGGGGGGATGTGTGTGTGTGATATGGACTGTAACATGGGAGGGGGGATGTGTGTGTGTGATATGGACTGTAACATGGGAGGGGGGATGTGTGTGTGTGATATGGACTGTAACATGGGAGGGGGGGATGTGTGTGTGTGATATGGACTGTAACATGGGAGGGGGGATGTGTGTGTGTGATATGGACTGTAACATGGGAGGGGGGATGTGTGTGTGTGATATGGACTGTAACATGGGAGGGGGGGATGTGTGTGTGTGTGTGTGATATGGACTGTAACATGGGAGGGGGGGATGTGTGTGTGTGATATGGACTGTAACATGGGAGGGGAATGTGTGTGATATGGACTGTAACATGGGAGGGGGGGATGTGTGTGTGTGATATGGACTGTAACATGGGAGGGGGGATGTGTGTGTGTGATATGGACTGTAACATGGGAGGGGGGGATGTGTGTGTGTGATATGGACTGTAACATGGGAGGGGGGATGTGTGTGTGTGATATGGACTGTAACATGGGAGGGGGGATGTGTGTGTGTGATATGGACTGTAACATGGGAGGGGGGATGTGCGTGTGTGATATGGACTGTAACATGGGAGGGGGGATGTGTGTGTGTGATATGGACTGTAACATGGGAGGGGGGAAGTGTGTGTGTGATATGGACTGTAACATGGGAGGGGGGATGTGTGTGTGTGATATGGACTGTAACATGGGAGGGGGATGTGTGTGATATGGACTGTAACATGGGAGGGGGGGATGTGTGTGTGTGATATGGACTGTAACATGGGTGGGGTGTGTGTGTGTATGTGTGTGATATGGACTGTAACATTCATGGGAGGGGGTGTGTGTATGTGTGTGATATGGACTGTAACATTCATGGGAGGGGATGTCTGTGTATGTGTGTGATATGGACTGTAACATGGGAGGGGGGTGTGTGTGTGTGATATGGACTGTAACATGGGAGGGGGTGTGTGTGTGTGATATGGACTGTAACATGGGAGGGTGTGTGTGTGTGTGTGATATGGACTGTAACATGGGAGGGGTGTGTGTGTGTGATATGGACTGTAACATGGGAGGGGGGATGTGTGTGTGATATGGACGGTAACATGGGAGGGGGCGTGTGTGTGTGTGAGAGTGAATGATGGGAGGGGGCGTGTGTGTATGTGAGAGTGAATGATGGGAGGGGGCGTGTGTGTGTATGTGAGAGTGAATGATGGGAGGGGGCGTGTGTGTGTGTGAGAGTGAATGATGGGAGGGGGCGTGTGTGTATGTGAGAGTGAATGATGGGAGGGGGCGTGTGTGTGTGTGTGTGTGTGTGTGAGAGTGAATGATGGGAGGGGGCGTGTGTGTGTGTGTGTGAGAGTGAATGATGGGAGGGGGCGTGTGTGTGTGTGTGAGAGTGAATGATGGGAGGGGGCGTGTGTGTGTGTGTGAGAGTGAATGATGGGAGGGGGCGTGTGTGTGTGTGTGAGAGTGAATGATGGGAGGGGGCGTGTGTGTGTGTGTGAGAGTGAATGATGGGAGGGGGCGTGTGTGTGTGTGTGAGAGTGAATGATGGGAGGGGGCGTGTGTGTGTGTGTGAGAGTGAATGATGGGAGGGGGCGTGTGTGTGTGTGTGAGAGTGAATGATGGGAGGGGGCGTGTGTGTGTGTGTGAGAGTGAATGATGGGAGGGGGCGTGTGTGTGTGTGTGAGAGTGAATGATGGGAGGGGGCGTGTGTGTGTGTGTGAGAGTGAATGATGGGAGGTGGCGTGTGTGTGTGTGTGAGAGTGAATGATGGGAGGGTGTGTGTGTGTGTGAGAGTGAATGATGGGAGGGTGTGTGTGTGTGTGAGAGTGAATGATGGGAGGGGGCGTGTGTGTGTGTGTGAGAGTGAATGATGGGAGGGGGCGTGTGTGTGTGTGTGAGAGTGAATGATGGGAGGGGGCGTGTGTGTGTGTGTGAGAGTGAATGATGGGAGGGGGCGTGTGTGTGTGTGTGTGTGTGTGTGTGAGAGTGAATGATGGGAGGGGGCGTGTGTGTGTGTGTGAGAGTGAATGATGGGAGGGGGCGTGTGTGTGTGTGTGAGAGTGAATGATGGGAGGGGGCGTGTGTGTGTGTGTGAGAGTGAATGATGGGAGGGGGCGTGTGTGTGTGTGTGAGAGTGAATGATGGGAGGGGGCGTGTGTGTGTGTGTGAGAGTGAATGATGGGAGGGGGCGTGTGTGTGTGTGTGAGAGTGAATGATGGGAAGGGGCGTGTGTGTGTGTGTGAGAGTGAATGATGGGAGGGGGCGTGTGTGTGTGTGTGAGAGTGAATGATGGGAGGGGGCGTGTGTGTGTGTGTGAGAGTGAATGATGGGAGGGGGCGTGTGTGTGTGTGTGAGAGTGAATGATGGGAGGTGGCGTGTGTGTGTGTGTGAGAGTGAATGATGGGAGGGGGCGTGTGTGTGTGTGTGAGAGTGAATGATGGGAGGGGGCGTGTGTGTGTGTGTGAGAGTGAATGATGGGAGGGGGCGTGTGTGTGTGTGTGTGTGTGTGAGAGTGAATGATGGGAGGGGGCGTGTGTGTGTGTGTGAGAGTGAATGATGGGAGGGGGCGTGTGTGTGTGTGTGAGAGTGAATGATGGGAGGTGGCGTGTGTGTGTGTGTGAGAGTGAATGATGGGAGGGGGCGTGTGTGTGTGTGTGTGTGTGAGAGTGAATGATAGGAGGGGCCGTGTGTGTGTGTGTGTGATACGGACTGTAACATGGGAGGGGTTGTGTGAGAGAGAGAGATATGGACCGTAACATGGGAGGGGTGTGTGAGACATGGACTGTAACGTACGTACGTGGGTGGGGTGGGTATGTGCGTGAGTGATGTGGACTAACAGGGGAATGTGTGTGAGATACGTCCTGTAACAAGGGAGCGTGGCTTGTGTGTGATACAGGCTGTATCGCAGGAGTGTGGCGGGTGTGGGGCTTTGACAGATTGTATAGTATGTTTGTGTTATTAGATGTTGACTTGTATACAGTGACACTGTCCAGCTGGTTTGCACAGTTGCTTTTTAATGCTTTTGCATTTTTGGACTTTGACCCTGCATTGTCTCCTTGGGTAAGGATGCTCAGTTGCTGCAGAGGTTCCAGATTATGTGATGCCTGGATCCTGGCATGTTTTAAGAAATGGTAGTAGTATTTAAATACCACGTTGCCGGACTGTATTCCTTGTGTTTTCTGTCAGGATAATCTCAAAGGGTTAACCATTGGATCTGAGACTGCTGGGTCACAGAAAGCACGTTATGTCCCTGAGTTACTTGGTGTTCACAAGGGAGTGAATAAGGAGGAACACTTGGCCTATTAGATGAAAGGAAGCATTTTTAATGCACTTTTAAGACTATAGGATTTTCCAGTGCACCTTACAGCCAATGAAATACTTTTGAAGTGTAGTTACCTGTTTAAAGTGGGAAACACAGTAACCAATTTTCTCATAGCAAGCTCCCACAAACAGCAATGTGCTTAAGGCCTGATTATCTCTTTGTTTTTAGCGATGCTGACTGAGATATCAATATTGACCAGGACACCAGAGAGAATTCAACCACTCTTCAAAATAATGCCATTGGATCTTTTATGTCTGTCTCAAAAGGCAGTAGAAGCAAAGTCTTTGAATATTTTTAAGGCAGAGGTAGATAGATTTTTGAAAAACAATGGGGACGGTGGTGAAACATTATCAGGGCTAGGGAGAGTTTTACAATCCGCTCAGCCGTGCCGCTATTGAGTGACAGTGCAGGCTCGAGGGACTGAGTGGCCTACTCCTGCTGAAGGAGGGTCTGCTCTGAAGAAGGGTCATACAGACTCGAAACGTCTGTATGACAGATGCTGTCAGACCTGCGGAGTTTTTCCAGCATTTTCTGGTTTTACTCCTCCTAATTGGTATGTTGGCATCTTTTTTGGTGTTGGTTGTAGCTCAGTCAGTAGCAATCTTGCCTCTGACTCGAGACAATTCTGGGTTCAAGTCCCACTCCAGGATTTGAGCAGGACAGTCTAGTGCAGTATTGAGGGAGTGCTGCATTGCCTGAAGTGCCATCTTTCAAATGGGAGGTTAAATTGACTGGCCTATCAGATGGCCATTTTGAACACCCCCCCCCACCCCCCGTCTCCTGGCCAAAATTTGTCCCGCAGTTGACATTGCTAAAACAGATGATCTGTCATTATCACTTTGCTGTTTGTGGGAGCTTGCTGTGCGCAAATTGGCTGCCGTATTTCCAGTGACTGCGCTTCAGAAAGTAGCTCATTGTCCGTAAAGTGCTTTGGGGTGTTCTGTGGTTGTGAAAGACGCTATATAAATGCAAGTTTTTTTTTCTCTCTTCTATACTCAAGGCTCTGGAGTGGGAGTTGAAGTCACAAGTTTCTAACTCTGCTACCTTTGAGCCAAGGCTGACTCTGAAATCAGACAGTGAAAAGAAGCATTTAACAGGATTTGGAGAAGCAAAGATCATGTTGCGGCCATGGGGATGTAGGGATATCTTGAGATGGGGGGGGATGAGTAAATTGATTCAAAAGTTGTAAACCAGGTCTGAAATCATTGGAATAGCTGGATGTCAAAGGAGCAGAGCCCACTGAGTTCACCTTCCACTATCCTGATAGTCACACGATGCGATGATAATGGAGTTAGTGACTAATCACAGGGATCAATCTCTATCAATGAGTCTACAACAGACCCAGACGTGAGGGTGAGGAAACCCCCCCAAGTGCTGGAGAGATTTGGGAACCAGAGATCCAAAGTCACGAGTTCCTCCCTGAGCATCATATGTCCCAAACTACACACAGACTGGAGCCCAAAATGTTATTTTCTGTCAGAAATCTATCCAGTGGTCATTTTGATGAATATGTTTCCACCATCTCCCAAGGGAATCTGTTCTATAGATTGGTCACTTGTGCAGTGGAATCTTGTTTTCTCCCATTAGCTTGAGTTTACCCCTCCTTCAAATGAAGCCTGTGTCCTTGTGTTGTGCTGATGTGGACGAGGGTGAAGTAGCTTGCCGTGATTTATGTTATCTAGAATTGTAAAAGCAACAATCATATCACCTTCTGTTTTCCAGCGAGAGTGAGCCCAGTTTGCATAATCGCTCCTTGCAATCCAATCTCTCCAACCTCTCAAACCATTCCTCTTTTTAGGAGTCAGGAATCTGCCACACCTTCATCTGCTGTGGTGATCAGAACTGCACACCGGATTCCAAGTGTGGTGGCACCAATGGTTTATAAAATGACGGGGTTACTTTGCTTTTGGCTCAATTTGAATGGAAACTGACATCTGAGTTGCTTCATGAACACCGGCAGGTACTGTTGTTCATTACAACTCTTGGACCTCTGTCACTTTCGGTGCTCATTATGTCCTTGCCTTTTAGAAAGTAATCATCTCTTCTTGGGAATGTTTGTTCCTCCAAGTGGATCTCTTTGAATTTCTTTCTCTACCTTGAATTTCACTGAGCACCCGTGTGCAAAACTTTTCAGATTCTCCTGTGGTTTATCCTGGTCAGCTTTGGACGTTATACCTTCATTCGCTTTTTGTACCAATCATGCTTGGCTGGTTCTGAGACCCCCGTTGGATTTTACAGAACTGTTTATCCTATCCTCCAGCTGAAATGGTCTGTTCGGGCCCAGGAGTGCTGGGATTTCTGACCCGGGATTTTACTGTGCTTCTGAGAGCCTTTAGTAAGGCCTCAGCGTTTTGGCAGGAAATTTAGGCCCATCAAAGACACTGAGCCCTCTCTGAGCGCTTCCTAAAGGTGAATGGCCATTAGCCACTGGTTAGATATGGACGTCCTTGGGTGGGGGTGGACAAAGCTAAAACAATGACCGATCTTTGAGTTTTTCAGTGTAACTTGGAGGCCCTCTGCGGACCCCCTCCCCAATTCGATAGGGACAGGCCTTAGCCCTTGTTTCATTGGGTTCGTTCTGTGAAACAAGATGGGGAACAGCCCCCTCCTGCCTCATTTTCTTGGCTGCAGTGGAGCTGTGAAAGCTCAGGCCCAGGAAATCACTGAAGCAGTGACCCCTGTAGCCACTCGAGCTGGTCAGCGCCCTCTCGGGCAGCCCTGCTCTGTAACTGGTGCTGGTGTGTGTTGTCTGTGCTCACCTCTGTCCACTCCTAGTGCTGAGCTTTTGGGTGTGTGCATGTGCTCACTGCCTGTCTTGTCATAGGGCCAGTTTAATCCCCAATTCTTGTAAACAATGCATTACTGATAAAGCTCTGATGCAATATGGTTCCTCAGAGAGAAGTACATGTATGATTCGCAGTGTTGATAGATGAAGCCCAATCCCACCCATCTGGAACCTCTTTGTACCCCATCCCTCGGATGATAAGGAATTGATGGTTGTTTGAAAGTTGTATTTTAATTGTGTGCATTTGCCACAACGTATTCTGGACCCCGGAGGGCAGGTACAGTGTACAAGATAAAGGCTTTGACCTGAGGGTAAATTGGCACTTACTCAGACTGAATGGCACCATGGTACAGGAAGCCGTCCAAGCAAGGGAAAGCAAAAAGGAATGTAGCGGTAGTAGGGAACAGTATAGACGGGGGAGCTAGCCACTGTTTTTCTGCAGCCGAGAGCGAGAATCCAGAAGACTGCGTGGTCTGCCTAGTGGCAGAGTTTAGGCCGTCTGCTCAGGGCTGTAAAGGACCTTGAAGTGGGAGGGGGAGGACCCAGACATCCTGGTCCATGTAGGTACCAACGATATAGGTAGGGCAAGGAAAGAGGTTCTACAGAGAGAGTATGAGGGGCTAGGTACCAAATTTTTCAAAAAAACTAGAACCTCAAAGGTAATAATCTCTGGATTATTACCTGAACCATGTGCAAATTGGCATAGGGCAAATAAGATTAGAGAGATGAATGCGTGGCTCAAAGACTTGGGTGGGAGAAGTGGGTTCCAGTTTGAAGGGCACTGATAGCAGTACTGAGGAAGTGGGAACTGTACTGTTAGACCATAAGACTATCTACACCTGAACCTTGCTGGGACCAGTGTTCTAGCGAGCCACATAATTAGGGAAATGGAGTTGATTTAAACTAAATAGTGGGGACAGTTGGGAAAGCTATTTCACAAACCAGTCAAGCAACAGCCTGACAAAGTCATACTCACTGAATTGTATCTTACAGATCATGTCCGAGTCACTACCATCACCACCCCGGGTATGTCCTGTCCCACCGGCAGGACAGACCCAGCTGACGTGGCGGCACAGTAGTATACACTCAGGAGGGAGTTGCCCTGGGAGTCTTCGACATAACTGCGGCCCCCATGAAGTCTCTTGGTATAAGGTCAAACATGGGCAAGGAAACCTCCTGCTGATTACCACGTACCGGACCCCCCCCTCCTGCTCAGCTGATGAATCATTGCTCCTCCATGTTGAAAATCACTTGGTGGAAGCAGTGAGGTGGAAAGGGCACAGAATGTACTGTGGGGGGGGGACTTCAATGTCCATCACCGAGAGTGGTTCGGTAGCACCAGTACTGACCGAGCTGGCCGAGTCCTAAAGGACATAGCAGCTAGACTGGGGCTGAGGCAGGCAGTGAGGGAACCAACAAGGAGGAAAATATCGCTTGACCTCACTTTCACCAACCTGCCTGCCACAGATGCTTCTATCGGTGACAGTATCGGTCGGAGGACCCACCGCGCAGTCATTGTGGAGACGAAGTCCCGCCTTCATATTGAGGCTACTTTCCATCATGTTGAGTAGAGCTATTGCCATGCTAAATGGGATAGATTTTGAATAGATCTAGCAACTCAAGACTGGGCACCATGAGGCACTGTGGGCCATCAGCAGCAGCAGAATTGTACACAACCACAATCTGTAACCTCATGGCCCGGCATATCCCCCACTCTACCATTGCCATCAAGCCAGGGGATTAACCCTGGTTCAATGAAGAGTGCAGGAGGGCGTGCCAGAGCATACCTAAAATGAGGTGTCAAACTGGTGAAGCTATAACACAGGACAATTTGTGTACCATACAGCATAAGCAGCAAGTGATAGACAGAGCTAAGCAATCCCACAACCAACGGATTGGATTTAAGCATGATGCAGTCCTGCCACATCCAGTCCTGAATGGTGGTGGATAATTAAACAACTCACTGGAGGAGGAAGCTCCACAAATATCCCCATCCTCAATGATGGAGGAGCCCAGCACATCAGTGCAAAAGATAAGGCTGAAGCATTTGCAACAATCTTCAGCCAGAAGCACTGAGTGGATGATCCATCTTGGCCTCCTCCGGAGGTCCCCAGCATCACAGATGCCAGTCTTCAGCCAATTCATTTCATCCCATATGATATCAAGACAGGCGGAAGGCACTGGACACTGCAAAGGCTACAGGCCCTGGCAATATTCCGGCAATTGTACTGAAGACTTGTGCTCCACAGCTTTCTGCACCCCTAGCCAAGCTGCTCCAGTACAGCTACAAACCTGGCATCTACCTGGCTATGTGGAAAATTATGCAGGTATGTCCTGCACACAAAAAGCAGGACAAATCCAACCCAGCCAATTACTGCCCCATCAGTCTACTCTCGACCATCAGTAAAGTAATGGAAAGTGTCATCAACAGTGCTATCAAGCGTGACTTGCTTAGCGATAACCTGCTCACTGATGCCTAGTTTGGGTTCCACCAGGGCCACTCAGCTTCTGACCTCATTACAGCCTTCGTTGAAAAATGGACCAAAGAGCTTAACTCCCGAGGTGAGGTCAGAGTAACTGCCCTTGACATCAAGGCAGCATTTGACTGAGTGTGGCATCAAGGAGCCCTAGCAAAACTGGAGTCAATGGGAATCAGGGGGAAAACTCTCCAGTGGTTGGAGTCATACCTAGCACAAAGGAAGATGGTTGTGGTTGTTGGAGCTCAGTAATCTCAGCTCCACGACATCACTGCAGGAGTTCCTCAGGATAGTGTCCTTGGCCCAACCATCTTCAGTTGCTTCATCAATGACCCTCCTTTCATCATAAGGTCAGAAGTGGGGATGTTCGCTGATGATTGCACATTGTTCAGCTCCATTCATGACTCCTCAGATACTGAAGCAGCCCATGTCCAAATGCAGCAAGACCTGTGCAATATCCAGGCTTGGGCTGACAAGTGGCAAGTAACATTCGTGCCACATAAGTGTCAGGCAATGACCATCTTTAACAAGAGAGAATCCAACCATCGCACTATGACATTCAGTGACCTTACCATCACTGAATCCCCCACTATCAACATCCTGGGGAGTTACCATTAACCAGAAATTGAGCTAGACTAGTCATAAATACTGTGGCTACAAGAGCAGGTCAGAGGCTAGGAATCCTCCAGCAAATAACTCACCTCCTGACTCCCCAAAGGCTGTCCACCATCTCGAAGGCACAAGTCAGGAGTGTGATGGAATATTCTCCACTTGCCTGGATGAGTGCAGCTCCCACAACACTCAAGAAGCTTGACACCATCCAGAACAAAGCAGCCTGCTTGATTGGCACCCCATCCACAAACATTCATTTCCTTCACTACCGATGAACAGTAACAGCAGTGTGTACCATCTATAAGATGCACTGCAGCAACTCACCAAGGTTCCTTAGGCAGCACCTTCCAAATGCACAACCACTACCATCTAGAAGGACAGGGACAGCAGATAGATGAGAACACCACCACCCTGGAAGTTCCCCTCCAAGCTACACACCATCCTGACTTGGACATATATTGCCATTCCTTCACTGTCGCTGGGTCAAAATCCTGGAACTCCCTCCCAACAGCACATGGACTGCATCGGTTCAAGAAGGCAGCTCACCACCACCTTCTCATCTAGTATCACCTGCTCTCTGGTTGGTGCCAGAATATGCTGGTCTAAGAAACTATCCCTAAAACATTCTATGAATTCCTCATCTAGGTACCTTTGCCCACCTGATTTTTCCATGTAGCGTATGAGAGAAAACTAGCTAGAAATATGAAGGCAGTAGGAGTTTCTATAGCTATTTTAAAAAGAAAAGAGTTAACAAAGTGAGGGTTGGTCCTGTAGAAAGTGAGTGTGGGGAATTAATAATGGAAAATAAGGAGATGACAGATGAATTGAACAGGTATTTGCATCAGTCTTCATTATAGAGGATACAAGTAACATCCCAGAAATAGCTGCAAATAAAAGGGAGGGAGGAACTCAGGAAAATTACAATCACCGGGGAAGTGATACCTAGAAAATTGTTGGAGCTGCGGGTTGGTAAGTCCCCAGATTCTGATGAACTTCATCCTAGGGTCTTAAAAGAAGTGGCTAGTGAGATAGTTGATGTATTGATTTTAATTTTCCAAAATTCCCAAGATTCAGGGTGATTTCCATTAGGTAGGAAAATGGAGAATTTATTCAAAAAGGGAGGGAGACAGCAGGAAACTATAGGCCAGTTAGCTTCACACCTATCATAGGGAAAATGTTAGAAGCTGTTATTAAAGACGTTATAGTAGGGCACTCTAGTGAGGCTTTGGAACACATTTCCTCAAAAGGTGGTGGAAGTAGAGTCTTTGAATATTTTTAAGGCAGAGGTAGATAGATTCTTGATAAGCAAAGAGGTGAAGAGTTATCGGAGGTAGGTGGGAATGTAGAGTTGAGGTTACAATCAGATCAGCCATGATCTTATTGAATGGGGGAGAAGGCCTGAGGGGCTGAATGGCCAATCCTGCTCCTATTTTATATGTTAATATGTAAAGGTAAATAATTGTAGAGAAAGGACTAACCAGTGCCTGCGTGATTATCTGTTCTTCTATTGAAATGCTTCGGATGGGATGTTAAGCCTATTTCCCCTTTTGCGGACATTAAAGTCATTTAAAGAAACTGCAGATTGCCACGTCATGTGCAGTATTGAGGGAGTGCTGCACTGTCAAAGATGCCATCTTTCAGAGGAGCCGTTAAATTGTCTCCTCTCAAGTGGACGTGAATGATCTATGGCGCAATTTGAAGAAGAGCAGGGGCTTTCTCCTGTGTGCCCTTGCCAATATTTATTCCTCCAGCCAACATCACCAAAAAACCAGATTGTCTGACCATTAGCTCATTCCTGTTTGTGGGAGCTTGTTTTGTTCAAATTGGCTGCCATGTTCAAAAAGTAATTTCTTTGTCTGTAAAGTTACTTGGGATATCCTGAGGTTGTGAAAGGCACTGTATAAATGCAAATCTTTAATAATGGGAGAAGAGTTGGATTCATATTGCATTAAAATGAAATCAGATTAGAGAAGAGCCTTCAAATAAATCTGTATTTAAATAAGTTTCTGTATGCTTGTAATATATTAGCAGCTCTCCTGTAGCTTTGAAGGCAAGTAAATGTGCCACAGAAAGTGTGTACCATGTAGTATATTGTATTATGCAGCTTGTATTTGTGCTGACTTCCTGCCTATAAAGTTTTACTTCCTGTTGACATGTTTTTGAAACTTGCTAACGTTTAAAGAATCTTGGTTGTGCTTGTACAAGGAACACAAAGTTAGCATGCAGTTTTGGCAAATGATTAGGAAGGCAAATGGCACGTTGGCCTTCATTGCAAAGGAATTGGAGTGCGAGAATAACAAAGACTTGTTATAAGTGTACAGAGCTTTGGTGAGGCCACACCTGGAATACTGTATGCAGTTTTTGCCTCCATATTTAAGGATGGACATACTCACCTTGGAGGTGGTACAGAGAAAGTTCGCTAAATTGGCCCCTTGGATGACAGGGTTGTCCTATGATGATAGGCTGAATAAATTGGGACTGTATCCTCTGGACTTTTGAAGAAAGAGATCTCACCTGAAATGTAGAAGACTCTGAAGGTGCTTGATTGTTTCCGCTGGTCAGAAGGCACAGTCTCAGGATAAGGGGCTGGTCATTTAGGACTGAGATGAGGAGAAATTTCTTCACTCAAAGGATTGTGAATGTTTGCAATTCTCTACCCCAGAGGGTTCTGGATGCACAATCATTGAATACATTTAAGGTTGGGATAGACAGATTTTTGGTGTCTCAGGGAATCGGGATATGGGGAGCAGATGGGAAAGTAGAGTTGAAGTTGAAGATCAGTTATGATCGTATTGATTGGTGAAACAGGCTAAATGGGCCAAATGGTCTACTCCTATTTCTTGAGTATATCTACCTAGCATGTGTTATTTTTGATTCTAGTTCAGCACATGGACCCTAACGGAACACAGCTGGAACCAGACCTCTCGCAGCAAGACACCCCGTGCCTGATTGTGGAAGACTCCCAGGCAGAAAGTGTGTTGTCGGACGATGACCCTGAACAGAGCTACCGGCACCTGCAAGCCAGGTGTCTGTCGAACCTGCAGCCCCACACGGAGAGTCCCGTCCTAGTGAGTACACCCAGACCTTTCAGTGTTTCGCTGTGTACCCTCGACCGATACACTCCAAACGGCTTCTACTCTTTGAAGATGGTGCTTTTACTTATTTTCCAATTTTGCTTTGCTTTCTTCCCCCGCACCTCCCATTTCCGTTCCACCACACATGGGAAAGAGCCAGCATGGGCCCAATGGGTGAATGGCTGCCTTCTGTGCCGGGTCATTCCTGTGGGTGCACCATTGCCAAGAATGTGCCATCCAAACGCCCGTTCCTCAAGTGACATTTGATTGTGTGGGAGTCTCCACTGCACTCTGACTTATTCTGACATGAATTTTCCAGTGAGGTTGGTGCGGGTTAGGGTGGGGTTTGGCTTTGGGTCACTAGATGGTGATCAGTGGTGGCAGAGATTCCCCACATCAGCCTAGGGGTGCTGAGTTGCCACGTTGGCTGAGATCAGCCAACCTGACCCAGATCAGGGGCTGTCACCCAGGACCTTCCTGTGACGCAGAGCCAAGACCTTGTTAATAAGGGTCAACATTTCCATGATTTGATTAGTCAGGCCACATAGTGTTTTAAGCCTCTTTTCTATTGGAGCAATGAATTGGTTTCAACTGCCTCCATTTTCCTTTGAGACCGGACATATGAACATCCGAATTAGGAGCAGGAGTGGGCCATTCGGCCCCTCGAGCCTGCTCCACCATTCAGTAAGATCATGGCCTATTTGACTGTGGCCTCAATGCCACTTTCCTGCCTGCCCCCTTTGACCCCCTTGTTAGTCAACAATCTATCTACGCCGGCCTTATAAATACCTAATGACCCTGCCTCTACCACTCTCTGGGCAAGAGAGTTCCACAGATTCCTGACTTTCTGAGAGAAAAAAATCTTTCCTCATCTCCATCTTAAACAGGAGACCCTTATTTTTAAACTGTGTCCCCCAGTTCTAGTCTCTCCCACAAGAGGAAACATCTTCTCCGCATCCACCCTGTCAAGTCCCCTCAGGATCTTATAACTTTCAATAAGATCACCTCTCGTTCTTCTAAACTCCACTGAATACAGGCCCAATCTGTCCAGCCTTTCCTCATAAGACATCCCCTTCATCCCAGAAATCAGTTGAGTGAACTTTCTCTGAACTCTAAGGATAAGCTGGGATTGTTCTCCTGGGAACAGAGAAGGTTAAGGGAAGATCTAACCGAGATGTTCAAAATCATGAAAGGTTTTGGTGGAGTAATTTAAGGGGAAATTGTTTCTAGTGGCAAATGGGTCGTTAACTAGCGAAAACAGATTGAAGGTTATTGGCAAAAGAGGAGAGATGCAGATCTTATACACATCGAGTTGTGGTGATCCGGAATGTTCTGAGTGAAAGGGCACTGGAAGCAGATTCAACAGTAACTTTCAAAAAGGAAATGTAAACATTTGCAGGGCAATGAAGATGGGGGTGTGAAACTAATTGGATAGCTCTTTCAAAGAGCTAACACATGCACGATGGGCTGAGTGGCCTCCTTCTGTGCAGTATGGTTCTGAGATCCTCTCATGTTTTAATGTCACCAGTCTTAGTGTTGTATTGATTCCTGGATGCTCTGTCATATCAAACACTTGCATTTGTTTCACTCAGAAGACCTTTACATCCAGCTAATTATTTTGAAGTTACTTAAGCGAAGATTGGTAGAGGTATAACCATGGAGAACGAACAAACAAAGCTTGGCAGTTAACTGTCAGTCATCAGTTAACTGGTGCATTCTCCATGGCTACGCTTCTGCCAATCAGAATCCACTTGCCAACCAGTCAGCACTCTCTTCTCATGCAGTGTAAATTGTTGTTCCCTTTATGTTTGGCAGTCTTGCAAATTGTCTTGATGAGTGCAAAACGAAAAGCTCTGACAACATGTCTCTTTATCAGCAATATTCATTGCTGCTTGTTAAATTCTACTGTTCATAAACTGAGTGCTGTGTTTCACTTTCAGAACAGCAGTGACTACACTTGCTGAGAACTCATTGTACATGAAACCCTTGGGGGCATTTCTGAGCAAGGTGATAAGGTGTTATATAAATGCAAGTTTGAAGTTATCTATTTCCTTTACTGTTTTTAAGTATCTTTTACATTGAACCTGCAGCAGGAAACAGACCCAACTGGTCTATGTCTACTTATGTTACATTCGCGTTTCCTCTCACTCTCTACATCTCACCCTATTGGTGTAACTTATTCTTTTCTCCCTCAAGTGTTTATCCAGCTTTCCTCTTATATGTAGCTATACTATTCATCTCAATCTCTCCCTGTGCTAGCGAGTTCTGCATTCTCACCACTCTCTGGTTAAGAAGTTTTTCCCGAATTCCCGATTGGACTTATTAATGGCTATTTATTGCTGAAAGGAGAATGCTCTGGGAATTTCGATCAGACGGTGTGTGGATTTGATGTGACTTGTGTCAGTGCCCCAGACTTACGGATGCCCCCTGTGTTATACGTTCCAGGAGCTGATCGCTGACCCACAGGCAGCCAAGGTTTCAGCAGGAGGTGATGACGAGCCTTCTGAACAGAAGGAAGTGCACCACAAAGGTGAGGGCCCACTGGAACTGGTGTTAAAATGCCTGCAGTAAACTTGCTGGGACCGGGTTTGTGAACATGCATTCGTGAGATTCCTGTGTGAGTAGCAGATGATTCAGGAGGTTACGAGTTCAAGTTCACTAAGGAGACTTGAGCACAAAAATCCGAGCTGACACAGAATGCAGTACCAAGGGAGTGCAGCACTGTTGGAGGTGCTCTCTTTTGGATGAGACTTTAAATTGAGGCCCCAAGTGCCCTTGAAAATGGATACAAAAGATCTAAAGAGGAACAGGGGAGTTCTCCCCAGTGCCCTGACCAATATTTACCCCCCCAATCAGCATCACTGAAACAGATTACCTAGTTATTTTTGCAATGCTGTTTGTGGGAGCTTGCTGTGTAAAAAAATTGGCTGGTACGCTCCCCTACAACTGAGCACGCTTCAAAAAGTACTTTATTGGCTGTAAAGCACTGTGGGACTTCCTGAGGACGTGAAAGGTGCTATAGAAATGCAAGTTTAAAAAAAAAATTACCCAACGCTCCAGTGTGTTACTGAGGTTAAGGGTGAGTCTTGGATTCACTGTGGGAGGGGAGAGAATGGGAAAATTGGACCAAAGAAGGATGGATTGGAGTATTTTTGTAATGCTAGGAACTGTGGAGCAACAGAGATATTTGAGGCAGGGGGTGGGTGTGGAGGGTATGGTCTGTGTACAGAAATCACTGAAAACTAGTGGACGTGTACAAAATTAATTAAAAAAATCCTACTGGAATGTTGGCCTTTAATTCAGGGGGCTGGATTACCAAGGGCTGGAAGCTATTACAGCTAGACGGAGTTCCAGTCAGACCCTAGATGGAGTAACTGTGCTCCGCTTTAGTTTTTCATTTCAGGAAGGAGATATTGTGCCGCACAGATTCATCCTAATAGGGTTACGTTATCAGCACAGGTTGTGTAGGGTTATACTCTCTGAAGCATGGAAGATTAAGATGATCTAATTGAGCTTTCGTTAAAGGATATTTTTATCCGTTCATGGGAATGTGGGCATCGCTGGCCGGGCCAGTGTTTATTGCCCATCCCTAATTGCCCTCGTTCAGAGGGACAGTTAAGATCCAACCACTTGGCTGCGGGCCTGGAGTCACATATAGGCCAGACCAGGTAAGGAGGGCAGATGTCCTTCTGTAAAGGGCATCAGTGAAGCAGGTTGGTTTTTATAACATAAAAGCAAAATACTGCGGATGCTGGAAATCTGAAACAAAAACAAAAATACCTGGAAAAACTCAGCATGTCTGACAGCATCTGCGGGGAGGGATACAGTTGACGTTTCGAGTCCGTATGACTCTTCACCCAGATCTAAGGATGAAGGTTCATATGGATTCGAAACGTCAACTGTATCCCTCTCCGCAGATGCTGTCAGACATGCTGAGTTTTTCCAGGTATTTTTATTGGTTTTTATAACAATCGGCAATGGTTTTATGGTCACCGTCGGACTTCTAACTCCAGCTTTCACCATCTGCCGGTGGTGGGATTTGGTGAGCATTACCCTGGGTCTCTGGAATACTAGTCCAGCAACCCCCGCCCCCCCCGAGAAACTACTTCCTCGGGTGGAGGGAGGGTTTGTGGCCCAGAACAAGGAGGCAGAACCTTAAAGTTAGAGGCGATGTTAGGAAGCGCTGCGTTCACACACCGGCTAGTGGAAATCTGCTAAGGCCAGGGCTCAATTGAAAATTTCAAAACTGAGTTTGATTTTTTTTATCCTGTAAGGGTATTAAGGATTTATAGCACCGAGGTGGGTAGGTGAAGTTAAGATACAGATCAGTGACAATCTAATGGAATGGCAGAACAGGCTTGAGGGGCTGAATGGCTTTCTCGTGCTCCTAAACATCAACAATTAAAAATCATTGTGATTTGCCGACTCCTGGATTTGCCTGAAGAGATGGTGACGTAGTGGTCATGTCACTGGACTAGTAATCCTCAGGCCCAGACTAATGCTATGAGGACTAGTAATCCTCAGGCCCAGACTAATGCTATGAGGACTAGTAATCCTCAGGCCCAGACTAATGCTATGAGGACTAGTAATCCTCAGGCCCAGACTAATGCTATGAGGACTAGTAATCCTCAGGCCCAGACTAATGCTATGAGGACTAGTAATCCTCAGGCCCAGACTAATGCTATGAGGACTAGTAATCCTCAGGCCCAGACTAATGCTATGAGGACTAGTAATCCTCAGGCCCAGACTAATGCTATGGGGATATGGGTTCAAATCCCACCATGATAGCTGGTGGAATTTAAAATTCAATTAATAAATCCTGGAATTGAAAGTGAGTCTCAGCGACAGTGACTGTGAAACTATCATCGATTGTCGTAAAAACCCACCTGGTTCACCTAATGCCCTTTAGGGAGGGAAATCTGCCGTCCTTACCCCGGTCTGGCCTACATGTGACTCCAGCCCCACAGCAATGTGGTTGACTCTGAAATGCCCTCTGAAATGGCCTTAGCAAGCCACTCAGTTCGAGGGCAGTTAGGGATGGGCAACAAATGCTGGCCTCGCCAGCGACACCCACATCGCATGAAAGGAATACGTTTTTAAAAGCGATGGCCTGTGATTCACAGACGTTGGTGGGGACACCAGACCTGCTGTATGAGCCCTGCCTCCTCCTCCTTCTCTCAGAAGACCTAATTAAGCAATTCCATGGGATAATAATGAACAGCCTTTCAGTGCATGGGTGCGTGTATGCACGTGTGTGTGTAGCGATGAATCCTCAGCACAAATTTAAATTGCCTCAGGGTAAAAAATAGATTCTTGTAGTGTGTAGTGTGCAGCAGTTAACACAGCAAATGATTAACAAAAGGGAGGATGGGACCTCTATCAACGCAAATAACACTGGTCACTTCATTGGCCAAGGTAAAAGAATGCTGCTGAAATGGACATCTTGGCGGCAGTGTTCTGCCCCCTCCCCCCCACCCCCCAACTTGTATGTAACTGAAACGTTGCATCATTGGTGACTAATCTTTTAAACTCTGCTGGTGACCAGGTTAACTCCTTTTGTGACCTTTCTTCGTAGCTCCGAGTGCCACGGAAATGCCGACAGGTCAGAGGTCGGATGAACAGCCCATTCCTTCGGCTGAAGATCTACCACGGCCAAATGGACAAACCAGGCAGGTGTCTTTAACCCTTCACGGTAGCTCTAAGGGAAGGGGCTGCCTTTGTTTGGGTACAATGCCTTGTAAGGTTTATCTGTGCAAAGAGAGAGGGAGGAACCACTGCCCTCAGTACCTATTCACTATTATTGAGTCGATAGACAGATGGATTGAGGTGTCAGCCGTGGCTGTGGGTTGCATTCTTGCCCTAGTCAGAAGGTCATGGGATCAAGTCCCACTTGAGCACAAAAAAACCCAAGCTGACATTGGCAGTGCAGCAGTGTTGGAGATACTGTGTTGACATTGGCATTGCAGTACTGAGGGAGTGCTGCAGGGTCAGAGGCGCTGTGTTAACACTCAGTGCAGTACTGAGGGAGTGCTGCAGTGTCAGAGGTGCTGTGTTGACACTCACTGCAGTACTGAGGGAGTGCTGCAGTGGTGGAGATACTGTGTTCACATTGGCAGTGTTGTACTGAGGGAATGCTGCAGCGTCAGAGGTGCTGTGTTGACACTCAGTGCAGTGCTGAGGGAGTGCTGCAGTGTCAGAGGTGCTGTGTTGACACTTGCAGTGCAGTACTGAGGGAGTGCTGCAGTGGTGGAGATACTGTGTTCACATTGGCAGCGTTGTACTGAGGGAATGCTGCAGTGTCAGAGGTGCTGCGTTGACACTGGCAGTGCAGCATTGAGGGAGTGCTGCAGTGTTGGAGATGCTGTGTTGGATCTCACGGTGCTGAGGGAGTGCAGCAGTGTTGGAGGTGCTGTCTTTCAGCTGAGATGTTAAACTAAGGCCTTGTCTGTTCTCTTGGGTGGCCATGTAAGATCCCATGATTCTATTTCGAAGGAGAGCAGGGGAGATCTCCTGGTATAAAAACAAAACAAAACTGCGGATGCTGGAAATCCAAAACAAAAACAGAATTACCTGGAAAAACTCAGCAGGTCTGGCGATCTCCTGGTGTCCTGGCCAAATTTTTCACCTCAACCAAGATCACCAAAACAGATGATCTAGTCATTACAGCTTGTTGCGAGTTTCCTGAGCACAGTTTGACAGCTGGGTTCCCTATAGGATAGCAGTGACTACGCAAGTACTTCATTGGCTGGAAAGCACTTTGGGACATTCTGAGGTCATGAAGATTCAAAAAAATGCAAAAAATAAGTTTAACCTCCGTGACGACTTGCCAAGCTTTGCTTTTCTGGCAGCTCTAGTCATGTTACTCAGTGGGAGGGTTTCCTCCTCACGTCCCTTTTCTTCCACCCTCCTCCCACTACTGCCTCCTGTAGGCACACACTTGCACTCCTTGCTTCTCAGCCTTCGTATTGACAGAATGGAGTTCTCCAGTGGTAGGTGGAACCGCGAGGGTAACGAGGGCATTGTGACAAGCCTGATTGTGTTATTAGCACTGAGACCCTCTGCTTGGAGTGGTTCGGGTAGGGAGGACTGGGAACCCTCATTTAAAGGAGGCAATGGTGTTAATTTGTCTCTTGTTACCCCAGCAGCGTTGTCAACACTCACACTAACCCACAGGAGGGAGAAGGCGAAGGCAGAGACGTTGCAGACTCAACAACCAACTCCATTGGTGCTGAAGGTAGGATTGGGCCTATTAACAAGAGGGCTGGAACAACCCCGGGCCTGTTTTTCTTTTTTGTCCCTTTTGTACCTCAGTTCTCTGGGTCCTGTGAGAGGTTTCGGTGCCAGAGAATGGAATACATTCCACTTGCAGCTCCCACCCAGTGTCCGGGTCAAGCATCCTATCGATCGGCTGCTGTGCGGGTTAGACACAGAGTGAAGCTCCCTCTCCTGTGGGCTGACCTCACTTGACTGATCACCACTTTAGCTGAAACTGCCATGGCTTACAACCTGTTCCTGCTTGCTGCATGCTGGCCCTGGTAGGAAGTGAGAATGCATAGATGTCCGGCATGGTGGAGTTTACCTGCGACACCCCTACAGTCGAATAGCTTGTTGACCAGATTTGAGCATGAAGAATGGGCCCTCGGGTGCAGTAACAGAGTGTCTCACATGCAGCAATGAGTTGGTACATTCAGTGGTTATGATAATGAAGAAACTCTTGGTTTATCCTAGGAAATTATAGTTTTATATTATATTGTAAGAAATTAAGCTACAGTGATTCATAGGTTTAAAACACATGAATGTCCAGGTATATTGATGGAGCCCAAGATCTTGGAATCACTTAGAAAACCTTTGGTTGTTGCAGTGTGCAGCATCTACAAGATGCACTGCAGCAACTCACCAAGGCTCCTTCGACAGCACCTTCCAAACCCACGACCACTACCATCTAGAAGGACAAGGGCAGCAGATAGAGGGAACACCACCACCTGGAAGTTTCCCTCCAAGTCACTCACCATCCTGACTTGGAAATATATCACCGTTCCTTCACTGTCACTGGGTCAAAATCCTGGAACTCCCTCCCTAACAGCACTGTGGGTGTACCTACACCACATGGGCTGCAGCGGTTCAAGAAGGCAGCTCACCACCACCTCATCCCCAATAAATGCTGGCCCAGCCAGCGAAGCCCACATCCCCAGATAAAAATTAAAATAAATCTGAGGCGGGACCTTTGAGGTCTTTGCAGGTGAGTAAGACTCAATGGGCTGATTGGCCTTTCTCATCTGTGATGATCTTGTGAATGTGTTTTGTTTTATTCAGGCACATCTCAGGCTGGTTTTGGACTACTTGAATTATCCGAGAGCCAAGGCAGTGATCCCGAAACCAGCACCTACAAGGCCAGTGGGAGTGCTCATTGTCCGGACGAGATTGAGATAAACGTAGACACCTCCAGCAGAACCTGCAAGGAGGCCGAGACCGGTAGGAGGTGGTTGGCCGTTGAATGGGTGAAGACTATCAAAGCCGATGATACTCAGCAGAATGTCCTTATAAGCATTTCGACCTTTCTCTTGTTGCTGTTTTAAATGTTCAGTAAATCCCTAACTCCCCAGACCGAGAACAGATTCCAGGCTGATATTCCATTGCAGTGCTGCAGGAGGGCCGCGCTGTCAGCGGGGTGGCGCTGCGGGAGTGCTGCGCTGTTGGTGGCTTGGCGCTGTAGGAGTGTTGGCGCTGTGGGAGTGCCGTGCTGTCAGCAGGGTGGCGCTGTGGGAGTGCCGCGCTGTCAGCAGGGTGGCGCTGTGGGAGTGCTGCGCTGTTGGCGGGTTGACGCTGTGGGAGTGTTGCGCTGTCGGCGGGGCGGCGCTGTGGGAGTGCCGCGCTGTTGGCGCTGCAGGAGGGCGGCGCTGTCGGTGAGTCGGCGCGGTGGGAGCTGCCTTGAGAGATTGGTTTTCAGAAGCGATGTGAAATTGAGGATTCCAGTCTATCTGATCCTGAAATATTATTAACTGAGGAACAGTGGAGTCTCCACCCTGCTGTCCTGGCCAACATTCTCCCCAACCAGCAGCACCAGCGTAACTGTCCATTTCTCTCTTTGCTGATTGTGGGATCTTGCTGTGTGAAAATTAACTGCTGCCCCTGTGCGTCGGTGGTAGAGGGAGTGAATGTTGGAGGTGGTGAATGGGGTGCCTATCAAGCGGGGCTGCTTTGTTCTGATGGCTAGTGTTTGCCTGTACATGAATGTCTACACTTTGCAGAGGGTTGGGGGTGAAGAGGTTGTTGAGGGAGGGGTTGACTTACCAGGGGATTGTGGCAGGTGGGTTGTTGAGAGTGGCCAGCGATGGCCTCGAGGCTCTTTGAGTAGCTGTACGGTGTGCTGCCTCATACATGTGTGATTAAGGGATGGTGTTTCTGCCTGTGGTCGAATGCTGCAATGTAACGTCTCTTCCCTGGGGAATGATTAGCCGAGCGGGCTATTGTTCCACTGCGTTGACTATGATGAAAATGAGGCTAAAGCTGCGAATGTTGACTGTTCCTCAGTGAAGAGCAGTTTGACCACTGACCCTGTGTTGTCTGGGGGCAAGAAATGAGTTCTTTAACCCGACTATCTCCTGATTCCTCACAGACCCCAATGTCGAGTCGGCCACAGGACTCCAAACAAGTGACAAGACTTTAATTGGAACTGCAACCAGCCACCCAGCTGAGAGGTATGTTAGTGGGGCAGGAAGTGTGACCATGCAGGGAGTGGGTGGAAAATGACCGTTTGGCATCTGTTACATGTTTTTTTAAAAATTAATTCGCAGGATGTGGAGGTCGCTGGCTAGTCCAGCATTTATCGCCCATCGCTGGCTGCCCTTGAGGTGGTGGTGAGCTGCCTTCTTGAACCGCTGCAGTCCATGTGGTGTAGGTACACCCACAGTGCTGTTAGGAAGTGAGTTCCAGGACTTTGACCCAGCGACAGTGAAGGAACGGTGATATATTACCAAGTCAGGGTGGTGAGCAGCTTGGAGGGGAACTTCCAGGTGGTGGTGTTTCCATGCGTCTGCTGCCCTTGTCCTTCTAGATGGTAGAGGTCATGGGCTTGGAAGGTGCTGTCTATGGAGCCTTGGTGAATTCCTGCAGTGAATCTTGTCGATGGTACACACACTGCTGCTACTCTGTGTCGATGGCAGATGGCGTGAATGTCGAATGTGGTGGATGGGTGGCCAATCAAGCGGGCTGCTTTGTCCTAATGGTTGATGTTGACTTCCATTCCCGTACTTTGTGACCTGGATATGGGGTCAGCTGATGCTGAGGGAGGACGTGTTTTTTTTTTTAAAAATTCGTTCTTGGCAAATCCAGCATTTGTTGGCCGTCCCTAGCTGCCCTTGAGCAGGTGATAGTGGGCTGCCGACAACTGAGTGGCTTATTCGGCCATTTCTAAGGCCAGTTAAGAGTCAACCCCATTGCTGTGGGTCTGGAGCCACATGTAGGCCAGACCGGGTAAGGATGGCAGATTTCCTTCCCATAAGGCCATTAATGAGCCAGATTGGTTTTTATGCCAATTTAGTAGCTTCATGAGCATTATTAATCAGAGAGCTTTTTATTCCAGGTTTCTGAGTTGAATTTAAATCCCCTCCAGCTGCCTGTTGGGATTCGAACACCCATTAGTCCTGCCCTCGGGATTGCTAGTCCAGTAATGTTACCGCTCTGCCACCCCCCCCCCCCCCCCTCAGTATTAATTTGCCTAATAAATCTCCAGTATGGGAGGGGGAGGGGAATTCAGGGCCAACGAGTCTTTGACCTTTCACCCTTGGGTTGAAATTGACCCAAGACTGATGGGCCGAAGATCGAAACTATCTTTTGCTTTTGAAGAACGTTCAGTATATAGGCAAATGATTCCTTTTATTACATTGGCCCTCTCCTGTATCGTTGCTGCTGTGTCCTTCAGGGCCATTCATTCACCCATGGTTAGACAGCTTTGCTGTTAGGCTGGGAGGAGGCTTGTGAGGAACATAAACACCAGCACAGACCAGTTAGGCCCATTGTCTGTTTCCGTGCTGTTGACTGGATCTGACTGTGGGGTTAGATCACTGCAATTGCTGTTGCTGGAACTGCCACTGGAGTCTGACCGTTCTTGGGATCGGACGGACTCTTGACTACACCGCTGAAGGTAGACAGCGTTCCCATGGCAACTGCCCTGTTTCTCAATCTCGGTTTGTACCCCATGGGACCTCACCTGGCGTCATCAATGGTTTCCTTGCAACTGACATCACTGAAATAACGGAACATCGCGTTGATGTGCGGGAACTTGCTGTGCACAAATTGGCTGCTGCAATTTCCTATTGTCAACAGTGACTATGCTTCAAAATGTATTTCGTTGGCTGTAAAGCACTTTGGGACGTTCTGAGGTTGTGAAAGGTATGTAAATGCAAGCCTCTCTTCCTTTTAAATTATGAAGCTTAGTTTCCCTGAGAACCATTTAAATAATGACATTATCACAATGAGTGTATTTTATGTTCCTTCACAACGAATGACAGAAACACAGGAACAGGAGCAGGCCATTCAGGCCTTGGCGCCTCCTGCACCATTCAACTAGATCATGGCTGATCTTCACCTCAACTCCTGCCTGTGCTCCATGTCCCTCGCTATTACCCTTAATCAACAGAAACCTTATCAATCCCGAAAGCTCCAATTGATGCTAATATCCACATCCTTTATTGGGGGGGGGAAGGGAAGAATTCCAGATTCCCACTACCCTTTGTGTCAGATATACTTTCTGATTTCACTCCTGAAAGAAGTGGCTTTAGTCTTTTCGTTATCACCCTTTGAGCTTAACCTCCCCCACCAGCTTTGCCATATCTATCCCATCTGATCGTTTCCACATTTTAAATACTTCAGCACGCATCCTAAATCTCCTAAACTCAAGGGGATACAAGCCGATTTACTGCAACCTGTCTTGGTTTCATTCTGGGGAACCTGCACTGCCAGCCATTCCTATTGGTGAAATGCCCAGATCTGAACTCTGTCCTCCAGCTAGACTGACCAAGGCTCTGTACGACACCAGAGCGCTGCTGGCAAATGGAATGTTCTACCAGAAATAGTCCTGGAAACAGAGTGTGTGTCATGGCTTTTGCAAGAAACAAATTAAACGTTTGAGAGTGAGTGGAAAAAGGACAGAGGACTGGAATTGGGTGGGTGCCTGCTTCAAGAGGAGCCAGCACAAGTGCGATGAGCTGACTGTCTATTCCTTATTATTCTCTGCTCCTACTATGACTTGTAGGTGATGTCATTATTGATCCATGGTGTCTCTGAAACCATGGAAACAGATGCAGCTATGACAACACTGTTAGCGATCAGACTGCTCTACTCCATGAAGTGGTTGGTCAGCAATAATTGAAATGTATTTTGAATTAAAAACTCATGGACAAAATGGCCAAGAGATCTTTGTGACCGGCCCTACCAGGTGAATCTCGAAGGGGTGACAGTGCAACACCAAGGTAGCCTCATTCCCTCTGTGCAATCCTGCTTCAATAGCTCCTCTCCAAGTGCGACACCATACTGATTTGCTCTTGGTGTAATCTTTCCTTCAGCCTCGCGCGCTCCATATTCTGGAACACTCTCCCCTGGTAGAAGCCCCTTCACCACATGGACTGCAGCAGCTTAATGAGAAGGCTCAACAGCGCCCGCTCTGGGCAGTGAGGGACAGGAACACTCTCTCTCTGAGTCATAGAGTCGGGAGTGCAAGTCCCACTCTAAAGACTTGAGCACAAAATCCAATCTGACACTCCCACTGCAGCACTGAGGGAGTGCTGCACTGTTGGAGGTGCTGTCTTTTGGATAAGACATTAAGCCACAACCTTGCCCCAACTCTCGGGCGGATGTAAAAGATCTCATGTTGCTATTCGAGAAAGAGCAGGAGAGTTCTTCCTGGAGTCCTGAACCAATGTTTATCCCTCGGTAACACTTTTTAAAAAAAAACAGATTATCTGGTTATTATTTCATTGCTGTTTATGGAAGCTTGCTCTACACAAATTGACTGCCATTTTTTTTTCATTCATGGGATATGGGCTTCGCTGGTTGGGCCAGCATTTATTGCCCATCTCTAGCTGCCCTTGAGGAGCTGGTGGTGAGCTGCTGCCTTGAACCGCTGCAGTCCATGTGGTGTAGGTACACCCAGCGTGCTCTTAGGGAGGAAGTTCCAGGATTTTGACCGAGTGACAGTGAAGGAACGGTGATATATTTCCAAGTCATGATGGTGAGTGACTTGGAGGGGAACTTCCAGGTGGTGGTGTTCCCATCTATCTGCTGCCCTTGTCCTTCTAGATGGTAGTGTTCGGGGGTTTGAAAGGAGCCTTGGTGAATTCCTGCAGTGTATCTTGTAGATGGTACACACTGCTGCCACTGTGCGTCGGTGGTGGAGGGGGTGAATGTTTGAGGATGGGGTGTCAATCAAGCGGGCTGCTTTGTCCTGGATGGTGTCGAGCTTCTTGAGAGTTGTGGGAGCTGTACTCACCCAGGCAAGTGGGGAGTATTCCATCACACTCCTGACTTGTGCCTGGTGGACAGGCTTTGGGGAGTCAGGAGGTGAGTTACTCATCGCAGGATTCCTAGCCTCTGACCTGCTCTTGTAGCCGCAGTATTTATCTGGCTGGTCCAGTTCTGTTTCTGGTCAATGGTAACTGTTTGCAACAGTTTACTTTGTGACAGTGACTATCCTTCAAATAAGTACTTCACTGGCTTTTTGATATCCAGGTTGTGAACGGTGCTATATAAATGTAAGTCTTCCTCCTCCGAGGACTGCAGCAGTTCCAGGTGAAGTTTCTCCCTTCCCCTCCTCAAAGTAACTGGGCTCAGGCAGTGAATGTTGGTCTTGAAATTGCTGCCTATGGTTCTGAGATAAAGTTATACAAAGACCACCGGATAAGAAGTGGGAGAGCCGCCCACTGGCACTTGTTTGCCTAAGTTGCGTTCACGTCTTTCTCCTCTCTTGGGCTGGCACACCCTTGTCCTGGCTAGGTAGCCATTTGCTAAAGCTGATAACGGGAGTTTGTTGTTGGGTGTGGTCACGCCGACAGGTCTGGCAGCTCAGCCAGTAGGCTCGCCCACTCATCCCTTATTGAGTTGGCGTACACACAAACACACACACACATGGGCCCCATTGAGTTGGCGTACACACACACACACACACACACACACACACACACATGGGCCCCATCGAGTTGGCGTACACACACACACAGAAACACACACACACACGGGCCCCATTGCCACCCCCGAGTTCAGAGCAGTGAGCGAGCCTGACCTTATCGATTGAATGTTGCAGGTCAGAGGTTACATCGAGCGTGCCCGCGCCCTCATGCCAGGAGAAGCCGGGAGCCGCCAAGGAGACGGTGACCCATTTCGCCATGCCTTCCGAACTGCGAACTGAGGAGGCCCCGTCTCATCCAGACCCGGGACACTCCGAGATCCAAGAGGACGTGCTGGAGCCAACACCACCAGGTGCGTCTTGTGTCGTGTGCGTATGTCCAGAGCTCCGTTGTTTGGTCAGTGGTGGCTTGCTCTTACCTCCTGAGTCAGAAGGTTTCCGGGGGGGGGGGGGGGGGGGGGTGGTTTCGAATCCCACCCTGGAGGCTTGAGCACAAAATTGATGCTGACACTCCCTGTGCAGCACTGAGGTCAGGCAATGCTGTCTTTTAGTCAAGACGTTATATGTAGGCTCCATTTGCCTCATCAGATGGCCATAAAAGGTTGCATGGTGCTATTTTGGAGAAGAACAGGGAAGTTCTCCCCAGTCTCCTGTCCGTTATTTATCCTTCAATCAACATCACAAAAAAACATTATCTGGTCATTATCACATTGCTGTTTGTGGGAGCTTGCTGTGCACAAATTGGCTGCTGCATTTCCTACATTCCAACAGTGACTACACTTCAGAAAGTACTTCATTGGCTGTAATGTGCTTTTGGACATCCTGAGGTTGTGAAAGGCGCTGCTATGTAAATGAAAGTCTCTTTCTTCTTGTGAGGTTTTGTACCTAACACCCTCACTTCTCAATATGATCTGGAGATCTTCTGTGCCACAGCAGGCACGATATACCTACCAGGGAGGTCAGATAGCCTGGGGCTCTTTGCTCTCGAAAAGGCTGAGCAGGTGACCTGATAAAGGTCATTAAAATTAGGAAGGAATTCACTCATAATAGAGTGATTCATAATAGAGGAATTCACTCTACTGGCATAGCGAAAATGTTTGCACTTGTGGGAGAGACCAAAACTAGTGTCATCAATATAAGACAGTCGCTAATAAATCCAACCGGGAATTCGGGAGAATCTTCTTTACCCAGAGAGTGGAGGGAATGTGGAACTCGCTCCCACAGGGAGTGGTTGAGGGGAATAGGATAGATACACTTAAGGGGCAGCTGGATAAACGCATGAGGGAGAGGGGAATAAGCTGATAGGGCGGGAGGAGGCTCATATGAAGCATAAACACCAACGTGGATGTTTGTTCAGTGAAGTGAGCAGTTAGAGGGCTGTAAAATTCTAAGCAGCTGTATTATATGTCTGAGAACAATTCCAGGTAGATGTTGGGAACTTACTGCCCTGTGTGGTTCTATTGGCCGCTGAGACTTATTAGTTGAACTGTCGGATGAGTTGAACCATTGATTAATTAACTCCCTCGGACCCTTGGCCAACAAATTATTGGTGCCAGTTTCCAGTTTGTCTCTTGAACAGCCTCTTACTGCTTTTCTCTCTCAGGTCCCAGCGCAGAAACTCCTTTGAGAAATGAAAGTGTTTCGTCTGCCCGTATTGATCACCTGCAGGTCCTTCATCTCTCTGGACAACCCATAGTGGAACATGAGAGCCTCTTGGAGTAAGTGCCGGCAGTAACTGAGCTCGGATCACAGTGGCTTGATAGATGTGTGAAATCTGCATCTGGTGGATCGTAGGGTCAGGCATTGCCCCGAATTTAAAATTCCCATCCTCGTGATAAAAACCGCTCCGTGGCCTCGCCTGCCCCTATCTCTGTCACCTACTCAGGGCCCCACAGGTATCTGCGATCTCTGTGCTCCTCCAATTCTGGCCTCTTGTTCGTTTCTGATTTTAATCACTCCTCCACTGGTGGCTGTGCTTCTACTGCCTGGGGCCTAAGTTCTGGAATTCTCTCCCTAAACTTATCCCGTTTTACAGGAACGTTATAGGGAGGTCTTGTGATGCGGTGGGGGAGTAGTCTCCCTGCCTCTGGGCCTGAGTTCCAGGTTTGAGTACTGCTGCAGGACTGATGGCCAAGGAAGGTGCGTTCATAATGCAGCCAAGTAGGTGGATCATCAACTTGTAAATCCTACCAAACACACGCCAATGGCAGGCGGTAAGAGCGGGAGAGATTCCTGGTCAGCCACTATGCGTAGCTCCAGACTAAAGCAAGCTTGTAGAGTGTAAAAGCAAAATACTGCTGATGCTGGAAATCTGAAACAAAAGCAAAAATAGCTGCAAAAACTCAGCAGGTCTGACAGCATCTGCAGAGAGGAACACAGTTAACATTTCGAGACCGTACGACTCTTCAGCAGAACTAAGGAAAAATAGAAATGAGGTGAAATATAAGCTGGTTGAGGGGGGTGGGACAGGTAGAGCTGGATAGAGGGCCAGTGATAGGTGGAGGCAAAGAAGAGATTGCCAAAGATGTCATAGACAAAAGGACATAGGGGTGTTGATGGTGGTGCTATTAGCTGAGGAATGTGCTAATGGTGACATTAAGGGTAGCAAGGTACAGATGGCCCTAGTGAGGTGGGGTGGGGGGAAGGGATTGAAATATGTTAAAAGGTGGAGATAAAACAATGGATGGAAATAAAATTAAAAATAATGGAAATAGGAAAGGAAAAATATATATAAAAAATTGTAAATTATTGGAAAAAAGGGGGATCAGAAAGTGGATGGGGATGGAGGAGAGAATTCATGATCTGAAACTGTTGAACTCAATATTCAGTCCGGAAGGCTGTGAAGTGCCTAGTCGGAAGATGAGGTGTTGTTCCTCCAGTTTGCGTTGGGCTTCACTGGAACAATGCAGCAGGCCAAGGACAGACATGTGGGCATGAGAGCAGGGTGGGGTGTGTTGAAATGGCAATCGACAGGGAGGTCTGGGTCATGCTTGCGGACAGACCGAAGTTGTAAAAGTGTATGTTGCCATAGCAACACGGACTCCAGCCGGACGGCCGGAGTGGATCAGATTGGTGCCAACAGTATGGGGTACGATCCCCGTTTCGGCTCGGGGTGGATTCAGGACCTGCCTCCTGCCCCCTACCCTGTGGTAGAGGTGATGGGGCTGTGAGGGTAGCAAAGAGGGCAGACAGAGTTAAGATACAGATCAGCCATGAGCTAACGAAATGGGTTCAAGGGGCTGAAGGGCCTCCCCCTGTTCCAATGTTCAACACCTGGGCTTCTGCCCCAGGAGCAGGGAACAGAAAAATGAGGAGCATTATCTGACAAAATTTGATGCAGAGACAAAGAAGCAGATAAAAACCTGGTCAGGGAGGTAGCTTTTAACCCTGGCTTAAAGGAGGACAGTCGGGTAGGGAATGATGTCGTCTTGGAGGGTTGAAACAGTTTAGAGGTTGGGAGAAATGATGCTAAATAACCGGGAACATTTTCCCTAAAACATGCACATAACTGTTTAAAGCTGCCTGGTCTGAGTCTCTCCGAGAACCACAGTTGTGGTTTTGACTCTGGTAGGCTTTGAAAGTTGTTGGAGATCTTGGCAGGGAGCAGGTGCTCCTTCAAGTGTTTCAACATGGTTGTCATTGCCCCAACTTTTCTCTCTTTACAAATCTCAGCTGCTTGACTTCACGACCCATTCCTTTTGGAACTGGTGTGTGGGCTGTCTGTTAGATTTGATTGCTGATTTGCCTGCGTTCCTGCTTTTGTAACCGGTCCACCCTGCCTGCGAGGGCAGGGCTGTGGAGCGCAGGTAGAGGCAGCGAGACTTCACCCGCCCCCCTGAATGTTAAGGGAAGCTCTGGTCTTGGGTAGTCGGTTTACGGGGAAAGGTTGGGGGTGGGGGGGAGAATGTGTGTGTGGAAATGTCGAATTAAACCAGGAATTCGACTTCAGCCGCTGTGGAGCTTTTATTTCTCTCCCCAATTCATTTCACCCCTCTGCTTGACTATGGGGAGTCATGCTGAGATACGACGGCTGATCTCTGTTTCCCCCCCATCCAAATGATTGTCCCTGGGGCATAAGCCCAGATGTTGAGCATTGGAACAGGAGGAGGCTATTCGGCCCCTTGAACCTAACCTATTTAGTTAGCTCGCGGCTGATCTGTATCTTAACTCTGTCGACCCTCTTTGCTACTGGGCCCACAATCCCCTGGCCTAACGAGGAGGAAAGGTATGGGCCACGGGCTAATTTGACCATAGTGGGCATCACGGCAGGAGGTGGTCCTGCCGCTTGGCTCAATCCAGCGAATTAAACCCGGTCCAGATGTTTAGCCTGAGTCTAGCCTCTTGTCTGAGGCAGTGGGGTAGATTGTGAGTGTGCAAAGCAGGAGTCAGTGAGCTGTTAGGACTGTTTCATACTAGTGGATTTACAGTACGTGAGATACCCAAGCACAGGCCCTCTCCTTGTTTCTCCACGCCGTGCAGTCCTGGGGCTTTCCTCTTCAGAGCTACTAAGAGTCTCCCATTTTGTAGGCTTCAGTGAGCAATGTGACTGAGGAAAAGAACTCTTGTGGTGGTTTCCTGCTTCCTTCCTCCTGCATGCTTAAAGGAAACACAAGTCCCCTTCCCAAAGGATCCTCCGCCCGGAAGCAGCCGTTGCTCCTCGAGGTTCCAGCTCCTTCACCTTCATCGTCGCTGAGAACTCACTGCTTCCTCCATTGGCGCTGGCTCTTTACCTTGAGCTGGGGGACCCTTCCCTGAAGCTGCAGAGACTTGCAAAAGGTCAGAGATGACCACACCCTGAGGTTTCAAATGATCCTGCTCCCCTGACTGGTTTTACAGATTTCAGCTCCACTGATGCAAAGTTGAGGCTCCAAATTGGGCCAGTAGTCAAACCGGCCACTGATTGGCTAATTACTGCTTTAAACCACCATGCAGTCTCATCATTACCCTTCCCCACCCCCCCCACCGTCCACAATGACTTTAACACTGAACCGTTGCTTTGCCAACCTGGTTCAAAGGTCGTGCTTGTGCTCAAGCAAACAGAAAATGCTGGAAAAACTCAGCCGGCCTGATCGCATCTGTGGAGAGAGAAACAGAGTTAATGTTTCGAGTCCGTATGACCCTTCTTCAGAGACACAGAGAAGTAGAAATAGGATGATATTTATGCTGTTTAATGGAGGGGAGGGCGTGGTGGAGCAGGCGGAGCTGGATAGAAGGCCAGCGATAGGTGGGAGCAAAGGAGAGATTGACAAAGATGTCATGAACGAAAGGACAACGTGGGTGTTAATGGTCGTGGTAAGGACTAAAGGAGGTGCTGATAGTGGCAAAGGTAAGAAAGCGGAATGTGATAATAGCAGGATATGGGTAAGCACTCTGGAAAGAACATGAACAAGTAACAGATGGCCCTTGTAGGGCTGGGGTGGGGGGAGGGGACAGTGGTTGGGAAAAATGGCGGAAAAGAGGATAAAACAATTAATAAAAATGAATTAAAAATAAAAATTTAATATAAAAATTTTAAAAAGTGGATTAAAAATAAAGATGAATGTTTTTCAAAAGGGATTAAAAATGGGTAAAGTTAGAGGTGAGAGTTCATGGTCTGAAGTTGTTGAATTCAACATTCAGTCCGGAAGGCTGTAAAGTGCCTAGTCGGAAGATGAGGTGTTGTTCCTCCAGTTTGCGTTGGGCTTCACTGGAACATTGCAGCAGGCCAAGGATGGACATGTGGGCACGAGAGCAGGGTGGAGTGTTAAAATGGCAAGCGACAGGGAGGTTTGGGTCATGCTTGTGGACAGACCGCAGGTGTTCTACAAAGCGGTCACCCAGTCTGCGTTTAGTCTCCCTGATGTAAAAGGGACCACATTGGGAGCAGCAGATGCAGTAGACTAAATTGAAGGAGGTGCAAGTGAAATGCTGCTTCACCTGAAAGGAGTCTTTGGGCCCTTGGACAATGAGGAGGGAGGAGGAAAAGGAGCAGGTGTTGCACCTTCTGCGGTTGCATGGGAAGGTGCCGTGGGAAAGGGGTGAGGTATTGGGGGTGGTGGAGGAGTGGACCAGGGTGCCCCGGAGGGAGTGGTCCCTACGGAATACTGACAGGAATTGATATGTTTTTCCAGGTCCAGGCAAGAGAATGAAGCGGCACCGAAACAGTTCTCGATGTACTGAGAAAAGAATTGTGGGAGGGGGCCTTGGTAGGACTGGAACAAAGGAATGTTCCACATACCCCATAAAGAGGCAGGCATAACTGGGCCCATGAGGGTACCCATAGCAACACCTTTTATTTGGAGGAAATGAGACAAGTTTAAGGAGAAATTGTTCAGTGAGAGAACAAGTTCAGCCAACTGGAGGAGAGTGGTGGTGGATGGGGATTGTTCGGGCCTCTGTTCAAGATTGAATTATTGCTCGTGCTTCCAGGTCAATATCAAGGGCCCAATTCGAGGACTGTGGTTTGGGGCAATGCTGAGGGAGCACTGCACTGTAGGATGAGATGTTAAACCAAGAACTTTGGGTGTGTGCGTGAGACTGTGTTTGGTGGGAGATTGTGAGGGAGAGAGAGACGGTGGGTCAAACATTTTCCAGTTATGATGGTTTCCTTGAGACTTTGTTGTAACCAAGTACACATCTGCTTCACAGATTTTACGATCAGTAGCTCCATGTTGTGTCTGTGATTATTCTGAAACTGCAGATAAAAAGGAGCAGGAAAAATCTTTTGATTTATTAATGTTGAGGTTATTTGTTGCAGAGTGCAGGAGGATTCATTCCCAGGCCATTGTCACCAAACAACTCGGATTGGCTGTGTAATCGTGCCCTCTCTCTCTTTCTCCCCGCTCTCTCTGGGGCTCCCCTGCCCTCCTCTGTTCGGCTCCCCCCCCCACCCTCCCTGCTCGCCCTGTCACCCCCACCTTGCGCGTGTCTCTCTCTCTCTCTCTATCTCTCTCTCTAATTTCTGTAAATTATAACTGTTGAGTTGAAGGGATGTTCAGTGACTAATGTGTTCCTGGGAGATTGCTGTTGCTACAATATTGCCGTGAATTATATTCCCTGTTCCTCCTCACGCCTACATCCCCTATGCTGATGTGTACAGTGTTTGCTGCTGCTCGAATAGGGTGTGTGTCTGGACTGTTTATTGTTTGGTTGAAGAACTGAGTTGCTGGATTTTGATTACCATAGGGAGATACAGGTTAACTGTCTGAGTGCTGACTCCAATTCCTTGGATGTATTTTGACCAAAGACGACCTCTTATGTTTCCACATAGTCATACTCATGTAATCATACCTTACAGATAATGTTCCAGACATCACCATCCCTGGGTATGTCCTGTCCCACCAGCAGGACAGACCCAGCAGAGGTGGTGGCACGGTGGTATATCGTCAGAGGGAGTTGCTCTGGAAGTCCTCACATCGACTCCGGATACCATGATGTTGCATGGCATCAGGTCAAACGTGGGCAAGGAAACCTGCTGATTACCATGTACCGCCCTCCAGCTGATGAATCAGTGCTTCTCCATGTTGAACACCACTTGGAGGAAGCACTGAGGGTGGCAAGGGTGCAGAATGTACCCTGGGTGGGGGACTTCAATGTCCATCACTGAGAGTGGCTCGGTAGCACCACTACTGACCGAGCTGGCCGAGTCCTAAAGGACATCACTGATAGACTGGCCCTATGACAGGTGGTGAGGGAATCAACAATAGGGAAAGACATACTTGACCTCATCCTCCCCAACCTACCAGCCTCAGATGCATCTGTCCATGACAGTACCGGTAAGAATGACCACCTCTCGGTCCTTGTGGAGATGGAGTCTCACTTTCACATTGAGGATACCCTCCATCATGTTGTGTGCCGCTACTACTGTTCTAAATGGGATAGATTTCGAACAGATCTAGCAACTCAAGACTGGGCATCCATGAGGCGCTGTGTGCCATCAGCAGCAGAATAGTACTCGAACACAATTTGTAACCTCATGGCCCGGCATTTTCCCCACTCTACCATCACCTTCAAGCCAGGGAATCAACCCTGGTTCAATGAAGAAAGCAGGGGGACATGCCAGGAGCAGCACCAGGCATACTTAAAAATGAGGTGTCAACCTGGTGAAGCTATAACACAGGACTACTTGCATGCCAAACAGCATAAGCAGCAAGTGATAGACAGAGCTAAGTGATCCCATAACCAAAAGATCAGATCCAAGCTCTGCAGTCCTGCCACATCCAGTCGTGAATGGTGGTGGACAGTTAAACAACTCACTGGAGGAGGATGCTGCACAAATATGCCCGTTCTCAGTGATGGGGAGCTCAGCACATCAGTGCAAAAGATAAGGCTGAAGTGTTTGCTACAATCTTCAGCAAGAAGTGCCAAGTGGATGATCCATCTCGGCCTCCTCTGGAGGTTCCCAGCATCACAGATGCCAGTCTTCAGCCAATTCGATTCACTCCACGTGATATCAAGAAATGGCTGAAGGCACTGGATACTGCAAAGGCTATGGGCCCTGACCATATTCCAGAAATAGTACTGAAGATTGTGCTCCAGAACTGACCGTGCCCCTAGCCAAGCTGTTCCAGTACAACACTGGCATCTACCTGGCCAAGTGGAAAATTGCCGGGCATGTCCTATACACAAAAAGCAGGACAAATCCAACCCGGCCAATTACCGCTCCATCAGCCTACTCTCCTTCATCAGGGTCATCAACAGTGCTATCAAGCGGCACTTGCTTAGCAAGAACCTGCTCACTGACGTCCAGTTTGGGTTCCGCCAGGGCCACTCAGCTCCTGACCTCATTACAGCCTTGGTTCAAAATTGGACAAAAGAGCTGAACTCCCGAGGTGAGATAAGAGTGACTGCCCTTGACATCAAAGCAGCATTTGACTGAGTGTGACATCAAGGAGCAAAACTGGAGTCAATGGGATCAGGGGGGAAACTCTCTGCTGGTTGGAGTCATACCTAGCACAAAGGAAGATGGTTGTGGTTGTTGGATGTCAATCATCTCAGCTCCAGGACATCACTGCAGGAGTTCCTCAGGGTGGTGTCCTCCGCCCAACCATCTTCAGCTGCTTCATCAATGACCTTCCTTCCATCATAAGGTCAGAAGTGGGGATGTACGCTGAAGATTGCACAATGTTCAGCACCATTCGCGACTCCTCAGATACTGAAGCAGCGCAAGCCCAAATGCAGCAAGACCCGGACAATATCCAGGTTTGGGCTGACAAGTAGCAAGTAACATTTATGCCTCACAAGTGCAAGGCAATGACCATCTCCAACAAGAGAGAATCTAACCATCTCCACTCAACATTCAATACCATTAACATTGCTGAATCCCCCACTATCAATATCCTGGGGGTTACCATTGACCAGAAACGGAACTAGACAAGTCAAAAATAATACTGTGGCTACAAGAGCAGGTCAGAGGCTGGGAATCTTGTGATGAGTAACTCGTTTCCTGACTCCCCAAAGCCTGTTCGCCATCTACAAGGCACAAGTCAGGAGTGTGATGGAATACTCTCCACTTGCCTGGATGAGCACAGCTCCCACAACTCTCAAGAAGCTTGACACCATCCAGGACAAAGCAGCTCGCTTGATTGGCACCACATCCACAAACATTCACTCCCTCCCTCCATCACCGACGCACAGTAACAGCAGTGTGTACCATCTACAAGATGCACTGCAGGAACTCACCAAGGCTCCTTAGATAGCACCTTCCAAACCTGCTACCTCTACCATCTAGAAGGACAAGGGCAGCAGACACGTGGGAACACCACCACCTGGACGTTCCCCTCCAAGCCACTCACCATCCTGACTTGGAAATATATCGCCATTCCTTCACTGTCGCTGGGTCAAAATCCTGGAACTCCCTCCCTAACAGCACTGTGGGTGTACCTACACCACATGGACACCAGGGGTCAAGAAGGCAGCTCACCACCACCTTCTCAAGAGCAGCTATGGGTAGGCAATAAATGCCGGCCCAGCCAGCGAAGCCCACATCCTGTGAATGAATCAGAAAAGACATAAGGCGATATTGGCACTAATGACTTAAAAGTTGATTTTGCAAAAGGACCGAAAGTTAGAGAGACGGAAAGGTTCAACAAAGGAATTCTTGAGCTTAGGGCCCAGGCACGGCCACCAATGGTGGAACGATTAAAATTGGGATGAGGCTGGAATTGGAGGAATGCAGCCTTTCTTTTGGCTGGGCCTGGGGTGGGGGCAGTTGGAGAATGCAGAGATAGGGAAGGACGAGGCCATGGAGTGATTTGAAAATGTGGACGAGGGGTTTAAAATTGCCTTCTGATCTGCCAGCACCTCTTATGTAGGCCAGCAAGCGCAGGGGTGATGGGTGAATGGGACTTGGTCCGAGTTAGGATATGGGGCAGCAGTTTCTGGAGGGTGAAAGTCCGGACTGGAGTGCGTCGGAATAGTCAATTGTAGAGGTAACAAAGGCATAGGTGAGGGTTTCAGCAGCAGATGAGCTGAGTGGTGGGGGGGGCAGGTTGAGTGACATTACAGAGCTGGAATGTGGGATTGCAAGCTCTGCTCAGGGTCTAATAGGATACTGGGATGGGCTCAGCCTGGTTGTACTTCAGACAGTCACCGTGCAGAGGGATGGAGTTGGTGACGAGGCACAGAGTCTGTGGAAGGGACCAAACACAATGGCTTCAGTCTTCCCGATATTTAGGAAAAGCGGGAGCGGAAGGGGGGTGGGGGTGGGGGAAAGAGTCTGGAAAGAGGAGGGAATGAAATCTCACAAGGAATGATGGTCCAAGGCAAGATGGAGGCGATGATGGGATGACAATGGAAACAAAAGCTGGTCCTCGAGGAGGGGGGTATGGTCACAGCTGAATAGAGGGGGCTGGGGTGTGGGTGCAGAAAACATGGGAAAGTGGAGCTGGTTATCCTGGTCTGAGGATGGTTGAGACTATTACTGTACATTCTCCTCACGTGTCAGCTCCAAGCCAGTGTGTACCCACGGGGAGCAGGAATCCCGACTGTTTATATTAACCTCCTCCTCTAGCCCAGGTTCTGGTCCCAACGCCAACTCCTTTGACCTGCTGTCTATTTGGTGCTTTGATGATATCTCCGTGAAGCACCTGAGGGTGTGGTCTAAAGGCGCTTTCTAAATGCAGATTGCTGTTTTGCGATGTTGAGGTGAATTATAACCACCTCGCGGCACAGATGGAACATTGAAAATGGAACCTCTTGCTCAGTCCCACACTGGACAGTACTTCTAATGACATTATTTAAAAAAAAAATAATTGGCAGAATGTTGGTTGGACTATTGGGAAGGAGTAAAAGCACTTTTTAAAAAAATTTGTTAATTTGATGGAAAGTGCCGCTTGTCAATGTAGGAGCTGAAGGCGGCAGCCGCTTGGGGAGAAGGCAAGCCATTGGACGGTTTCTAGAGTCTCTATCACAAGACCTCTTGCTGCTGGACCTCTTGCTGCTGGAGCTCTCACGCTAATGGTCACCCGACATTTCCTCCCCGCCCACTGCCACGTCTTGCAGCCAATCAGAAAGCAGACACACTCTTCACTATCCAATTGGATGATTCCTGGCTGTCAGCCAACTTCTACCAACTCCAATGTTTGTGCAATAAATGAAAGTGCTCAAAATGAAAATAAAGCAAAAAATCTCCCTCTGATTTTTTTTTTTATTTGTTCTGGGCTTTACTGACACCCGTATCCTGGAGATTAATCTTCCTTTTGTTGTTGGAGGCTTAGACAAGGTAGCCAAGGACAAACTCCTTCCATTAGCTGAATGGATAAGGCCAAGGGGACACGGGTCTAAGATTTTGGACAGGAGATGCGGGGGGGAATGTGAGGAAGAACTTCTTCAAACAGTGAGCGGCAATGACCTGGAACTCGCTGCCCACGAGGGTGAGGGAAGTGGCAATGAATGTTTCAAAGGGAAATTGGATGTGAGCACTTGAGGGAGATAAAGTTGCAGGACTACGGGGTTAGACTGGGGGTGTGGGACTGACTGGGTCCTTCCACTAGGAGCCGGCATGGACTGAGGGGCCTCATTCTGTGCCATAAACAACTGAGGCTCCAGGCCACTGCTGGAGGGTTGGCAGCCCCTGTTTTTCACACACACACACACACACACACACACCCCCTTACTCCCCCCCCCAACCAAGGCTGGTCTGGCTGTTGAGCTGTGCGATAGACCTTGGAGCTGCCCGCCTGGCAGTATTTGGTTATTGAATAATTAACATCTGACTATAATTCCAAATAATGCACTGTCTCTTTTACAGAAGCTCCAACGATGTCATTGATCCATCCCAGGAGACCTTTGGACCAACTCCCATCATTGTTCCTAACAGCCCCACGGAGCGAGCAGGTGAATTAGGTAACTGCAGAGGGGGAATGTTAGGCTGTTAATACCCTGGAAAACATGATGCCCTCTTCAGGGTGGCCTTTTTCTCCCCTTTCATTCAAAGTATTTAGATGTCACTTGGAAAGCCAGCAATTATTTTCCCCTCTAATTACAACAACATCTATTTGTATAGCATCCCAAGGTGCTTCTACAACTCGGAGTTACAGTTTAAAAATAAGGGGTCACCCATTTAAGACAGAGATGGGGACAAATTTTTTTTCTGAGTCTTTGGAACTCTCTTCCTCAAAAGGCAGTGGGAGGCATTGTCTTTGAATATTTTTAAGGCAGAGTTAAGCAAGGGGGTGAAAGGTTATCAGGGGTAAGTGGGACTGTGGAGTTGAGGTTGCAATCAGTTCAGCCATGATCTTATTGATTGGCGGAGCAGATTTAATTCCTCCTAATTTGTATGTGTGTTCATATCGTAAAACAGAAGGACACTGAGACACAAGGAAATAATGGGTCAGGTGACCTAAAGTTTGGTCAAGGAGATAAGTTTTAAGGAGTGTCTTAAAGGAGGAGAGCGAGGTGTAGGGAGGGAATGCCAGAGCTCGGGGCCCAGGCAGCTGAAGGCACGGTCACCTATGGTGGAGCGATTAAATCTGGGGATGTTCAAGAGGCCAGAGTTAGAGAGTGCAGATATCTCCAGAGCTGTGGTGGGGTTGGAGGGATAGGTGAGGCCATGGAGGGATTTGAAAACAAGGATGAGAATCTAATTGTTCTCGAGAAGGTGATGATGAGCTGCTGCCTTAGCTGCTGCAGTCCATTAATTACCCGTGGCAGTTTGATACTGCTGAGTGATTTGTTAGGACATTTCAGAGGGCAGTTAAGAGGAATTATCCAATGAATCCCCCCCCGCAGCTCTGCAGAAACTTCCCTTTCAATTATTTATCCAACTCCTTTTTGAAAGTTACTCCTGAATCTGCTTTCTGCCCTGTCAGGTAGCACATTCCAGATCGCAACAAGGTATTTCTGCTTGTCTGGGGAGCCCAGAACTAGGGAGCCATCAATATAAGCTCCAGTAGGGAAATCAGGAGGAACACTTTTGCCCAGTCAGTGGTTAGATTGTGGAATTCATGACCACAAGGAGTGACTGAGCTGAGTGGTGTAGATATATTTACAGGGAAGCTCAATTTAAAAGAAAAGGAATGGAAGGATATGTTGGTGGGGTGGGAGGAGACTTTTGTGGAGCATAGAGCCATTGGGCTGAATGGCCTCTTCCTGTACTATACACTCTGTTAAAAACAAAAAAACTGCGGATGCTGGAAATCCAAAACAAAAACAGAATTACCTGGAAAAACTCAGCAGGTCTGGCAGCATCGGCGGAGAAGAAAAGAGTTGACGTTTCGAGTCCTCATGACCCTTCGACAGAACTATACACTCTGTGCTTTGTGGAGACTGACTGGGCATGCAGTTATAATTTCCCCCTTTGATTATTCTCCCCACCTGTCCCACTTCCTGAAGCTGCTCATCTACCTGATGTGCGCTTCCACAGGACCCGTCAGTTCACAGCTCCAGTGGCCATTCCTGTGTAAAACCAGACTGTGAATGTCAGTGGGACATTTGACTGTGATGGGCGTCACAGTTGAGCCTGGTGCTTTGCTTGTGCACAGTTAGTCATTGAGTAGCTAAGGGACCCTGACTGACTTTGAACTTCCCTAGTCCTGGGGCCCAGGATCAATGATGTCCTTGCCTCATTCAGGACTAATTAACTCTGCATAGCCTGTCCTGTCCCTGCATCTCAGCCCCGCACTGCATGGGGGAGTCAGTTATTAATGGAGCTATCAGGGGCAGTATTTTTAACTCTGTATGTTGTTTCTGCCTTTGGGATATTAGTGTGTGGAACACTGGACATGATTTGAAAGGAAGCAGTACCATAATGGCTCATTCCTATATTTAGTTGAAATTTAAGTAGTCATCCCTTGAATTCCTCGCTATCTTTGTTGTCCTACAGACTAATGGTTAGGTGATGAACTTCATTCAATTAATCTTTGCCAGTTTTTTTAACATTGGAATATTGAGGGTGACACTTAACTTGTTATAAAGCTTATTTTAGCACGGTTTGTGCTGAACAAGGTTAGGGCTGTACCTATAGGGAACTAGGAAATGCTGTTATTTCAGTGTCTGCATAGAAACAATTACAGGACAGGTACAGCATGGGGTTAGATACAGAGTAAAGGTCCCTCTACACTGTCCCCATCAAACACTCCCAGGACAGGTACAGCACGGGGTTAGATACAGAGTAAAGCTCCCTCTACACCGTCCCCATCAAACACTCCCAGGACAGGTACAGCGTGGGGTTAGATATAGAGTAAAGCCCCTTCTACATTGTCTCCCATCAAACACTCCCAGGGCAGGTACAGCATGGGGTTAGATACAGAGTAAAGCTCCCTCTACATTGTCTCCCATCAAACACTCCCAGGACAGGTATAGCACGGGGTTAGATGCAGACTAAAGCTCCCTCTACACTGTCCCCATCAAACACTCCCAGGACAGGTACAGCACGGGGTTAGATACAGAGTAAAGCTCCCTCTACACTGTCCCTATCAAACACTCCCAGGACAGGTACAGCACGGGGTTAGATACAGAGTAAAGCTCCCTCTACACTGTCCCTATCAAACACTCCCAGGACAGGTACAGCACGGGGTTAGATACAGAGTAAAGCTCCCTCTACACTCTCCCCAAATAACACTCCCAGGTTAGGTAATGTGCTAGATGAATTGAAATGGTGGGTGGGGGAAAAAAATGTTGTGAGATCTGAAATAAAAACTACCATTGTTGCAAATTCAGAGGAGAAAACAATGTAAGTGTCTGAGCAGAGTACGCGATGCCAGCTGTGATAAATATTTAACCTCATTTCTTTCCAGAAGACGAACCAATGGATACCTCCCTGCCACTTGCAGACAGCCAATCGAGAAAAGATCCATGTGAAGAGGAAGAGCCAATGGAAATGGACCAGCCTGTGGAGCAGACTGAGCCTACCCCCTTCCGGAGCCCACAGTCATCGACACCAGTGTCAGTCACAACTCCCGCTTTTACTGCAGGGTCGCTGATGCCTGTGCCAACACTGCCGGATTTATCCCATGTAAGTGCTCAGGCCTGCTTCCGGGCCCAGGGCCCAGGGCCCAGGATTTGCTGGGAGATGTACATCAGTTGCAGCAGCGGAGTGGTTGTGAGACATAAATCGCCTCGTTGTAAAGACACTTGACACTGTTAAATACCCCTTCTAACTTTCTGCTGCTGGTTGGGTTTGTATTTGTGGCCAAAATGTGGTAATCTCTCGACGCTCACGGGCAAGTGGAGGAGAAGCTGCTGTTCTCTGGAAGCTAATGGTGGAATAACGCACATTGTTTAGGTCGGCAGTTTGTGGCGATTACCAGCACTCTGAAAAAATCTCCCCCTTGTCCCAAATTGTTTGTCTATTTGTGCACTATTGCTGGTGAGCAGTTCAGTTGCCACCAATTCTGGTCCAGAGCTTCAGTGTGTGACGCCCAGTATCAACAGAAGCCATGGCTTTGTTTAGGGTCCGCCACCTCTAACTGCCTAAACTTTGTCCAGTGCATTTCCAGGGGGTGAAAGACTTACCCTCATGTTGAAGGTTCCATTCTGGGCACAGCACTTCCAAAGCGTTTAGCATCCGTGGAGGGGATTCGCATGATACCTAGGCTTAGGGGGTTAAATTATAAGGACAGGTTGCATAAATCTGGCTTGTATTCCCTTGAGAGGAGTGCGGGGGTGGGGGGGGGGTGAACTGATTTGAGTTGTTTAAAATGTTAAAAGGATTCAGTAGGGTAAATACGGAGAAACTATTTCCTCTGGTCTGAACAAAGGGATCTAATCTTAAAATTAGAGCTTCGCTGTTCAGGAGGGAGATCAGCAAGCATCGTTCCACCTGGAGTGGTGGGGAGGCGATGGTGTAGTGGAAATAACACTGGACAGTAATCCAGAGACCCAGGGTAAGGGTCTGGGGACCTGGCCGATGGTGGAATTTAAATTCAATAAAAATCTGGAATTAAAAGTCTAATGACCATGAATCCATTGTCGATTGTTGTAAAAACCCATCTGGTTCATTAATGTCCTTTAGGGAAGGAAATCTGCCGTCCTTACCTGGTCTGGCCTACATGTGACTCCAGACCCACAACAATGTGTGATTGGCTCTTAAAAATGCCCTCTGAATGAGGGCAATAAATACTAGCCTAGCCAGCGATGCACACATCCCATGGACGAATTTAAAAAAAAGGCTAGGAATCTAGAGACCCAGGGAATGTGGGTTCAAATTCCAACATGGCAGCTGTTGGAATTTAAATTCAATTCATAAAATCTGGAATTAAAAGCTAGCCTCAGCATGCTGACTATTGTCGAATGTCATAAAAACCCATCTGGTTCATTAATGCCCTTTAGGGAGGGAAATCTGCCATCCTTACCCGGTCTGGCCTACATGTGACTCCAGACCCACAGCAATGTGATTGACTCTTAACTGTTCTCTGAAATGGCCTAGCAAGGCACTCAGTTCAAGGGCAATTAGGGATGGGCAACAAATGCTAGCCTTGCCAGCGATGCCCACATCTCATGGAAGAATAAATTTGAACCCCCCCCCCCCCCCCACCACCCCCCACTCCCCCAAAAGACTGTGGATGCTGGGAGACAGCTGGAGCTTTCAAGTATGAGATTGGTGGATTTTGGTTGGGTCAGGAGGTCAAAGGGGTAAAGGCAAGGAGATAGGGTCGGGGAACAGATCAGCCATAATCCAACTGAATGATAGAACAGTCTTGAGGGGCTGAATGGCCTTCTCCGGTTCCCATGCACTTTATTTTTTCAGTGTAGTTTTTGTTGTAATTAGATAACATGGCAACCAAATTGTGCAAAGGAAGGTCCAAACATTATCAGTGAAATAAATGGCCAGGTACTCTGTTTTGGGTGTCAGGATGTGGGGGAGAACTCCCCTGCTCTTCGAATTTGAGACCTTTGACATTTACCCAAGTGGCAGATGGAACATTGATTTATTATCTTATCTAAAAGATGGTACTTCTGACAGTGCAGCGCTCCCTCAGTGCTACTGTGCCGTGGGGCTAGAACCCACAACCTACCAACTCGTAGGCAATATTCTACTTTACTGGGCACCAGTGTTCCTTTGTACAGTATTTGTATATCAGGGTGACATATTTTGGCCAGTGAAATATTCACTATAAAACGTTTCTTTTTAAATTTATTTTTGTAGGATATTTTTATACCCACGCCAAGCTTGACAGAAAATACCAGCAGCGACGAAGGGATTAAATCCAAACGAGCTCCAACAGGGAACCCCTCAAAGCCGTCCGAGGTATTATCCGACAAGGAGGCGGAGGGAGAGAAGCAAGACCTGGAATGGAAGGGGAGGTCGGACATCGGAATGAAGAAGCAGGATGAGGGGGCAGGAGAGCCCTTTGATTTGACGCTGTCGGCTAGCGAATGCCTGCAGCCAATGGAAACGGACGAGACTCCACCCTCGACTGTAGAGGACAGTGAAGCGACACAGATTGAAGAAGGAGCCAGCGCAGAAACTGCCGAGGAAGGTCAGTTGGACGAAAGCCGTAGCATTCATCTCCGATTAACGGAGGAGAGCCAAGCGCAGACCCCTCATGTTTCTGAAGGTTCCGCTGAAGATGCTTTTGAAGGAGCTGGTGACGAGCCGGCGGGTAAATATGACGAGGATGAACAGAATGTAGGTGAAGCATCAAGCGAAGCCAAGCTATCAGATCAGCCAGCTGTGCCATCACCTCAGTGTCGAGAGCCGTTGAGTCTTCTTCATCGGACTGCTTCTTCCCAAGGACACGAAGGTTTGCCCAAAGATATTTTAGTGGTGAAAGAAGGAATTGTTAATGAGACTCCAATGGATGAGACAGGGAATGTACCTGGGTGCCTGAGTCTTGATGAAAATGCGACAAAACCACCTCCAAAAGACAAGAGTAATGGGATTGTCCAAGACGCCCCTCTCAACCTTGAAGTTTCTCAAAGCCAAATGCAATCTGCAACACTCCATGAAGAAACACAGCCAAAGGAAGAAGAGGAACCGATGGAGGAGGAGGAGGTCAGTGATTCATCTGACATTGGGTTAAAGGAAACCTTCAATGAAGAGAGGACTGCTGTTCTTGCAGATCCAGATAGTTCCCAGCCTGAACATCCTCTTATTACAGGTTCTGAAGATTTAGAAAACAAAGACCTTTGCACTGAGGAAGAAAATGCTCCAGAGAGCTGTGAGGGCGTTGGCGACAGTCCAAAGGAAGATGACGAACTGATTGTCACTGCACAACAGAAACTGGTGGAAAAGGTTCCAGAATTGCCTGAGAAAATCTGCCTGGTGTCTTCAGGAAACCAGGAAGGCCCTACAGCCGACTCTCAACTGCTACCCTCACACGGTGGTGAGGTAGCAGACCCTGGAAAGGAACTTCAGGCAGAATTGGTCATCAAGATGCAAGCTGAAGATCAGAAGGCCTTTAAGGAACAGAAGAACTTGGACAGTCAGAATGAAGGAACTCCAGGACAAGAGCCAAAAAACCTGGGAGGACAGAACCACCAACAGGAGGTTGAGGAATTACCCAAGCCCAGTAGCGTTGACCAGTCGATGGGAACCCCAAAGCCACAGGAAAGGAGTCACTTGGAACCTGACGTGCAGATCCTGAACAAAGGAGCCCCGGATCTTCAACAGTCAGAGCAGTCAGCAAAGAGCCTTCTGGACAGTTCTGGTGGTGAGTACTCTAGTAAGGTCCAAGTTAGTGATGACAATGTTAGAATATTGGATTGAAGGCAGGAGAAACGTATTTACTTTGTTGAAAAGTCAGAGTCAAGACTAGTAGGGGGAGCAGGGCAGCACCCAGGGTGGAAAAAGTCAGAGAAGGCGAGGAAAATCCAGATCCATGATGGATGGAGATTGGAGAGAGGGAAGGAAAAGTGACGGAGATAGCATCAACCCTCTGGCGCTCTCTTTCCTCCTCACTGGGCACCACCACCACCACCACCACCCAGCAAAGGAGAAGAGACAGTAATCACTTACTCTGGGAGATCGGAGGTCTTGTCAGTGAGTTGCTGGAGGAGTAGGATGTCTTGTGCTGCAGGTGGACAACCTTTCTACTATTGAGAGACCAAACCCCACGTTGGGATTGGGTGCAGAATCTATTCCATCTGCTGGGCGGGTGAACCTGTTCGTGGAGCTGAGCTATAGAGATGAGGTGAAGTCCCACGTTTGATTAACAACCTCGTGTCCAGTTGACTGATTTCTACTGTGGGGCAGCTGGTGCTACAATGGCCTCTGCATTTTAGTGCAAGGAAGGGGAAGTAAGCTATCATTTCTGATGTAGAGAAAAAGGTTGGGGGGGTGTAGATATTGGGTGAGACCATGATTACCTCCGATGGGCCTGCTGGTGGCACAATTCTAACTTCACCCGTCTCAATGGAGACCAATATTGGGTGGGATCTAAAACCAGTGCTCCACCCGATCCTTTGGGTTAGCTGCCTAGTGTTTTGGTTAAATTGCATCACCTCCCACCACCCCTGGCAGTGTCTATGCTCACCTGTGCAGAATGGCGAAATAATTAGGTATCCGAGACACTGGGGCCAAGCCTCCTCTTCAGGTGAGAATCTTTAGGGAGTGGGCAAGGAGGCAGGTCGCTTGGCGAGAGATGTGTTGTTTAGGTGGATCTCCATGGAGCTAAAGTAAGGAACAGCAAAAGAGAAGGTTAAAAATATTTGAGGTAGTGATGGACACTTTAGGTTGGTTCAGTTATTGCCATTAATGGTGTATTCCTTTCTTTATGTCGAGTTGTGAATCTTTAGTGCTGTGTTGTTTTTCCTCCAGAAATCCCATTTCACTTCACACTACCTAAAGAAGGTGATGTTATCCAGCCCATAACCAGTGATACCCCACCCCTGATTGGCAAGTTGAAGCAAGGTCCAAGGCACAGCACTCCTATTGGTAGGTTCCACGAGTTGCCTGGTCTAATAGTATTTACAGCGCAGTCATTTGGCCCAAGTGCTCTACGTTGGCAATTATTCTCCACATGAGCCTCCTCTCATCTCTCTTTATTGCAGCCGATTGGCACACCTATTCCTTCCTCATGGTTTTTCAAGCTTCCCCTCAAATACATCTATACTGTTCTCTTCAACTGCTCTCTGGGAGCGAGTTCCACATTCTCCCCACTCTCTGGGTAAAGAAGTTTCTCCTGAATTCCCCGATTGGATTTATGAGTGACTGTATTATATGGATAGCCTCCACTAGAGGAGACATCATCTTGACGTCCATCCTGTTGAACCCATCTCACACTCCAGGACACTGAGGAGGTGGGGTGGGGGGGGGGGGGGGGGGGGCGGGGGGGTAGGGAGAGGAGGGGGGGGGGGGGGGAGAGGAGGGGGGAACTCCCCAGCTGCTCTTGGAAATAGTGACCATGGGATCTTTGATGTCCACCTGATGGGCCCTCTTTTTGACATCTGAGCACTCTCTCAGTGCTCTGATGAGACTCTTAGCCTAGGTTCTGTACTCAAGTCTCTGAAGTCAGTCTTGAACCCCCACAACCTTCTGACCCCAGAGGCCGACGCTATGACGACATCACGTTTTAGCTCGTGGGTTTTGTTTGAGGTGTTAAAACTTCATTGCAAGGAGAAGGAACATAGCTTCAGCTACAGTAGCCGTTTGTGTTCACTACAGCACCTGATGCCAAGTCGGTGAAACATCACTTCGTGGGGAGTTGCTAGGATCAAATATAATTCTTTTAATTTCTCCCATTATTTTGCTGCACAGAACTTGAAGATCGCGCCATGGCAACTGCTGATGTCACACCAGAGAATGCCATGGGAGCTAGTGATGTTGCAGTGGAGGAAAGTGAGCAAGGAACCTCCAGTCCTGAGTCTCTCGCTACCTCAGCAACTGATGGCAAACTCTGTCTGCGAATGCGGCTGGAGACTCCAGTCCAGGAAGAGGGTAACCATTCCGCCGTCTTCAGTCTGGAAAGTAAGACAATGGGGAAAACATCAGCACGCGTTTATTCGTTTGTTTCTTTTCATCTTTAATCCCTGCCCCCTCTGCTGGAGGCCACCCCACAAATTCCGGATGAATAGACCCTGGTCACCTGTTGCGAGAAACCAATCAGGACACTTTGTAAGAATGCTAATATAAAGGGAAAACATCAATTTATACTGTATGAGAAGAGAGTGCTGATTGATTGATTGGCAGGTGGACTCTGGTAGAGGCATTGCCATTGAGGAAATGCACCAATTGATGGTGACTGATAATTAACTGCCAAGCATTGTTTGAAATTTAAACCAGGCAGCTTGACCTGTGGTGTGCATGTGCACACAGACAGGTCAAGGCATTGGTCTGAGGAATGAACCAGCGAATGGCTGTCACTTATTTTGTTTAGCTGAAACAGGCGCAATGTGTCTACATGTTCTTTCTTGACCAATCGTCAAGTAAGTGCCAACAGGTGGCTCGACAATGGAGGGCATCCCTGATAACCCAGACCTGCCCTCACCTGACCTCTTTGCACAGGGACATGAACGCACACGCATACGCGTGCAGATACATAGGCATGCAGGCACGTGTGCATGCAAAACCAAGGAGAGGCTGAAAGGGTTGAACTAAGTGTCCCTCCTCACATGTAGCCTTTCCTCTGGGCTGAGAGAGGTTTAAAATTCTCCCTCAGTGAAGAAAATGTGGTGATTGATATTTTTTTTAAGAGCTTGCAGCTGTTTTGGCTGATGTGATATTTTATCATAAACTTTCTCAGATCTCTATTGGGAGAGGAAAGATCACCATCTCTCCTTTCCTACTGGGAGTTGTTGACTTCATTATGGTCAAGGGTTTTTGATGTGCTGAAGTCAGTACATGGCATTCTGACTGTTTGTTTGGCTTTCGAGAAAATGGATGTGGTGTCTTTTAACTGGCTTCGTTGCTCAGTTATTGGATGTGGAGTCTGTCCGTACAATGTTCCTGTTGTGCTGTGTTTTGTTTCCTCTCTCTCTTTCTCTCTCTTGCTTTCTCTCTCTTTTTTTCTCTCTCTCTCTCTCTCTTTTTCTCTCTCCCTCTTTTTCTCTTTTTTCCCCTCTCTCGATCTCCCCCCCCCGCCCCCTGGCCCTCACTGTGGTAATGTTTAATTCCTGAGTCGTCTTAACATTTTGTGCAGAATAATATTTGCCCTTTCTCTCTTTGCAGAGCCTGTTCTGGCAGGAGTACAAACATCTGTTGCTGAGGCGGTTGCCAGGTAACAGGCTTTTCCAATATCGCACTCTGCTCGTGTAACAATTGTGTAGTTATTTTACCCCTCATCATCATCAACTCTGTTTACAGAAAACCAGTTTCCAGCCTTTTTATTTTGGGTTGGATGGAAGGATGTTTGATTTTGTGACACTTTTTTTAAGTCGATACAGATTGCGCTTATTTCATTATCTTGTTTCTGGTCCCCGTCCCCTTGTTACCCTGTGGTCAGCCAGACAACGAGTTGCACAGGAACAGGCTGCTTGACCCAGCTGATCCACGCTCCCTCTGAGCCGCCTCCAACTTCAACTCGCCCTATCACCACATCCTTCTGTTTCTGTCTCTCTCTCTCTCTCTCTCCCTCACGTGTTTATCCAGCTTTCCCTTAAATGCATCTATACTAGCGAGTTCCACATTCTACCCCCCTCTCTGGGCAAAGAAGTTTCTCCTGTATTCCCCGATTGGGTTTATTAGTGACCGTCTTATATTTATAGACCCAAGTTTCGTTCGTTCTCTCTCTCTCTCTCTCCACCTCCCCCCCCCACCCCAAGTAGAAACATTTTCTATGGCTACCCCATCGAACCACTTTCATAATATTCATCAGAAAGTTCTGTTGCAGAGCCACACGGACTCGAAACATTAACTGTGTTCCTCTCCGCAGATGCTGTCAGACCTGCTGAGTTTTTCCAGCTATTTTTATTTTTGTTTCATAATTTTAAGACTTGTTTTGGGTTCACCTGTCAGCCCACTTTCTTCTGCTCCAATCGATCCTTCCTGATTGATGTATCCTCTCTGTTCTCAGTATCATCTGTGTAAATCTATTTTTAACCCTCTCCAGTGCCCCGATATTCTTTTACTAACAGGGAGGCCAGAACTGTTCAGTGACCCAGCTGTGGCTTCATCGAGGTTTCAAACAAGCTTAACTCAACTTCTCAGCTCTGAGGAGGAGTCATATGGAACTGGAGATGTTAACTCCGTTTTTCCCTCTCCACAGAGAGACCTGAGTTTTTCCGGCATTTCCTGTTTTTGTTTCCGATTTCCCGCGTCCTCGTTACTTTGCTTTTATTCCCTGCTTTTCAGTTCCATCCCTCTGGCCCCATTGCTGGGGTTTGTTAGTCTAAAGAGCTCATTAACCTTATTAAGCATAATTCTGTATTGTGTTCCGTGAAAATAGATCCTTTTTACCCCCCTGATAGCTACTAACACACTGCGTCCTCAGCCCAGCAGTGTGACGTGATTATTGTTTCGAAGTTCAGCCACAAGATCTTTATGGTCTCTAACTATTTATTTAAAGAGACGTTATAGCTGTAAAGTTTTTCCCGTTTCATGGGTCTGTGGAGGTGGTGTCTAGTATTTTTTCTCTTGAACTTCTTCATGTCTCAGATGGCCCTATCTGTGCCTGGTGCACCCTACCATTTGGATCAAACTTTTTAATCACCTTTCCCCCACCCCACAACCCAACCAGACACCCCCCGCTTTAACTATTAACTGCTTCCTTGCTGCGGCATCTACTTATTTCACGACAGCTGTGCACAGCATCTTGTGACCTTTAATTGCCATAATGGGCTATATAAACGCACCCCTGTTGTTGGACACTCCCACGTCAGAGCGGGTGGGACCGCCCTTCCCTTACCTGTTCTGGGTCACGCCGACACAATTAGGGAGTTTATTAAGGGTAGAACTTGCAATTTACACAGGGCCTTTCGCAACCTCCGGACCTTCCCGCCCTGCGTTTCCAGCCAGCTGAGCACTTTTAAAGCGTAGTCACTGTTGTAATCCAGGAAGAGCTGCGGCCGGTTGGAGCACAGCAAGATCCCACAGGAGGCCTTGCAATAGCGCCCCGGGTAAACAAGTAAGAGGGAGATAAATTTATCGGATAATCTGGTTTGTAGTGATATTGATGATGAAGTAACGTTGCTCCGGACACTGGGGAGCACTCCCTCCCGTTTCTTCAGAATAGGGTCACGGATTCTTTTAAAACGCCCCCCACCCAACCCGAGGGGTCAGCTGGGGTCTCAGTTTAATGTTTCGTCTGAAAGACGGCACCTCTGACAGTGCAGCACTCCCTCGGTACTGCACTGGTAATGTCAGCCTGGAGTAAGTCCTTGGGTCTCTTGGAACAGGACTTGAACCCACCACCTTGAGGTTAAAGTTCAGCCAAGGCTGACACTCAGTGAGGGGCCGAATGGCCTTCCTCTCCCCTAAATGCCTTGCGATTTCCAGAGTGCGACCAGTTCAAGGTATAAATATTAGTTTAAAGGTTGGAACAGCAGTTTGAAGCAGTTTCTTCATGAAAGTGGGGCCGGACTGATTGGCGGTGTGTAACTCTTGGCCATTTCTCCTTTTGCAGTGCAGCGAAAAGCCAATCTGTGTTCAGCCGGGTCTGTGAGGTGAGACGAGAGACAGATGCAAAAGAGCAGGATGAAGCTACCACCCCGTTTAGGTAATTTTCATTTATTTGGTTGATGATATGGGTTTGAGGGGGAGGGAGGGAGTGTGGTGGTGATTGGGGGGGTGGGTGGGCAGTGGAGAATGCCTCTTGCTTCCTTGTGCATTCCTCTGGCCAAAACGTTGGGCTTGAGAGCTTCCCAGTTCCTGCAGCCAAGACCAACGCCGGCTGTATACGGCTGCAAGCGGTGTCCTTGCTGGACTGGCAATGGATCGTAAGGCCCAGGCTTCCCCAGCGTCGCTGTTGATACTCTTCCTGTTTGTCAATGGGGCAGGATCCATGTGTATTGGGTTGTGATGGGTCACATCTGGTTTTTCAGCTTAAATACTGAGGCTTATAGTTAGCTGAACAACAACTTGTGTATTGCTGAGAAAAATAGACATGCTGTCAAAACTTTTGGTCTTGCACTCATCAGGACAGACACAATAACACCAAATTTCAAAGGGAGCAGCAACTTTTATGGCATGAGAAAAGGGTACTAATTGCTGTCTCTGAAATTTGATATTCTTGTGTCTGTCCTGATAATACAAGACTAAAAGCTTCAACAGCATGTCATATTTCTCAGCAATAGCTGAAATCTCTTGTGTTAATTCATTCTGGGGATGTGGGTGTCGCTGGCTGGGCCAGTATTTATTGCCCATCCCTAATTGCCCTTGAGAAGGTGGTGGTGAGCTGCCTTGAACCTCTGCAGTCCATGTGGTGTAGGTACACCCACAGTGCTGTTAGGAAGGGAGTTCCAGGACTTTGACCCAGCAACAGGGAAGGAACGGCGATATATTTCCAAATCAGGATGGTGAGTGGCTTGGATCAGGAACTTCCAGTTGGTGGTGCTCCCATCTATCTGCTGTCCTTGTCCTTCCAGATGGTAGAGATTATGGATTTAGAAGGTGCTGTCTAAGGAGCCTTGATAAGTTTCTGCAGTGCATCTTGCAGATAGTACATACTGCTGGCACTGTGCGTCGGTGGTAGAGGGAGTGAATGTTTGTGGATGTGCCAGTCAAGCGGGCTGCTTTGTCCTGGATGATGTCAAGTTCTTTAGTACTGACGGAGCTGCACTCATCCAGGCAAGTGGGGAGTATTCTGTCACACTCCTGACTTATGCCTTGTAGATGGTGGACAGGCTTTGGGAGTCAGGAGGTGAGCAACTCGCTGCAGAATTCCTAGCCTCTGACCTGCTCTTGTAGCCAGAGTATTTGTATGGCTAGTCCAGTTCCGTTTCTTGTCACTAGAAACTCCCAGGAGTTTTTGAATGTCATAGGGAAATGGTTGGATTCTCTCTTGTTGGAGATGGTCATTACCTGGCACTTATGTGGCACGAATGTTACTTGTCTGCCCAAGCCTGGATATTATCCAGGTCTTGCTGCATTTAGACATGGACTGCTTCAGTATCTGAGGAGTCGCGAATGGTGCTGAACATTGTGCACTCTTCAGCGAACATCCCCACTTCTGACCTTATGATGGAAGGAAGGTCATTGATGAAGCAGCTGAAGATGGTTGGGCTGAGGACACTACCCTGAGGAACTCCTGCAGTGATGTCCTGGAGCTGAGATGACTGACCTCCAGCAGCCACAACCATCTTCCTTTGTGCTAGGTATGACTCCAACCAGCAGAGAGTTTTCCCCCTGATTCTCATTGGCTCCAGTTTTGCTAGGGCTCCTTGATGCCACACACTTGGTCAAATGCGGCCTTGATGTCAAGGACAGTCACTCTCACCTTAGCTCAGGAGTTCAGCTCTTTTCCATGTTTGAACCAAGACTGTAACGTGGTCAGGAGCTGAGTGACTCTTCTGGGACCACAAACTGGGCATCAGTGAGCAGGTTATTGCTAAGCAAGTGCTGCTTGATAGCACTGTTTTTGACCCTTTCCATTAGTTTACTGATGGAGAGTAGACTGATGGGGTGGTAATTGACCAGATTGGATTTGTCCTGCTTTTTGTGTACAGGACATACCTGGGCAATTTTCCACATACCGGGTAGATGCCAGTGTTGTAGCTGTACTGGAACAGCTTGGCTAGGGGTGTGGCAAGTTCTGGAGCACAAGTCTTCAGTAGTATTGCTGGAATATTGTCAGGACCCATAGACTTTGCAGTATCCAGTGCCTTCAGCCATTCCTTGATATCACGTGGAGTGAATCGAATTGGCTGAAGACTGGCATCTGTGACACTGGGGACCTCCGGAGGAGGCCGAGATGGATCATCCACTTGGCACTTCTGGCTGAAGATTGTTGCGAATGCTTCAGCCTTATCTTTTGCTCTGATGTGCTGGGCTCCTCCATCGTTGAGGATGAGGATATTTGTGGAATCGTCTCCTCCTCCAGCGTTTTTAAAGAACCTCTTCTAAAAAATGAGAGCAAGGCAGAGAGACGGAGAGATTTAGGGAGGGAATTCCAGAGCTTAAGGCCCAGGTGGTCAGTGGTGGAGCGATTTAAAATTGGGGTTGTGCAAGAAAGCAGAATTGGAGGAGCGCCGATATCTGAGGATTGTGGGGCTGGCGGACATTCCAGAGATATGGAGGGATTTGAAAACAAGGATGAGAATGTTTAAATCGGGTGTTGCCAGACCAGCAGCCCATGGAAGGCAGAGAGCTCAGCGGTGATGAGTGAACAGGATTTGGTGCGAGTTTGGACAAGGACAGCAGAATTTTGGATGAGCTCAAGATTTTGAAGGTAGGAGGGGGCCAAACAGCAGAGTTTTGGAACCCCTTAAATGGAAGCACATTACATTGATTAAAATGTGTAATTTTCATGGGAAGAAATGTGATTTATTTCAAATCTTGCTGTCTGTGGTCCTAGGAGTCTCACAAGCTTAGTTAGCTGTTGTCAGCTGCACTAGACCACATGCCATGAGCCAGTAGTAACTCTTTCGAGTACAAACCCGTTTCCATATGTTTCAGATGAAGTTACATTGTTTTCATAGTTTGCCATTGTGAGATTTGAACTCTTGATCTTGGGGTTACAAACCCAGTACCATAACATTTAGCTGCAGTGTTTAATTAAAACTAAAATGCACAGGCAGTCCAATCCAGACTTTGGAGGTACATTCTAGGTCAAATGGGTAGCGTTGCTATGCAACACTGACTGCTGTAATTGAAGGTAAGTTTATTGTGAAAGTAGCTGTAATAGGACACCGTGCACTGGGTTCCTGGACTCCAAACATGAAGGAAGAGGGGGAAAAAAAATCCTGTTTCCTTTTTTCAGTAGATCAGATTTTGTTGTTTTTTGATTTAGAACACAAAAAGGGCCTTTACAATCTGAGTAAACGTGTTCGATCTCTCTCAGCTCTGACATGGAACACCCACTGCACACTTGTGTGTCAGCTTCTTCAGTGTCCAATCAGAGAGCTGAGCAAACATGGCATGTTTTCATTGGCTCTGTCGCTAATACCATAATCCGACGTGGAACTTGGCCACACAGACTCCAGGGCTGACCCAGATTTTGCTTATATTTATCCCCAGGATGTTGGTTAAGCCAGCGTTTGTTGCCCATCCCCTAATTACCCCTTGAGAGGGTGGTGATGAGCCACTGTCAGTCCATGTCCATCATCACCCACTGTGATGTTAAGAAGGGAGCTCAAGGATTTTGACCCAGTTGACAGTGAATGAACGGCGATACTGTTCAAAGTCAGGATGGGTGTGTGTGGCTTGGAGGGAGGGGGCCATGTTTTGCTCTCAGACATTGGTTTGCATTGTGAGTCGATCTCTGCTGGAGTTAACTGCCAGTGTTTGTGATCCTGCACTGGGGGAGCGACAGGATGGGGTGGGGGTGGGGGTCGTCTGTGAGCACCCCTACCCCTCCCCCGTGACCCCCTCCTCCCCCACACACCCTTCAGGCACTTGCTCACATTCCTATCAGCAGTGGTGGCTGATGTGTTTTAATTCGCCTTGCTTGACCACTGTTAGGAATTGGTGTTCCTCCAGCCCTACTTGGCTTTTATATTATTTTTTTTTTAAAAAAAGGGGAATGATTAAATTCAAATATTTTTTTTTAAAATGAATATCTTCTTGTGTCAGAGACTCTGGTGCAGTCCCAGTACTAATGCTTCAAGCCCAAGCACTGCCACCTGTAGAGGGGTAGCAGTACTGCAGCTAATTCCCATCAACGAGAGGCAAGTATCTGGGCTTTGTAATGATTTTTGGTGCTTTTTCAGGGAATGAGTAAATGCAGACGCCGTCCCCTCTCTCCACCCCACCCAAACTTTCACACTTTTGACCCCTTTTTCTGATGGGACTGAGGGAAGGATTCTAAAATTGACCTCTCTGGGCTAGTGAGGGGGTGAGTAAACCACGTGTCGCTCCTTGCGGTGGTTTGTGCCATAAACTGTGCAGTGAGAGTGAGTGTGCGCTTACAGGCCGCGCCTACAGACATTGTGGCTACGGAGACGGTCTGATTGGCGTGAGTCGGCAAGGCCGTGAATCTTTCCCACAGTCACTCGAACCTGTGCCTCCATGTTGAAATCAGCACCTTTGGGAATGACAAGACAAGGGGGGGCCAGGCCGTTAATCCCCTCCAACCTGTCCTCCTGATCTGTATTTCAATGCCATTTACCAGACTTGATTCCACAACCCCTGATTACCCTTGGCTGGCAAACATGATTCCACCAATCAATGCTTCAGTTGTTCCTTAGCATAAACAGCCCTTTGAGAGGGAGAGAGAGAGAGTTCCAGATTTCCACCATCTCTGTGATTAAACGTTTCCTGATCTCCCTCCTGAATGACCTGGCTCTCGTTTTAAGATGCTGTTGTCTCGTTCTCAATTGCACCATCAGGAAAAATAGCTTCTCTGTACCTACCCCTTTGAATCTTTCTAATATTGGAAGCGCCTCGATCAGAAGGAACCCTCCATCTCCCAAACTGGCGCAAATTCGGGCTACGTTTACGCTGCCTGACCTCGCCAATTTAACCCTATAATCCCCAGTGTCATTCTTCTGAGTTCACCCTCGAGGCCACAAAATCTTTCCTGAGTTCAGCCTCTCAGAATCCTGTTAACGTTTTAAACCCCTCGATCAGATCATCCTCTCGATCCTGTACACTCGAGGAACCAGGTTATAAGGAAAACAAAATTGTGGGAGGATAGGAATGTCAATGTAAGTGCGAGCTTGCCCGCTACCCTCCCCTGCCAAATGCCCATTTTGAGGAGGGTTTTCTTCTTTATTCATTCACAGGCCAGCATTTATTGCCCATCCCTAATTGCCCATGAGGAGGTGGTGGTGGTGAGCTGCCTTCTTGAGCCACTGCAGTCCATGTGGTGTAGGTACACCCACAGTGCTGTTAGGGAGGGAGTTCCAGGATTTTGACCCAGCAACAGCAAAGGAACGGCCGATATATTTCCAAGTCAGGATGGTGAGTGGCTTGGAGGGGAACTTGTAGGTGGTGGTGTTCCCATCTATCTGCTGCCCTTGTCCTTCTAGATGGAAGAGATCATGGGTTTGGAAGGTATTCTTGAAGGAGCCTTGGTGAGTTGCTGCAGTGCATCTTGTAGATGGTACACACTGCTGCTACTGTGCGTCGGTGCTGGAGGTGGTGAATGTTTGTGGATGCGGTGCCAATCAGGCGGGCTGCTTTGTCCTGAATAGTATCGAGCTTCGAGTGTTGTGGGAGCTGCACTTACCCAGGCAACTGGGGAGTATTCCATCACACTCCTGACTTGTGCCTTGTAGATGGTGGACAGGCTTTGGGGAATCAGGAGGTGAGTTACTCGTCACAGGATTCCCAACCTCTGACCTGCTCTTGTAGCCACAATATTTATATGGCTGGTCCAGTTCAGTTTATGGAAATGGTAACCCCCAGGATGTTGATGGTGGGGGATTCAGGTTTGTGTCCATGTCAGCCCCATGTCTGGGCTGTCATCCTGGAGATACAGTTTTCTGTAAGCCTGCCCAGGTCAGCCTGTTACTGGTGGAGGTCATTCAGTCTGCAGCCTGCAATTTGCTTCCTCGTATCTGCATCTGTGTAATATGCTCCTCCAAGGAGGAGAGTGGTTCACGGCCCATTGAAAATAGACACGAAATGAAACTAACTGGACCGATAGCAGCCTCTGATGATATTGTTGGTTCACCATCTTGTGGTGAATGTGGGTCTGAGGAGATTAACCTTTACTGGGGCTTGAGAAAAATGTTTACTTGAAATTTGGGTAGTCATGTTGTGTTTGTTCCTGCGTTTTCTGAAGCAAGCTTGCTCTTCCTTATGACTGTGCCGATTGTAGATTCACTTGCAGAGCAGCAAATATTTTACCTTCCTTTCGCAAACTAAACCCAGGGGCCATCGTGAGCCCTGAAGAAATGTCTGAGCCGGACAGATGTCTGACCTGGAGATCTGACTGTGTCCTTTTTAACATTTACACACGAGCGCAGTCTGCGAGGTATTGCCAGATTGGGATCGGGGGATGAGTTTTTGTTCTGTCCCTTACCTAGCCCAGTGTCAGCGCTGCCTGGAGACTAATAACTACAATGCTGACAGCCTGGGTCCGCCCTTGGTCTGTGTAGCTCAGTATCATGACCACAGAAACTTGCCAGGTGCCCATTAGGAATGGGCAGGAAATGCCGGCCCAGACAGCCACGCCCACATTCCTGAAAAGAAATAAACTCTCCTCAAAATGGGCACGAGGAGGCCATTCAGCCCGACGAGCCTGTGCTGGCTCTTTGATACCCAATTAGTCCCCCTCCTTCCCCTCCGAGCCCGGCAATTCCCCTTGCTCGAGTGCGTACCCGGTTCCCTTTTGAAAGTGGCCGTTGAGTCTGCTCCCGTTTCCCTTTTCAGGCACCACCGTGCAGGTCATCGCAATCTGTTGCATTTAAACCCACAAATTTAAACGCACAAATTCTTTTGTGTTTAATCACGGCCCTCTGGTCCCTTTTCAAATTCGTTTTCGGTCCGTGTCCTCTGGTTATCTGTCTGTCCGTCTGTCTGTCTGCCGTTGGTAATGAGGGATGGATTTACTCATCAAGGGGCAACCACGAGTTTCTGTCTTTCACTGGGACGCGTTGCCGGTTGTCTTTTTCAGAAGTGAGCATTACAGCCTCTCCAGCACCGAGGAGGAGACAGATGAGGCCTGTGAAGATCGCAGGGCTTGGCAGCGCCAACAGCGGGCGAAGCAAAAAGCCCGGCGTCACATCCTGGTCACCCAGACTCCGCAAGAGGACGAGGAGGAGGAGGAGGAGGAGGCCGTCGGGGAGACTCCCGAGGAGTCGATGCCGGAATCGAGCGCCGGCAAGCGTTCAGCTGCGAGCACCGGAGAAAGCGAGGACGAAGCTATGGAGCTGGACGTGGTGACCTGCGGCCAGGGGCCGGCCGGAGGACGGGAGGAGGGTGGACGCGAGGCTGGCGAGAGGACCCCGGAGCCCTGCGCGTCTCCGCGGGCCTGTCCCGAAGAGCAGAAGGCCCCGCCGGCCGACCCGGCGAGAGCGCGGGCCGCGGAGCCTGCTGGGCGCGCCGGCGCCCCCGGGCCTCGGCCAGGCTTTAGCGTGATGCACACCGCCACTCAGACCACCACCAGCACCACCACCAGCAGCAGCAGCATGACCGGCTCCGCGCCCGGGGAGAGCAGCAAGCTTCCTTCGCGAGACGCCATGGTTCAGACGGAAGGGACAGCCGGCAAACCACAGATGCGGTCGAGGAGCACCTCGTTCCACGCAAACCAGGGGGCAGACGATCGAGACACGGACTCCCTCCACAGTCAGGTACGCGGCGCTCCTCTGGTTCCCCCCCCGCGATGTTAGACTTGGAGCGCGTCTTGCTGGTAAAACGTAAAAGAGACAGAAAGAAAGAGAGAGTCAGCAAGCAAAACCTTTTCAGAGTTAGTATAATTGCTGTAGCGGCGCCGTCTATAATTCTCTCATCACGTCCCTCAGGTACTCTGACTCCTCCATTGAAGCCCATCCACCTGGTTCCCAAACTCTCCCGCTCGAAGCCGTCGAATTTTGCGGCTTTTTCCAAATAATTCACGGCGATTTTTTTTTTTTTGAACAAAAAAAGAAAGAAAATTCCTCTGACATCTGTCTTTAAACAACTTCTCGCTCCTTTAACCTGAAACTGCGGGCTAGGCTTAACCCCGTGTGGCCCAGTTGATATTTTGTCTGTCTCTCTCTCTCTCTCTCTTTTTTTAAAAACGGTTTTGGTGAAGGAGGAGGAGGAGTTTGAGCTGCCGGCGCCTCCCCCTGGACGGCTGCTGCGGAGACATGTCCGAACCATCCGAGAAGTGCGCACCGTGCTGACCCGTATCATCACTGACGTCTACTACGTGGACGGGAAAGAGGTGGAGCGCAAAGTAACTGAGGTAAGAACCTGCCGGGGGCGGGCGTGGTGGTGGATTGGCGGGGGTGGGGGTGGGGGGGGGTGCATATGATGGGCAGGTCTACATTTGGGGTTCGTCTTCAAGGACGACACACGGTGGAAAGCTGAGCTCAAACGGTAAAGGTGATGCTACGTAAGAAATCAGAGTTGGCCATTCGGTCTCTCAAGCCCACTCCACCATTCAGTGAAGATCACTGGTTTTCTAGCTTGACTCCACCTTCCTGCCCTAACCCTCCTGTTTCTTGATTCCCTTAGCACTGCAAAAAAAAAAAAAGGCTATCGATCTCAGGCTTGAATATACTCAGCAACTGAGCATTTCCAGCCTTCTCGCGGAGAGAATTTCAAAGATTTGCGACCCCCCCCCCCCCGAAGAAATTTCTCCTCCTCCTGAATCCTAAAAATCCCGAGACTTGTGACCCATTAGCTCTCGATTCTCCAGCCAAGGGAAGCGATCTCTCAGTATCAGCCCAGTCGAGACCCCTGGAATAGAATGACATAGAATATATTGTTCTTTTCCAGAAAGCCAGTTTGCGCAGGATGGAACTGGAGCCAATCTTTACACGTTTTTCGAAGCAATTATTTGCAGAGCTTTATGTTACAAGCAAGTACCTCTACCCAGCAATCGCTGTTTCAGTCTGTCTCTGTTGAAAGGGGCACGAGTGAATTCCCAGTTAGTTTCCACTGCCTGCTGACTTTTAAACACAATTAATTTGCAACGAACATGCCCCACCAGGGGCTGTTTTCCCGTTCTGATTTCCCTTTCTGGAAAAGAACAATATATTCTATGTCATTCTATTCCAGGGGTCTCGACTGGGCTGATACTGAGAGATCGCTTCCCTTGGCTGGAGAATCGAGAGCTAATGGGTCACAAGTCTCGGGATTTTTAGGATTCAGGAGGAGGAGAAATTTCTTCGGGGGGGGGGGTCGCAAATCTTTGAAATTCTCTCCGCGAGAAGGCTGGAAATGCTCAGTTGCTGAGTATATTCAAGCCTGAGATCGATAGCCTTTTTTTTTTTTGCAGTGCTAAGGGAATCAAGAAACAGGAGGGTTAGGGCAGGAAGGTGGAGTCAAGCTAGAAAACCAGTGATCTTCACTGAATGGTGGAGTGGGCTTGAGGGACCGAATGGCCAACTCTGATTTCTTACGTAGCATCACCTTTACCGTTTGAGCTCAGCTTTCCACCGTGTGTCGTGAGTTTATAGCACAGAAACCGATCGGAGCTGGTGTATTTGCTGCATGTGAGCTTCTTTGCCCTGCCCTCTTCATCTCACCCTATCAGCGCTAGCCTTCTGTTTGTTTGTAACCTTCCTGTTTATGCAGCTTCCGCTTAAATCTACACACGTTTCATTTTAACCGTTCATTTGTGGTATGTGACCGTTGCTGACCAGGGCAGCGTTTAGTGCCCATCCTTGATGGTGCCTGTGAGCTGCTTTCTTGAATTGCTGCAGCCCGTGTGGTGAAGGAACACCCCAAGGGTTCTGTTTGGGAGGGAGTCCCTGAATCTTGATGATGAAGCTAAGATGCTATCCTATTGTAATGTAGAAACGTGACAGCGGATTTGTGTAGAGCAATCTCCCGAAAACAGCATTGAGATAATGACCAGGTAATCTGTTTTAGTGAAGTTGGTTGAGGGATAAATATTGGCCATGGCACAGCGGAGAGATCCCCTGCTCTTCTGAAAAGTGTAATGGGGTTGTTTATATCCTCCTGAGAGGGGGTGAAGGGACCTCAGTTTAATGGCTCCCCCAACAGTGTGGAGCTCCCTCGGTACTGACCCCCCGACAGTGCGGAGCTACCTCGGTACTGACCCCCCGACAGTGTGGAGCTCCCTCGGTGCTGACCCCCCGACAGTGTGGAGCTCCCTCGGTACTGACTCTCCGACAGTGTGGAGCTCCCTCGGTGCTGACCCACCGACAGTGTGGAGCTCCCTCGGTACTGACCCCCCAGACAGTGCGGCACTCCCTTGGTACTGTCACCCCACCCCCCCCCCCACCCCCCCCGCTGACCGTGCGGAGCTCCCTCGGTACTGACCCCCCCCCCCGACAGTGCGGAGTTCCCTTGGTGCCCCCCCCCCCCCCCCGCTGACCGTGCGGAGCTCCCTCGGTAATGCACTGAAAGTGCCAACTGTGATTTTGTGCTTGACTCTTCAGGGCTACTTGAACCCACAACCCCGGTGAGTTTGGGGGCGAGAGTGTTAACTCCAACTGACAACCATAAATAAATCATGAAGCTGAGCTCAGACCAGTGGAATTGACAATATTTAACGCTGTCCCTTTCTTTCTGTCCCTATTTTGTTTCACAAGGAGAGTGAGGAACCGGTGGTGGAATGTCGGGAATACGAGAACGAGGTCTCTCCATCTCGCGCCACGGGCTCCATGACCTCTGGTGACCTGGGGGACCTCAGTTCCTTCTCCTCCAAGGCCTCCAGCTTACTGCGAGCCTCCAGTGGAACCAGCAGCATCGCCTCGCTGGCACACAGCAGTAGCAGCAGCGGGGGAGGGGGCTTTGGCCCTCACGAGCGGGGAAGAGGTGGAGGAGGCGCCGCCCGGGGAAAGAACGGAGGGGCGGACCCTCGGGAGTTTGTGGTGCCCAGTGGCAGAGGACTCCACTCCAAACTCAGGTGTGGCCCTGTGGGTAGGACAAAGTTGGGGCTTGTGTTGGTGATGGGATGGGAGGTTTTGTGGTTTTTATTCCTCCCCACTACCTTTCCTGCTTTATATCTGCTTCCCTTTGGATCTAACCCAGCACAAGTTGGCAGAGTAAAGCTCCCTCTACACTCTCCCCATTTACACTCCCAGGACAGGTACAGCACGGGGTTAGGTACAGAGTAAAGCTCCCAGTACAATGACCCCGTCAAACACTCCCATGACGGGTAGAGTATGGGGTTATATGCAAAGGTTAGCTCCCTCTACACTATGCTCATCAAACACTCCCAGGACAGATACAGCACGGGTTTAGATCCAGATTAAAGCTCTCTCCACACTGTCCTCATCAAACCCTCCCAGGACAGTTGCAGCATGGGGTTAGATACAGAGTAAAGCTCCCCCTGCAAAGTCCCCATGAAACACTCCCAGGACGGAAAATAAACGTGGTTAGATACAGAGTAAAGCTCCCTCTACACTGTCCTCATCAACACTCCCAGGACAGGTACAGCACGGGATTAGATACAGAGCAATACTACCTCTACACTCTCCCCAGTTACACTCCCAGGACTGATACAGCACGGGTTTAGATACAGATTAAAGCTCCCTCTACACTGTCCCCAACAAACCCTCCCAGGACAGGTACAGCACGGGGTTAGATACAGAGTAAAGTTACCTCTACACTGCCCCCATCAAACACTCCCAGGCCAGGTACAGCACGGGGTTAGATACAGAGTAAAGCTCCCTCTACACTGTCCTCATCAAACACTCCCAATGCACTTACAACACGGGGTTAGATATAGAGTCAAGCTCCCTCTACACTGTCCCAAGTTACACTCCCAGAACGGGTACAGCATGGGGTTAGATACAGAATAAAACTCCCTCTGCAATGTCCCCATGAAACATTCCCAGGACAGGTACAGCATGGGGTTAGTTACAGAGTAAAGCTCCTTCTACACTCACCACAGTTACACTCCTAGGACAGGTACAGCACAGTGTTAAATACCGAGTAAAGCTCCGTCTACACTGTCTCCAGAGCAGGAACAGCATGGGGTAAGATACAGAGTCTAGCTCCATCCACACTGTCCCCAGTTACACTTCTAGGACAGGTACAGCAAGGGGATAGATACAGAGTAAAGCTCCCTCTACGCCGTCCTCATCAAACACTCCCAGGGCAGGTACAGCACAGGGTTAAAGACAGAGTAAAGCTCCCTCTACACCATCCTCATCAAACACTCCCAGGTCAGGTACAGCACGGGGTTAAATACTGAGTACAGCTCCTTCTGCACTGTCGACATCAAATGCTCCCAGGATAGGTACAGCACGGTGTTAGATACAGAGTAAAGCTCCCTCTACACCGTCCCCATCAAACACTCCCAGGGCATGTATAACACGGGGTTAGATACAGAGTAAAGCTCCCTCTACACTGGCCCAGTTACACTCCCAGGACGTGTTGAGTGTGGGGTTATATGCAAAGTAAAGCTCCCTCTACACTGCTCATTAAACACTCCCAGGACAGATACAGCACGGGGTTAGAAACGGATTAAAGCTCTTTCCACATTGTCCCCAACAATGCTTCCCAGGACAGTCGCAGCATGGGGTTGGATACAGAATAAAGCTCCTTCTACACTGTCGCCATCGAACGCTCCCAGGACAGGTACAGCACGCGGTTCGATAAAGAGTAAAGCTCCCTCTGCAATGTCCCCATGAAACACTCCCAGGACTAGTACAGCATGTTGTTAGATACAGAGTAAAGCTCCCTCTACACTGTCCCCATCAGACACTCCTAGGACAGGAACAGCACAGGGCTAGATACAGAATAAAGCTCCCTCCACACTGTCCCCCTCAAACACTGCCAGGACAGGCCCAGCACAGGGTTAGTTACAGAGTAAAGCTCCCTCTACACTGTCCACAGTTACACTCCTAGGACAGGTACAGTACGATGTTAAATACAGAGTAAAGCTCCCTCTACACTGTCCCCAGTTACACTCCCAGGTCTGGTACAGTAGGAGGTTATATATAGAGGAACGCTCCCTCTAACCTGTCCCCAGTTATACTTTGCGGACAGGTACAGAGCAAAGCTCCCTCTACCCCGTCCCCATCAAACACTCCCAGGACAGGCAGAGCACGGGATTAGATACAGAGTAATGCTCCCTCTACACTGTACCCATCAAACACTCCCAGCACAGGTACAGCACGGGCTGAGATTTAGAGTAATGCTCCCTCTACACTCTCCCCAGTTACACTCCCAGGACAGGTACAGCACGTCTTTAGAAACAGAGTAAAGCTCCGTCTACACTGTCCCATCAAACACTCCCAGGACAGGTGCAGCACGTCTTTAGAAACAGAGTAAAGCTCCGTCTACACTGTCCCCATCGAGCACTCCCAGGACAGGTACACCACAGGGTTAGATACAGAGTAAAGCTCCCTCTACACTGTTCCCATCAAAGATGCCCAGGACAGTTAAAGGACGGGGTTTGATACAGAGTAAAGCTCCCTTTACTCTGTCCCCATCAAACACTCTCAGGACAGGTACAGCACGAGGTTAGATACAGAATAAAGCTCCCTCTACACTGTTCTCATCAAACACTCCCAGGACAGGGATATCACAGGGTTAGATACAGAGTAAAGCTCCCTCTACACTGTTCTCATCAAACACTCCCAGGACAGGTACAGCACAGTGTTAGGTACAGAGTAAAGCTCCCTCTGCACTGTCCTCATCAAACACTCCCAGGACAGATAAGAACCTGGTTAGATACAGAGTAAATCTCCCTCCACATTGTCCCCATCAAACACTTCCAGGACAGGTAAAGCAAGGGGATAGATACAGAGTAAAGCTCCCTCTACAGTGTCCCCAGTTACACTCCCAGGACAGGCAGAGCACGGGACTAGATACTGAGTTAAGGTCCCTCTACATTGTCCCCATTTACACTCCCAGGACAGGTACAGCACAGGATTAGATACAGAGTAAAGTTCCCTCTACACTGTCCGCAGTTACACTCCCAGAACGGGTACACTACAGGGTTAGATACAGAGTAAAGCTCTCTCTACACTGTCCCCATCAAACCCTCCCAGGAGAGTTGCAACATGGGGTTAGAAACAGAATAAAGCTCCCTCTGCAATTTCCCCATGAAACACTCCTAGGACAGATACAGAACGTGGTTAGATACAGAGTAAAGCTTCCTCCACATTGTCCCCATCAAACATGCCCAGGACAGGTACAGCATGGGCTTAGATACTGAGTCTAGTTCCTTCTGCACTGTCTCCATTTACACTCCCTGGACAGGTACAGCACGGTGTTAGATACAGAGTAAAGTTCTGTCCTCATCAAACACTCCCAGGACACGTATAGCACGGGTTTAGATACAGAGCGAAGTTCACTCTACACTCTCCCCATCAAACACTCCCAGGACAGGTGCAGCACGGGGTTAGATACAGAGTAATACTCCCTCTACACTCTCCACAGTTGCACTCCTAGGACAGGTACAGCACGGTGTTAAATACTGAGTAAAGCTCCCTCTACACTGTCCCCATCAAACACATCCAGGACGGGTACAGCATGGGGTAAGATACAGAGTCCAGCTCCCTGTACACTACCCCCATCAGACACTCCCAGGACAGGTACAGCACGTGGTCAGATACAGAATAAACTCCGATCTATACTGTCCCCAGTTACACTCCCAGGTCTGGTACAGTAGGAGGTTATACATAGAGGAATGCTCCCTCTAAACTGTCCCCAGTTATACTTCGCGGACAGGTACAGCACGGGGCTAGCTACAGAGCAAAGCTCCCCCTACCCCGTCCCCATCAAACACTCCCAGGACAGGCAGAGCACGGGATTAGATACAGAGTAAAGCTCCCTCTACACTGTCCCCATCAAACACTCCCAGCACAGGTACAGCACGGGGTTAAATACAGAGTAAAGCTCCCTCTACACTGTACTCATCAAACACTCCCAGGACAGGTACCGCACAGGGTTAGATACAGAGTAAAGCTCCCTCTACACTGTCCCCATCAAACACACCCAGGACAGGCAGTGCAAGGGGTTGGATAGAGAGTAAAACTCCCTTTACATTGTCCCCATCAAAAACTCCCAGGACACGTATAGCACGGGTTTAGATTCAGAGTGAAGCTAACTCTACACTGTCCCCATCAAACACTCCCAGGACAGGTACAGCACGGCTTTAGATACAGTAAAGCTCTCTCTACACTGTCCCCATCAAATCCTCCCAGGACAGTTGCAGCATGCGGTTAGATACAGAATAAAGCTCCCTCTACACTGTCCCCATCAAACACACCCAGGACAGGCAGTGCAAGGGGTTGGATAGAGAGTAAAACTCCCTTTACATTGTCCCCATCAAACACTCCCAGGACTGGTACAGTACTGGGTTAGATACAGAGTAAAGCTCTGTCTACACTGTCCCCTTCAAACCCTCCCAGGACAGTTGCAGCATGGGGTTCTTTACAGAATAAAGCTCCCTCTGCCATGTCCCCATGAAACACTCCCAGGACAGATACAGAACGTGATTAGATACAGAGTAAAGCTTCCTCCACATTGTCCCCATCAAACACGCCCAAGACAGGTACAGCACGGGCTTAGATACTGAGTCTAGCTTCTTCTGCACTGTCCCCAGTTACACTCCCAGGACGGGTACAGTAGGTGATTATATATAGAGGAAAGCTTTCTCTGCACTCTCCCCAGTTAGACTTCCCGGACAGGTACAACAAGGGGATAGGTACAGAGTAAAGCTCCCTCTACACCGTCCCCATCAAACACTCCCAGGATAGGTACAGAATGGGGTTAGATACAGAGTAAAGCTCCCTCTACACTGTCCCATCAAACACTCTCAGGACAGGTACAGCACGGGGTTAGATACAGAGTAAAGCTCCCTCTGCACTGTCCCATCGAACACTCTCAGGACAGGTACAGTACGTGGTTAGATACTGAGTCTACCTCCCTCTACACTGTCCCCAGTTACACTCCCAGGACAGGTACAGTATGGCGTTAGATACAGAGTAAAGTTCCATCTATACCGTCCCCAGTTACACTCCCAGGACGGGTACAGTAGGAGGTTATATATAGAGGAAAGCTCTCTCTATACTCTCCCCAGTTACACTTCCCGGACAGGTACAGCATGGGGATAGATACAGAGTAAAGCTCCCTCTATACTGTCCCCATCAAACACTCCCAGCCCAGGTACAGCATCGGTTTAGATAGAGAGGAAAGCTCCCACTGCACTGTCCGCATCAAACACTCCCAGGACAGGTATAGCATCGGGTTAGTTACAGAGTAAAGCTCCCTCTACACTGTCCCCATCAAACACTCGCAGGGCAGGTGCAGCACGGGATTGGATACAGAGTAAAGCTCCCTCTACACTGTCCCCATCAAACACTCCCAGGACAGGTACAGCATGGGGTTAGTTACAGAGGAAAGCTCCCTCTACACTGCCCCCAGTTACACTTCCAGGACAGGTACAGCGTGGGGTTAGATACAGAGGATGGCTCCCTCTACACTGTCCCCATCAAACGCTTGCAGGACAGGTACAGCACGGGATTGGATACAGAATAAAGCTCCCTCTACACTGTCCCTATCAAACACTCCCAGGACAGGTACAGCATGGGGTTAGTTACAGAGTAAAGCTCCCTCTACACTGCCCCATGTTAAACTTCCCGGACAGGTACAGCACCGGGTTACATACAGAGTAAATGTGCTTCTTTTCTGTCCCCATCAAATGCTCCCAGGACTGGCAGAGCACGGGGTTAGATACAGAGTAAATGTCCCTCTTTTCTGTCCCAATCAAACCCTCCCAGGACAAGCAGAGCACGGGGTTAGATACAGAGTAAAGTTCCCTCTGCAGTGTCCCATCAAATACTCCCAGGACAGGTACAGCACGGGGTTAAGATACAGAGTAAAGCTCCCTCTACACTGTCCCGTTCAAACACTCGCAGGGCAGGTGCAGCACAGGATTGGATACAGAGTAAAGCTCCCTCTACACTGTCCCCATCCAACATGCCCTGGATAGGTACAGCACAGGGTTAGATACAGAGTCTATCTCCCTCTACACTGTCCCCACCAAACACTCCCAGAACAGGTACAGCACGTGGTGTGGTACTGAGTAATACTCCCTCTACACTCTACCCAGTTGCACTCCTAGGACAGGTACAGCACGGTGTTAAATACCGAGTAAAGCTCCCTCTACACTGTCGCCATTAAACACTCCCAGGACTGGTACAGCACGGGGTTAGAAACAGAGTAAAGCTCCCTCTACACCGTCCCCATCAAACCCTCCCAGGACAGGTACAGCACGGGGTTAGATACAGAGTAAACGTCCCTCTTTTCTGTCCCAATCAAACCCTCTCAGGACAGGCAGAGCACGGGGTTAGATACAGAGTAAAGCTCCCTCTGCAGTGTCCCATCAAACACTCTCAGGACAGGTACAGTACGTGGTTAGATACTGAGTCTACCTCCCTCTACACTGTCCCCAGTTACACTCCCAGGACAGGTACAGCATGGCGTTAGATACAGAGTAAAGTTCCATCTATACCGTCCCCAGTTACACTCCCAGGACGGGTACAGTAGGAGGTTATATATAGAGGAAAGCTCTCTCTATACTCTCCCCAGTTACACTTCCCGGACAGGTACAGCATGGGGATAGATACAGAGTAAAGCTCCCTCTACAATGTCCCCATCAAACACTCCCAGAATAGGTAGAGCATGTGATTAGATGCAGAGCAATGCTCCCTCTATACTGCCCCCATCAAACACTCGCAGCACAGGTACAGCACGGGGTTGGATACAGAGTAAAGCTCCCTCTACACTGTCCCCATCAAACACTCCCAGGACAGGTACAGCACAGGGTTAGATACAGAGTAAAGCTCCATCTATACTGTCCCCAGTTACAATCCCAGGCCGGTGCAGTGGCAAGTTATATATAGAGGAAAGCTCTCTATACTGTCCCCAGTTACACTTCCCAGACAGGTGCAGCATGGGGATATATACAGAGTAAAGCTCCCTCTATACTGTCCCCATCAAACACTCCCAGCACAGGTACAGCACGGGGTTCGATACAGAGTAAATCTCCCTCTACACTGTCCCCATCAAACACTCCCAGCACAGGTATAGCATGAGGTTGGATACAGAGCAAAGCTCCCTCTCCACTGTCCCCATCAAACAATTCCAGGACTGGTACAGCACGGGGTTAGAAACAGAGTAAAGCTTACTCTACACTGTCCACAGTAACAATCTCAGGACAGGTACAGCACGGGGTTAGAAACAGAGTAAAGCTCCCTCTACACCGTCCCCATCAAACCCTCCCAGGACAGGTACAGCACGGGGTTAGATACAGAGTAAAGCTCCCTCTACACTGTCCCGTTCAAACACTCGCAGGGCAGGTGCAGCACAGGATTGGATACAGAGTAAAGCTCCCTCTACACTGTCCCCATCCAACATGCCCTGGATAGGTACAGCACAGGGTTAGATACAGAGTCTATCTCCCTCTACACTGTCCCCACCAAACACTCCCAGAACAGGTACAGCACGTGGTGTGGTACTGAGTAATACTCCCTCTACACTCTACCCAGTTGCACTCCTAGGACAGGTACAGCACGGTGTTAAATACCGAGTAAAGCTCCCTCTACACTGTCGCCATTAAACACTCCCAGGACTGGTACAGCACGGGGTTAGAAACAGAGTAAAGCTCCCTCTACACCGTCCCCATCAAACCCTCCCAGGACAGGTACAGCACGGGGTTAGATACAGAGTAAACGTCCCTCTTTTCTGTCCCAATCAAACCCTCTCAGGACAGGCAGAGCACGGGGTTAGATACAGAGTAAAGCTCCCTCTGCAGTGTCCCATCAAACACTCTCAGGACAGGTACAGTACGTGGTTAGATACTGAGTCTACCTCCCTCTACACTGTCCCCAGTTACACTCCCAGGACAGGTACAGCATGGCGTTAGATACAGAGTAAAGTTCCATCTATACCGTCCCCAGTTACACTCCCAGGACGGGTACAGTAGGAGGTTATATATAGAGGAAAGCTCTCTCTATACTCTCCCCAGTTACACTTCCCGGACAGGTACAGCATGGGGATAGATACAGAGTAAAGCTCCCTCTACAATGTCCCCATCAAACACTCCCAGAATAGGTAGAGCATGTGATTAGATGCAGAGCAATGCTCCCTCTATACTGCCCCCATCAAACACTCGCAGCACAGGTACAGCACGGGGTTGGATACAGAGTAAAGCTCCCTCTACACTGTCCCCATCAAACACTCCCAGGACAGGTACAGCACAGGGTTAGATACAGAGTAAAGCTCCATCTATACTGTCCCCAGTTACAATCCCAGGCCGGTGCAGTGGCAAGTTATATATAGAGGAAAGCTCTCTATACTGTCCCCAGTTACACTTCCCAGACAGGTGCAGCATGGGGATATATACAGAGTAAAGCTCCCTCTATACTGTCCCCATCAAACACTCCCAGCACAGGTACAGCACGGGGTTCGATACAGAGTAAATCTCCCTCTACACTGTCCCCATCAAACACTCCCAGCACAGGTATAGCATGAGGTTGGATACAGAGCAAAGCTCCCTCTCCACTGTCCCCATCAAACAATTCCAGGACTGGTACAGCACGGGGTTAGAAACAGAGTAAAGCTTACTCTACACTGTCCACAGTAACAATCTCAGGACAGGTACAGCACGGGGTTAGAAACAGAGTAAAGCTCCCTCTACACCGTCCCCATCAAACCCTCCCAGGACAGGTACAGCACGGGGTTAGATACAGAGTAAAGCTCCCTCTACACTGTCCCTATCAAACACTCCCAGGACAGGTACAGCACGGGGTTAGATACAGAGTAAAGCTCCCTCTACACTGTCCCTATCAAACACTCCCAGGACAGGTACTGCATGGGGTTAGTTACAGAGTAAAGCTCCCTCTACACTGCCCCCAATTGCACTCCCAGGACAGGTACAGCACGGGGTTAGAAACAGAGGATTGCTCCCTCTACACTGTCCCCATCAAACTCTCGCAGGGCAGGTACAGCACGGGATTGGATACAGAGTAAAGCTCCCTCTACACTGTCCCTATCAAACACTCCCAGGACAGGTACAGCATGGGGTTAGTTACAGAGTAAAGCTCCCTCTACACTGCCCCCAATTGCACTCCCAGGACAGGTACAGCACGGGTTTCGATACAGAGGAAAGCTCCCTCGACACTGTCCCCAGTTTAACTTCCCGGACAGGTACAGCACAGGTTTACTTACAGAGTAAATGTCCTTCTTTTCTGTCCCAATCAAAAGCTCCCAGGACAGGTAGAGCACGGGGTTAGATACAGAGAAAAGCTTGCTCTACACTGTCCCCATCAAGCACTCCTAGGACAGGTACAGAACGTAGTTAGATACAGATAAAAGCTCCCTCTACACTGTCCCCATCAAACACTCCTAGGACAGGTACAGCACGGGGTTAGATACAGAGTAAAGCTCCCTCTACACTGTCCCCATCAAACATTCCCAGGACTGGTACAGCACAGGGTTAGATACAGAGTATAGCTCCCAGTACAATGTCCCCGTCAAAGGTTCCCAGGACAGGTACAGCATATTGTTAGACACAGTGTAAAGTACATACTACACTGTCCCCATCAAACACTCCCAGGACTGATACAGCACAGGGTTCGATACAGAGTTAAGCTCCCTCGACATTCTCCCCACCAAACACGCCCAGGAGAGGTACAGCATGGGATGAGATACTGAGTAATACTCCCTCTACACTCTCCCCAGTTACACTCCTAGGACAGGTACAGAACGGTGTTAAATAGCGAGTAAAGCTCCCTCTACACTGTCCCATTAAACACTCCCAGGACAGGTACAGCACGGGGTGAGATACAGAGTAAAGCTCTCTCTACACTGTCCCCATCAAACACTCCCAGGACAGGTACAGAATGGGCTGAGATACTGAGTAAAGCTCCCTCTACACTGTCCCCATCAAACACCCACAGGGCAGGTACAGCACGGGGTTAGATACAGAGTAAAGCTCCCTCTACACTGTCCCCATCAAACACGCTCAGGACAGGTACAGAATGGGGATAGATACAGAGTGTACCTCCCTATACATTGTCCCCAGTTACAGTCCCAGGACAGGTGCAGCATGGGGTCAGGTACAGAGTAAAGCTCCCTCTATACTGTCCCCAGTTACACTCCCAGGACGGGTACAGTAGGAGGTTATATATAGAAGAAAGCTCTCTCCATCATCTTCCCAGTTACACTTCCCGGACAGGTACAGCATGGGGATAGATACAGAGTAAAGCTCCCTCTATACTGTCCCCATCAAACACTCCCAGCACAGGTACATAACGGAGTTGGATACTGTGTAAAGCTCCCTCTACACTGTCCCTATCAAACACTCCCAGGACAGGTACAGCATGGGGTTAGTTACAGAATAAAGCTCCCTCTACACTGCCCCCAGTTACACTCCCAGGACTGGTACAGCACGGGGTTAGATACAGAGGATTGCTCCCTCTACACTGTCCCCATGTTCAACTTCCCGGACAGGTACAGCACCGGTTTACATACAGAGTAAATGTCCTTCTTTTCTGTCCCCATCAAATGCTCCCAGGACAGGCAGAGCACAGGGTTAGATACAGAGTAAAGCTCCTTCTACACTGTCCCCATCCAACATGCCCGGGGTATGGTACAGCACGGGGTTAGATACAGTGTCTATCTCCCTCTACACTGTCCCCACCAAACACTCCCAGGACAGGTACAGCACGTGGTGAAATACTGAGTAATACTCCCTCTACACTCTCCCCAGTTGCACTCCTAGGACAGGTACAGCACGGTGTTAAATACCGAGTAAAGCTGCCTCTACATTGTCGCCATTAAACACTCCCAGGACAGGTACAGCACGGGGTTTGATACAGGGTAAAGCTCTTTCTGCACCGTCTCCATCAAACACTCCCATGGCACGTACAACATTGTGTTTGATACAGAGTTAATCTCCCTCTACACTGTCCCCATCAAAATCTCCCAGATCAGGTCCAGCATGGGGTTAGATACAGAGGAAAGCTCCCTCTCCACTCTCCCCATCAAACACTCCCAGGACTGGTTCAGCACAGGGTTAGAAACAGAATAAAGCTCACTCTACACTGTCCCCAGTAACAACCTCAGGACAGGTACAGCACGGGGTTGGATACAGAGTAAAGCTCCATCTATACTGTCCCCAGTTACAATCCCAGGACAGGTACAGTAGGAGGTTATATATAGAGGAAAGCTCTCTATACTGTCCCCAGTTACACTTCCCAGACAGGTACAGCATGGGGATATATACAGAGTAAAGCTCCCTCTATACTGTCCCCATCAAACACTCCCAGCACAGGTATAGCATGAGGTTGGATACAGAGCAAAGCTCCCTATGCAATGTCCCCATCAAACACTCCCAGGACAGGTACAGCCTGGGGTTAGATACAGAGTATAGCTTCCTCTACACTTTACCCATAAAACAGTCCCAGGACAGATACAGCACGGGGTTAGATACAGAGTAAAGCTCCCTCTACACTGTCCCCATCAAACACTCCCAGGACAGGTACAGCATGGGGTTAGATAGAGAGGAATGATCCCTCTACACTGTCCCGATCAAAGACTTGCAGGGCAGGTACAGCATGGGGTTAGTTACAGAGTAAAGCTCCCTCTACACTGCCCCCAATTGCACTCCCAGGACAGGTACAGCACGGGGTTCGATACAGAGGAAAGCTCCCTCTACACTGTCCCCAGTTTAACTTCCCGGACAGGTACAGCACAGGTTTACTTACAGAGTAAATGTCCTTCTTTTCTGTCCCAATCAAACGCTCCCAGGACAGGTACAGCACAGGGTTAGATACAGAGAAAAGCTCGCTCTACACTGTCCCCATCAAGCACTCCTATGACAGGTACAGAACGTAGTTAGATGCCGATTAAAGCTCCCTCTACACTGTCCCCATCAAACACTCCTAGGACAGGTACAGCACGGGGTTAGATACAGAGTAAAGCTCCCTCTACACTGTCCCCATCAAACACTCCCAGGACAGGTACAGCACAGGGTTAGATACAGAGTATAGCTCCCAGTACACTGTCCCCGTCAAAGGTTCCCAGGACAGGTACAGCATAGTGTTAGACACAGTGTAAAGTTCCCACTACACTGTCTCCATCAAACACTCCCAGGACTGATACAGCACGGGGTTCGATACAGAGTTAAGCTCCCTCGACATTCTCCCCACCAAACACTCCCAGGAGAGGTACAGCATGGGGTGAGATACTGAGTAATACTCCCTCTACACTCTCCCCAGTTACACTCCTAGGACAGGTACAGCACGGTGTTAAATAGCGAGTAAAGCTCCCTCTACACTGTCCCATCAAACACTCTCAGGACAGGTACAGCACAGGGTTAGATACAGAGTAAAGCTGCCTCTTCACTGTCCCATCAAACACTCTCAGGACAGCTACAGTACGTGGTTAGATACTGAGTCTACCTCCCTCTACACTGTCCCCAGTTACACTCCCAGGACAGGTACAGCATGGCGTTAGATACAGAGTCAAGTTCCATGTATACCGTCCCCAGTTACATTACCAGGACGGGTACAGTAGGAGGTTATATATAGAGGAAAGCTCTCTCTATACTCTCCCCAGTTACACTTCCCGGACAGGTACAGCATGGGGATAGATACAGAGTAAAGCTCCCTCTACACCGTCCCCATCAAACACTCCCAGAATAGGTAGAGCATGTGATTAGATGCAGAGCAATGCTCCCTCTCTACTGCCCCCATCAAACACTCCCAGCACAGGTACAGCACGGGTTTGGATACAGAGTAAAGCTCCCTCTACACTGTCTCCATCAAACACTCCCAGGACAGGTTCAGCACAGGGTTAGATACAGAGTAAAGCTCCCTCTACACTGTCTCCATCAAACACTCCCAGGACAGGTTCAGCACGAGGTTAGATACGGAGTAAAGCTGCATCTATACTGTATCCATCAAACATGCCCAGGACAGGTACAGCATGGGGTTAGATACAGAGTAAAGCTCCCTCTCCACTGTCCCCATCAAACACTCCCAGGACAGGTACAGCACGGGGTTAGATACAGAGTAAAGCTCCCTCTACACCGTCCCCATCAAACACTCCCAGGACAGGTACAGCACGGGGTTGGATACAGAGTAAAGCTCCCTCTACACTGTCCCCATCAAACATGCCCAGGACAGGTACAGCACAGGGTTAGATACAGAGTAAAGCTCCCTCTACACTGTCCCCATCAAACATGCCCAGGACAGGTACAGCACGGGGTTAGATACAGAGTTAAGCTCCATCTATACTGTCCCCAGTTACAATCCCAGGCCGGTGCAGTGGGAAGTTATATATAGAGGAAAGCTCTCTATACTGTCCCCAGTTACACTTCCCAGACAGGTACAGCATGGGGATATATACAGAGTAAAGCTCCCTCTATACTGTCCCCATCAAACACTCCCAGCACAGGTATAGCATGAGGTTGGATACAGAGCAAAGCTCCCTATGCAATGTCCCCATCAAACAGTCCCAGGACAGATACAGCACGGGGTTAGATACAGAGTAAAGCTCCCTCTACACTGTCCTCATCAAACACTCCCACGACAGGTACAGCATGGGGTTAGATAGAGAGGAATGATCCCTCTACACTGTCCCGATCAAAGACTTGCAGGGCAGGTACAGCATGGGGTTAGTTACAGAGTAAAGCTCCCTCTACACTGCCCCCAATTGCACTCCCAGGACAGGTACAGCACGGGGTTCGATACAGAGGAAAGCTCCCTCTACACTGTCCCCAGTTTAACTTCCCGGACAGGTACAGCACAGGTTTACTTACAGAGTAAATGTCCTTCTTTTCTGTCCCAATCAAACGCTCCCAGGACAGGTACAGCACGGGGTTAGATACAGAGAAAAGCTCGCTCTACACTGTCCCCATCAAGCACTCCTATGACAGGTACAGAACGTAGTTAGATGCCGATTAAAGCTCCCTCTACACTGTCCCCATCAAACACTCCTAGGACAGGTACAGCACGGGGTTAGAGACAGAGTAAAGCTCCCTCTACACTGTCCCCATCAAACACTCCCAGGACAGGTACAGCACAGGGTTAGATACAGAGTATAGCTCCCAGTACACTGTCCCCGTCAAAGGTTCCCAGGACAGGTACAGCATAGTGTTAGACACAGTGTAAAGTTCCCACTACACTGTCTCCATCAAACACTCCCAGGACTGATACAGCACGGGGTTCGATACAGAGTTAAGCTCCCTCGACATTCTCCCCACCAAACACTCCCAGGAGAGGTACAGCATGGGGTGAGATACTGAGTAATACTCCCTCTACACTCTCCCCAGTTACACTCCTAGGACAGGTACAGCACGGTGTTAAATAGCGAGTAAAGCTCTCTCTACACTGTCCCATCAAACACTCTCAGGACAGGTACAGCACAGGGTTAGATACAGAGTAAAGCTGCCTCTTCACTGTCCCATCAAACACTCTCAGGACAGCTACAGTACGTGGTTAGATACTGAGTCTAAATCCCTCTACACTGTCCCCAGTTACACTCCCAGGACAGGTACAGCATGGCGTTAGATACAGAGTCAAGTTCCATGTATACCGTCCCCAGTTACATTACCAGGACGGGTACAGTAGGAGGTTATATATAGAGGAAAGCTCTCTCTATACTCTCCCCAGTTACACTTCCCGGACAGGTACAGCATGGGGATAGATACAGAGTAAAGCTCCCTCTACACCGTCCCCATCAAACACTCCCAGAATAGGTAGAGCATGTGATTAGATGCAGAGCAATGCTCCCTCTCTACTGCCCCCATCAAACACTCCCAGCACAGGTACAGCACGGGTTTGGATACAGAGTAAAGCTCCCTCTACACTGTCTCCATCAAACACTCCCAGGACAGGTACAGCATGGGGTTAGATACAGAGTAAAGCTCCCTCTCCACTGTCCCCATCAAACACTCCCAGGACTGGTTCAGCACAGGGTTAGAAACAGAATAAAGCTCACTCTACACTGTCCCCAGTAACAATCTCAGGACAGGTACAGCACGGGGTTGGATACAGAGTAAAGCTCCCTCTACACTTTCCCCATCAAACACTCCCAGGACAGGTACAGCACGAGGTTAGATACAGAGTTAAGCTCCATCTATACTGTCCCCAGTTACAATCCCAGGCCGGTGCAGTGGGAAGTTATATATAGAGGAAAGCTCTCTATACTGTCCCCAGTTACACTTCCCAGACAGGTACAGCATGGGGATATATACAGAGTAAAGCTCCCTCTATACTGTCCCCATCAAACACTCCCAGCACAGGTACAGCATTGGTTTAGATATATAGGAAAGCTCCCACTGCACTGTCCGCATCAAACACTCCCAGCACAGGTATAGCATGAAGTTGGATACAGAGCAAAGCTCCCTATGCAATGTCCCCATCAAACACTCCCAGGACAGGTACAGCCTGGGGTTAGATACAGAGTATAGCTCCCTCTACACTTTACCCATAAAACAGTCCCAGGACAGATACAGCACGGGGTTAGATACAGAGTAAAGCTCCCTCTACACTGTCCCCATCAAACACTCCCAGGACAGGTACAGCATGGGGTTAGATAGAGAGGAATGATCCCTCTACACTGTCCCGATCAAAGACTTGCAGGGCAGGTACAGCATGGGGTTAGTTACAGAGTAAAGCTCCCTCTACACTGCCCCCAATTGCACTCCCAGGACAGGTACAGCATGGCGTTAGATACAGAGTCAAGTTCCATGTATACCGTCCCCAGTTACATTACCAGGACGGGTACAGTAGGAGGTTATATATAGAGGAAAGCTCTCTCTATACTCTCCCCAGTTACACTTCCCGGACAGGTACAGCATGGGGATAGATACAGAGTAAAGCTCCCTCTACACCGTCCCCATCAAACACTCCCAGAATAGGTAGAGCATGTGATTAGATGCAGAGCAATGCTCCCTCTCTACTGCCCCCATCAAACACTCGCAGCACAGGTACAGCACGGGTTTGGATACAGAGTAAAGCTCCCTCTACACTGTCTCCATCAAACACTCCCAGGACAGGTTCAGCACGAGGTTAGATACGGAGTAAAGCTCCATCTATACTGTATCTATCAAACATGCCCAGGACAGGTACAGCATGGGGTTAGATACAGAGTTAAGCTCCATCTATACTGTCCCCAGTTACAATCCCAGGCCGGTGCAGTGGGAAGTTATATATAGAGGAAAGCTCTCTATACTGTCCCCAGTTACACTTCGCAGACAGGTACAGCATGGGGATATATACAGAGTAAAGCTCCCTCTATACTGTCCCCATCAAACACTTCAAGCACAGGTATAGCATGAGGTTGGATACAGAGCAAAGCTCCCTATGCAATGTCCCCATCAAACACTCCCAGGACAGGTACAGCCTTGGGTTAGCTACAGAGTAATGCCCCCTCTACACTTTACCCATAAAACACTCCCAGGACAGATACAGCCTGGGGTTAGATACAGAGTAAAGCTCCCTCTACACTGTCCCCATCAAACACTCCCAGAACTGGTACAGTACTGGGTGAGATACAGAGTAAAGCTCTGTCTATACTGTCCCCTTCAAACCCTCCCAGGACAGTTGCAGCATGGGGTTCGATACAGAATAAAGCTCCCTCTGCAATGTCCCCATGAAACACTCCCAGGAACGGTACAGCACGGGGTTAGATACAGAGTAAAGCTCTGTCTATACTGTCCCCTTCAAACCCTCCCAGGACAGTTGCAGCATGGGGTTCGATACAGAATAAAGCTCCCTCTACACTGTCCCCATGAAACACTTCCAGGGCAGGTACAGCAGGGGTTAGATACAGAGTAAAGCTCCCCCTTACACTGTCCCCATCAAACACTCGCAGGACAGGTACAGCATGGGGTTAATTACAGAGTAACGCTCCCTCTACACTGTCCCCATGTTAAACTTCCCGGACAGGTACAGCACCGGGTTTCATACAGAGTAAATGTCCTTCTTTTCTGTCCCAGTCAAACGCTCCCAGGACAGGCAGAGCATGGGGTTAGATACAGAGTAAATGTCCCTCTACACTGTCCCCATCAAACATTACCAGGTCAGGTACAGCACGGGTTTAGATACAGAGAAAAGCTCCTTCTACACTGCCCCCAGTTTAACTTCCCAGAGAGGTACAGCACAGGTTTACTTACAGAGTAGATGTCCTTTTCTGTCCCAATCAAACGCTTCCAGGACAGGTACAGCACGGGGTTAGATACAGAGTAAAGCTCCCTCTACACTGTCCCCATCAAACACTCCCAGGACAGGTACAGCACGGGGTTAGATACAGAGTATAGCTCCCAGTACACTGTCCCCTTCAAAGGTTCCCAGGCCAGGTACAGCATAGTGTTAGACACAGTGTAAAGTTCCCACTACACTGTCCCCATCAAACACTCCCAGGACTGATACAGCACGGGGTTCGATACAGAGTTAAGCTCCCTCGACATTCTCCCCACCAAACACTCCCAGGACAGGTACAGCTTTGGGTAAGGTACTGAGTAATACTCCCTCTACACTCTCCCCAGTTACACTCCTAGGACAGGTACAGCACGGTGTTAAATACCGAGTAAAGCTCCCTCTACACTGTCACCATTAAACACTCCCAGGACAGGTACAGCACGGGGTTAGATACAGGGTAAAGCTCTTTCTGCACTATCCCCAGTTACACTCCCAGGACAGGTACAGCACGGGGTGAGATACAGAGTAAAGCTCCCTCTACACTGTCCCCATCAAACACTCCCAGGACAGGTACAGCACGGGGTTAGATACAGAGTATAGCTCCCAGTACACTGTCCCCTTCAAAGGTTCCCAGGCCAGGTACAGCATAGTGTTAGACACAGTGTAAAGTTCCCACTACACTGTCCCCATCAAACACTCCCAGGACTGATACAGCACGGGGTTCGATACAGAGTTAAGCTCCCTCGACATTCTCCCCACCAAACACTCCCAGGACAGGTACAGCTTTGGGTAAGGTACTGAGTAATACTCCCTCTACACTCTCCCCAGTTACACTCCTAGGACAGGTACAGCACGGTGTTAAATACCGAGTAAAGCTCCCTCTACACTGTCACCATTAAACACTCCCAGGACAGGTACAGCACGGGGTTAGATACAGGGTAAAGCTCTTTCTGCACTATCCCCAGTTACACTCCCAGGACAGGTACAGCACGGGGTGAGATACAGAGTAAAGCTCTCTCTACACTGTCCCCATCAAACACTCCGAGGACAGGTAAAGAATGGGGTGAGATACTGGGTAAAGCTCCCTCTACACCGTCCCCATCAAACACTCCCAGGACAGGTACAGCACGGGGTTAGATACAGAGTACAGCTCCCTCTACACCGTCCCCATCAAACACTCCCAGGACAGGTACAGCACGGGGTTAGATACAGAGTAAAGCTCCCTCTACACTGTCCCCATCAAACACTCCCAGGACAGGTACAGCACGGGGTTAGATACAGAGTAAAGCTCCCTCTACACCGTCCCCATCAAACACTCCCAGGACAGGTACAGCACGGGGTTAGATACAGAGTAAAGCTCCCTCTACACTGTCCCCATCAAACACTCCCAGGACAGGTACAGCATGGGGTTAGATACAGAGTAAAGCTCCCTCTACACTGTCCCCATCAAACATTCCCAGGAAAGGGTACAGCACGGGGTTCGATTCAGAGTAAAGCTCCCTCTTCACTGTCCCCAGTTGCACTCCCAGGACGGGTACAGCACGGGGTTGGATCTGGAGAATGTGTGACATTGTTTTAAATCCTGTGTTGTTGCCTCTCTGGGTGAAATAGTCAATTGGGAGCAGGTTGGTGCCGTTGTTTCTATTGGAATTCATACGGGTCTCTTTCTTACCAATGAACCCCCTCTGAATATTTCTAATTGTCTCCTGACTGTTCATTTGAATGCACCATACCTTTAAATGTTTATATGTGGCATTTTAACGGGGACAGCTTGAGTGACCTGTGTGTTACACTCCTGGCTGCTGTGTGGCTGCACTTAGACACACACATTCCGGGGAACGTTGCTTCTTACAGAGGTTCCTCTCATCTCAGGACATTGGGGGTGAGTTGGCCGCATCTAGTCTGGACCTTAATTCCCAAAATGTGAGGGGCTGATGTCTAGCTCATCGTGTCATTCGGTTGGGAGGAGTTACTACATCTGCCAGCCCAGGTGAGTGGCTCATTAAGCTGGGACCGATCTGCCTGGGAGAGTTTCTTGCCAGCAACTCCATGTTTTTCTTTTCTCTCTCTCTAGCCCTCGGAAGGTTGGAGCTCAGTACTGGTCACCCTCTAAACAGCTGCTGTCCGGAGTGACAGAGGGTGAAGAGATCTCAATGAGCAACAAACAGATGCCAAGGAGCCCTGCACCCCGGGGGAGGGGCAAACGAGGGCGCCCGCCAATCCGATCCTTCGTTGGGAGGTGAGCAGTGATGCTGGGGACGTCGGAATGCCAGTCCTGGGGGGACGGGATCCATTCGGCCAACAGTGTTGGCACCCCAGGCTCCTTTTGTGCTCTGCGGTGCCTTGCCTCTTTAGACCTCAACCTGACCAGCAGATCCAGCCTTTTCAGGGTATGGGAAAGGTCAGTTTCTGACCCAGTGAATTCCCCCCCAACTGCCTCCCACCCCCCAGCACCCCCAACCCCATTCCCGCAATCCTGGAGACCGATTGGTTGGAGAGTAGGTACCGACTGGCAGGTAATGACCATGGAGCAAGTGAATGCTCTTTATAGTTATTCTTTTAGGGCTGATTCCAGTGTAGAAGGAGAGCTTAGTGTTTGTTAGATTCTCACAACCAACTTTCAACTGTGTGGGGAGGAAGAAACCTTAAAACCGACCTCCTTTGACCACGAGCCTGTGGTGACCTGGGCTGGTGTGTCTCGGTATCTGGTCTCCTCTTGTCTCGGTGTTACGCTTGTAGTTCACACCGCTCCTGTGTAACGCCTTGGGCCGTTTTGAAAACATTAAAGGCACCGTCTGAATACGAGTTCAGTTGTTTTCACGGAGTGGGTGCGGAGCATGGGGGCGGGTGGGGTGGGGGGTGGGGGGTGGGGGCTGGCAGGACCGGAGGGTCGGGTTAGAACGACGTGGGACCAGGGCGATATTCTGAGTTGCAGAGAAGCCTTCCCACAGTGAGAGCTGGAGGCTGCAGCCACGAGCCACATCCCCCTGAACAAAAAACTCCACGGACTTCCCAACTTAATTCCTGATTTTTCAACCTGGGATTTGAACCCCTTGTTTGGCCGAGGGGAATAAACGTGACTTTTTTTCTCCCTCTCTCTGCTTTCCGGTCACTTGCTGCCATCTTGTTTTCACACAGGGACATGATGCAGGTGTCACCCCGAGTGCGTGGGGAGGACCCGTCGAGCGCCACGTCCCCGGAAGAGGAGCACTACACCCGCATCGCGGCCCGGCCCCCTGAGAGGGCGGCGCCCCCGCCCTTCCCCCGCTCGGGCTCGCCGGAGATCCCGCCCCCCAGGTCGTCGCTGCCCTCTGACCCCGACCTCCCGGCCTCCCAGGCCAGCAGCTTCGTGGGGCTGCGTGTGGTTGCCAAGTGGTCGTCCAACGGGTACTTCTACTCAGGAGCGATTACCCGTGACTCTGGTGACGGCAAGTACAAGGTGCTGTTTGACGACGGCTATGAGTGCGAAGTACCGGGCAAGGACATCCTGCTGTGCGACCCCATCCCCGTGGAGACGGAGGTGACGGCTCTGTCCGACGACGAGTACTTCAGTGCAGGTATCTGGTGTCCGCTCCCAGGCGAGATGCGGTGGTGTCTCAGGTTGTCACTGCGCCGGTGACCCAGAGACTCCTCGTTCAAATCCCACTGCTGGACAGTCGAGAGAATTTTGTCAGTTTGCAAAGAAAAGACCTGAAATACGTTAGGGTCAGTAGTAAGATCATTCAGCCCCTCGATTCTGGTAGATTAAAGACAGGAGGAGGCCATTCATCCCCTCAGTCCTGGTACACAGGAACAGGAAGATAAAGGCCATTCAGCCCTTTAAGCCTGTAACATAGGAACATCGGTGCAGACTCGATGGGCCGAAGGGCCTCTTCTGCACTGTGATCCTGTGAACATGAAGAGGCCATTTGGCCCATCGAGGCTGTTCTGAAATTGTGTCAGGTTGTGGCTGATCTCTACCTTAACTCCATCTACCCCCAAATTGGTTCCATATCCCTTAACAGCCAAACAAAAACCCAGAATCAGCAAAACTGACCCCACATTTGTTGGGTTCATGTATGGCACCGGAGTGCTGGCCTGGCATTTTTGGCACCATGCGTTCCTTTTCCCTCCTCCACCAGCAGCTGACCCTTCAGCCCTTCCTCACGATTCTCTCCCACCATGCCTGGTCTCGTGGCTGCTTTCATCTCCGTCTTCTGAAGCCTGTTCCGTTCTTATCTGTAATCCTGCTTTTTGCCCCCCTCTCTTCACACCTCTTTGTTAAAGGTCGTGGAAAGGTCCATGTATCAAGCGGCAGTTTGTGCAGCTCAGAAGTGTTGGCACCCTCTGGGTTTGTTGGTACGTGAACATAAACATAAGCTGGAGCAGGGCCATTCAGCCCCTTGAGCTTGCTCCGCCATTCACAAGGCTCAATGTCTACGTCATCCCAATCCCCACGTCCCTTATGTCTATATCCAGTATCTTATGATATGGTCAGCTAAATAGTCAATGACTTGTCCAAAGATCACTCCCTTCCCTTTGCAGTATCCCTCCATTCTCTTTAGTGTTCAATAATCTATATTGCATGCAAGCTGTTCCAGTACAGCGACAACACTGGCATCTACCTGGCTATGTGGAAAATTGCCCAGGTATGTCCTGTCCGTAAAAAGCAGGACAAATCCAACCCGGCCAATTCCTGCCCCATCAGGCTGCTCTCCATCATCAGCAAAGTGATGGAAGGTGTTGGACAGTGCTAACAAGCGGCACTTGCTTAGCAATAAACTGCTCACTGATTCTCAGTTTGGGTTCTGCCAGGGCCACTCAGCTCCTGACCTCATTACAGCCTTGGTACAAAATGGCAAAAGAGCTGAACTCCCAAGGTGAGGTGAGAGTGACTGCCCTTGACATCAAGGCAGCATTTGACCGAGAGTGGCATCAAGGAGCCCTAGCAAAACTGGAGTCAATGGGAATCAGGGGGGAAACTCTCCAGTGGTTGGAGTCATACCTAGCACAAACGAAGATGGTTGTGGTTGTTGGAGGTCAATCATTTTGGTCCTGGGATATCGTTGCAGGAGTTCCTCAGGGTAGTGTCCTCGGCCCAACCATCTTCAGCTGCTTCATCAATGACCCTCCTTCCATCATAAGGTCAGAAGTGGGGATGTTCGCTGATGATTGCACAATGTTCAGCACCATTCGCGACTCCTCAGATACTGAAGCAGTCCATGTCCAAATGCAGCAAGACCTGGACAATATCCTGGCTTGGGCTGACATGTGGCAAGTAACACTCACGCCACACAAATGTAAGGCAATGACCATCTCCAACCAGAGATCTAACTATCTTCCCATTACATTCAAAGGCATTACCCTTACTGATTCCCATATTGTACTGTACATACTGTACTCTACATTCATGTACAAGGACCTCCTAATCCCTCTGAATCCCAACATTGACTAGTAAAAAAAACCAATCTGGTTTACTATTCTAAACAAAGGGTAGTGGAATTCTCTAACTCTACCTCTTTCCCTTTAAAAAAAAAAGTTTGCTGGGGAACACTTGGAGTTTGAGAGACAGAGGTCGGTGGATATTTGTTGAAGTGTTGCAGGTGACGTGGAGATGAGGTGGGTTAATGGGGTTGCAATGGAAGATCAGCCAGTGTTTGTGATCCTGTAGAGGCTAACAAGACATCTAGAAAGCCAGTGACTGTCTCCCGTGCCGTTCTCTGCAGGTATTGTGAAAGCCCACCGGAAGGAGGCGGAGGAGTTTTATTACTGCATCGAGAAGGACGGTCTGCAGAAATGGTACAAGAGAATGGCAGTCATCCTGTCGCTGGAGCAGGGTAACCGGCTGCGTGAGCAGTTTGGCCTCGACCCCTGTGAGGCCACAACTCCTCTCGCCATGGCAGCGGACATCAGCTTGGGTAAGTCGGGAAAAAGGGCCCAGTGATGCCTCCCTGGGGCCTCCTTTAGCCCTCACGTTTGCTGGGGAATCTGTCCTTGCCTCTCTTGGCCACCCGTCGTTGCCCGAGCCTCGGCGGTGAATGGCAACAGGCTGTTGAGCTGCAGAGGGCATCACCGGCCTTCCCAGAAGTGGCACGGGCTGGGAATCCTGGCTCCTGGCGAATTTGTGGGGGGGAGGTGGAGTGGGGATGGGGGTGTTGGGGGGCGGGTGGCGGGTTGAGGGGGGGGTGGTGAGATCAGCTGTGAGTCTGATTGAAGCCGGGCACTGCCCTGCTCCAGGTCGCTCAGTCCACAGTGAGTAGTGTGTGGACAGTGACGTGCATCAGAGGAGCAATGCTGATACCCCAAGCTGGGGTGGGGGGGAGCATTGCTGAGGGTATGTGTCTGTATCATGTTCAGGATGGATGGTGCTTTTTTACAGAAAAAACAATTTGTATGTATAAAATCCTACCACACAGAAGGGGGCCATTTGGCCCATCACGTTTGTGTCGTCTCTTTGAAAAAACAATTAGATCCTTTTCCCCCATAGCCCTGTGGATTATTCCATTTCAAGTGTTGATCCAATTTCCTTTTGAAGATTACTATTGAATCTACTTCCACTGCCCTTTCAGTGTATTCCAGATTATTACTTCTGACATTTTTCAAAAAAGCTCCCCCCCCCACCTCCTTTCCGAGGTTCTTCACCAATTATCTTAAATTTACCTCCTCTGGTTACAGACCGTCCTGCCGATGGAAACGGTTTCTTCCTATTTCCTCTCAAAATCATCTGTCATTTTGAACATTAAATCTCCCCTTAACCTTCTGTGCTGTCAGGAGAATATAGGAACTAGGAGCAGGAGGAGGCCACTCAGCCCTTTGAGCCTGCTCCGCTGTTCATTATGATCATGGCTGATCATCCAACTCTATAGCCTGCTACAGAACAATCCCAGTCTCTGCGGGCCTGATGTCTGGTACGTTGTGACCGTGCTGGTGAATCTCCTCCACACCCTCTCCCAGGCCTTGACATCCTCCCTAAAGTGTGATGCCCGGAACTGAACACGCTGAGGCCTAACCAGCGATTGCCAAACATTGGGGCATAAAAGCCCTCGTTTATTTTACCCTGTCTCTATTTAGAAATGTCTTTATTTAACTTGTATCACTTTGTATTGTGCGTAATATTTAATTATTGGTCATTAACCGTTTTGCAGTCAGCCTGGTGTTGAAATCTCTTGTGGCCTTTACATCCCTAACTCGGTAATCTCCTCCAGTGCCAGAATGCCTCTAATTCTGACCTCTCATGCGTCCCCGATTTCCATTGCAGCACTGTCGGCAGCCATGCCTTCAGCTGCCTGGACCCTTTCACTCCGGAACTCCCTCCATAAACCTCTCCACCTCTTTCTCCTTTTAAAAACACTAATAAAAGCCAAGCTTTTAGCCACCTTTTTTGGTAATATCTCCTCACATGGCTTGGTGCTTGATAACACTCCTGAGAAGAAACGCTTTGGGATCTTTGTGCGATGTTAAATGTGCTATGCAAATGCAGGGTGTTGATGTTCTGATCTGGCTGGACAGGAGAGGAAGGCTGTGTGTGTGTGTTGTACTGGGGGTGTGTGTGTGTGTTGTACTGGGGGTGTGTGTGTGTGTTGTACTGGGGGTGTGTGTGTGTGTTGTACTGGGGGTGTGTGTGTGTGTTGTACTGGGGGTGTGTGTGTGTGTGTTGTACTAGGGGTGTGTGTGTGTGTGTGTGTTGTACTAGGGGTGTGTGTGTGTGTGTGTTGTACTGGGGGTGTGTGTGTGTGTGTTGTACTAGGGGTGTGTGTGTGTGTGTGTTGTACTAGGGGTGTGTGTGTGTGTGTGTTGTACTGGGGTGTGTGTGTGTGTGTGTTGTACTGGGGTGTGTGTGTGTGTGTGTTGTACTGGGGGTGTGTGTGTGTGTTGTACTGGGGGTGTGTGTGTGTGTTGTACTGGGGGTGTGTGTGTGTGTGTGTTGTACTAGGGGTGTGTGTGTGTGTGTGTGTGTTGTACTAGGGGTGTGTGTGTGTGTGTGTTGTACTGGGGGTGTGTGTGTGTGTGTTGTACTAGGGGTGTGTGTGTGTGTGTGTGTTGTACTAGGGGTGTGTGTGTGTGTGTTGTACTGGGGTGTGTGTGTGTGTGTGTTGTACTGGGGTGTGTGTGTGTGTGTGTTGTACTGGGGTGTGTGTGTGTGTTGCACTGGGGTAGGTGTGTGTGTGTGTGTGTGTGTGTGTTGTACTGGGGTGTGTGTGTGTGTTGTACTGGGGTGTGTGTGTGTGTTGTACTGGGGTGTGTGTGTGTGTTGTACTGGGGATGTGTGTGTGTGTGTTGTACTAGGGGTGTGTGTGTGTGTGTGTGTTGTACTAGGGGTGTGTGTGTGTGTGTGTGTGTGTTGTACTAGGGGTGTGTGTGTGTGTGTGTTGTACTGGGGTGTGTGTGTGTGTTGTACTGGGGATGTGTGTGTGTGTGTTGTACTAGGGGTGTGTGTGTGTTGTACTAGGGGTGTGTGTGTGTGTGTGTTGTACTGGGGTGTGTGTGTGTGTTGCACTGGGGTAGGTGTGTGTGTGTGTGTGTGTGTGTGTGTGTGTGTGTGTGTGTGTGTGTGTGTGTGTGTGTGTGTGTGTGTTGTACTGGGGTGTGTGTGTGTGTGTGTTGTACTGAGGTGTGTGTGTGTGTTGTACTGAGGTGTGTGTGTGTGTTGTACTGGGGATGTGTGTGTGTGTGTTGTACTAGGGGTGTGTGTGTGTGTTGTACTGGGGTGTGTGTGTGTGTTGCACTGGGGTAGGTGTGTGTGTGTGTGTGTGTGTTGTACTGGTGTGTGTGTGTATGTTGTACTGGGGTGTGTGTGTGTGTTGTACTGAGATGTGTGTGTGTGTTGTACTGAGGTGTGTGTGTTGTACTGGGGTGTGTGTGTGTGCTGTACTGGGGGTGTGTGTGTGTGTTGTACTGGGGGGGTGTGTGTGTGTTGTACTGGGGTAGGTGTGTGTGTGTATGTTGTACTGGGGTGTGTGTGTGTATGTTGTACTGGGGTGTGTGTGTGTGTGTTGTACTGGGGTGTGTGTGTGTGTGTGTGTGTGTGTTGTACTGGGGTGTGTGTCTGTGTGTTGTACTGGGGGTGTGTGTGTGTGTGTTGTACTGGGGTGTGTGTGTGTGTGTGTTGTACTGAGGTGTGTGTGTGTGTGTTGTACTGAGGTGTGTCTGTGTGTGTTGTACTGGGGTAGGTGTGTGTGTGTGTTGTACTGGGGTGTGTGTGTTGTACTGGGGTGTGTGTGTGTGTTGTACTGGGGTGTGTGTGTGTGTTGTACTGGGGTGTGTGTGTGTGTTGTACTGGGGTGTGTGTGTGTGTGTGTTGTACTGAGGTGTGTGTGTGTGTTGTACTGGGGGTGTGTGTGTGTGTTGTACTGGGGGTGTGTGTGTGTGTTGTACTGGGGTGTGTGTGTGTGTTGTACTGGGGGTATGTGTGTGTGTTGTACGGGGGTGTGTGTGTGTGTGTTGTACGGGGGTGTGTGTGTGTGTTGTACTGGGGTGTGTGTGTGTGTGTTGTACTGGGGTGTGTGTGTGTGTTGTACTGAGGTGTATGTGTGTGTGTGTTGTACTGGGGGTGTGTGTGTGTGTGTTGTGCTGGGGTAGGTGTGTGTGTGTGTGTGTGTGTGTTGTACTGGGGTGTGTGTGTGTGTGTTGTACTGAGGTGTGTGTGTGTGTGTGTGTGTGTGTGTGTGTGTGTGTGTGTGTGTGTGTGTGTGTGTTGTACTGGGGGTGTGTGTGTGTGTTGTACTGGGGGTGTGTGTGTGTTGTACTGGGGTGTGTGTGTGTGTTGTACTGGGGGTGTGTGTGTGTGTTGTACTGGGGGTGTGTGTGTGTGTGTTGTACTGGGGGTGTGTGTGTGTGTGTGTTGTACTGGGGTGTGTGTGTATGTGTTGTACTGGGGTGTGTGTGTATGTGTGTTGTACTGGGGTGTGTGTGTGTGTGTGTTGTACTGGGGTTGTGTGTGTGTGTTGTACTGGGGTAGGTGTGTGTGTGTGTTGTACTGGGGTAGATGTGTGTGTGTGTGTTGTACTGGGGTAGATGTGTGTGTGTGTGTGTGTTGTACTGAGGTGTCTGTGTGTTGTACTGGGGTGTGTGTCTGTGTGTTGTACTGGGGGTGTGTGTGTGTGTGTTGTACTGGGGTGTGTGTGTGTGTGTTGTACTGGGGTTTGTGTGTGTGTGTTGTACTGGGGTGTGTGTGTGTGTTGTACTGAGGTGTGTGTGTGTGTGTGTTGTACTGGGGTGTGTGTGTGTGTTGTACTGGGGTGTGTGTGTGTGTGTTGTACTGGGGTGTGTGTGTGTGTGTGTGTGTGTGTTGTACTGGGGTGTGTGTCTGTGTGTTGTACTGGGGGTGTGTGTGTGTGTGTTGTACTGGGGTGTGTGTGTGTGTGTTGTACTGAGGTGTGTGTGTGTGTGTTGTACTGGGGTGTGTGTGTGTGTTGTACTGGGGTGTGTGTGTATGTGTTGTACTGGGGTGTGTGTGTATGTGTGTGTTGTACTGGGGTGTGTGTGTGTGTGTTGTACTGGGGTTGTGTGTGTGTTGTACTGGGGTTGTGTGTGTGTGTTGTACTGGGGGTGTGTGTGTGTGTGTTGTACTGGGGTGTGTGTGTGTGTGTTGTACTGGGGTGTGTGTGTGTGTGTTGTACTGGGGTGTGTGTGTGTGTGTTGTACTGAGGTGTGTGTGTGTGTGTTGTACTGGGGTGTGTGTGTGTGTTGTACTGGGGTGTGTGTGTGTGTATGTTGTACTGAGGTATGTGTGTGTGTGTGTATGTTGTACTGAGGTGTGTGTGTGTGTGTTGTACTGAGGTGTGTGTGTGTGTGTGTTGTACTGGTGTGTGTGTTGCACTGGGGTGTGTGTGTGTTTGTTGTACTGGGGTGGGTGTGTGTTTGTTGTACTGGGGTGGGTGTGTGTTTGTTGTACTGGGGTGGGTGTGTGTGTGTTGTACTGGGGTGTGTATGTGTGTGTTGCACTGAGGTTTGTGTGTGTGTGTTGTACTGAGGTGTGTGTGTGCGTGTGTTGTACTGAGGTGTGTGTGTGTGTGTTGTACTGGTGTGTGTGTGTGTTATACTGGTGTGTGTGTGTGTGTGTGTGTGTGTGTGTGTGTGTGTGTGTGTGTGTGTGTGTGTGTGTGTGTGTGTGTGTGTGTGTGTTGTACGGAGGTGTGTGTGTGTGTGTGTTGTACGGAGGTGTGTGTGTGTTGTACGGAGGTGTGTGTGTGTGTGTTGTACCGGGGTGTGTGCGTGTGTGTTGTACTGAGGTGTGTGTGTGTGTTGTACTGAGGTGTGTGTGTGTGTGTTGTACTGAGGTGTGTGTTTGTGTGTGTGTGTTGTACTGGGGTGTGTGTGTGTGTGTGTTGTACTGGGGTATGTGTGTGTGTGTGTGTGTGTGTTGTACTGGGGTGGGGGGTGTGTGTGTGTTGTACTGGGGTGGGGGGTGTCTGTGTGTGTGTGTTGTACTGGGGTGTGTGTGTGTGTTGTACTGGGGGTGTGTGTGTGTTGTACTGGTGGTGTGTGTGTGTATGTTGTACTGAGGTGTGTGTGTGTGTGTTGTACTGAGGTGTGTGTGTGTGTTGTACTGGTGTGTGTGTGTTGTACTTGTGTGTGTGTGTGTTGTACTGGGGTGGGTGTGTGTGTGTTGTACTGGGGTGGGTGTGTGTGTGTTGTACTGGGGTGTGTGTGTGTGTTGTACTGGGGTGTGTGTGTGTGTTGTACTGAGGTGTGTATGTGTGTGTTGTACTGAGGTGTGTGTGTGTGTGTTGTACTGGGATGTGTGTGTGTGTTGTACCGGGGTGTGTGTGTGTGTGTTGTACTGAGGTGTGTGTGTGTGTGTGTGTGTTGTACTGGGGTGTGTGTGTGTGTGAGTGTTGTACTGGGGTGTGTGTGTGTGAGTGTTGTACTGGGGTGTGTGTGTGTGTGATGTGCTGTCTGGTGTGTGTGTTGTACTGGGGTGTGTGTGTGTGTTGTACTGGGGTGGGGTGTGTGTGTGTGTGTGTGTTGTACTGGGGGTGTGTGTGTGTTGTACTGGTGGTGTGTGTGAGTGTGTGTTGTACTGGGGGTGTGTGTGTGTGATGTACTGGGGGTGTGTGTGTGTGTGTGTTATGTACTGGGGGTGTGTGTGTGTGTGTGTTATGTACTGGGGTGTGTGTGTGTGTTATGTACTGGGGTGTGTGTGTGTGTGTTGTACTGGGGGTGTGTGTGTGTGTTGTACTGGGGGGGGTGTGTGTGTTGTACTGGTGGTGTGTGTTGTACTGTGTGTGTGTGTGTGTGTGTGTGTGTTGTACTGTGTGTGTGTGTGTTGTACTGGGGGTGTGTGTGATGTAGTGGGGGTGTGTGTGATGTACTGGGTGTGTGTGTGTGTGTGTGTGTGTGTTATGTACTGGGGTGTGTGTGTGTGTTATGTACTGGGGTGTGTGTGTGTGTTATGTACTGGGGTGTGTGTGTGTGTTATGTACTGGGGTGTGTGTGTGTGTGTTGTACTGGGGGTGTGTGTGTGTGTGTGTGTGTTGTACTGAGGTGTGTGTGTGTGTGTTGTACTGGGGGTGTATGTGTGTGTGTTGTACTTGTGTGTGTGTTGTACTGGGTGGATGTGTGTGTGTTGTACTGGGGTGTGTGTGTGTGTGAGTGTTGTACTGGGGTGTGTGTGTGTGAGTGTTGTACTGGGGTGTGTGTGTGTGTGATGTACTGTCTGGTGTGTGTGTTGTACTGGGGTGTGTGTGTGTGTTGTACTGGGGTGGGGTGTGTGTGTGTGTGTGTTGTACTGGGGTGTGTGTGTGTGTGTTGTACTGGGGGGTGTGTGTGTGTGTTGTACTGGGGTGTGTGTGTGTGTGTTGTACTGGGGGTGTGTGTGTGTTGTACTGGTGGTGTGTGTGTGTGTGTTGTACTGGGTGTGTGTGAGTGTGTGTTGTACTGGGGGTGTGTGTGTGTGATGTACTGGGGGTGTGTGTGTGTGTTATGTACTGGGGTGTGTGTGTGTGTTATGTACTGGGGGGTGTGTGTGTGTGTTATGTACTGGGGTGTGTGTGTGTGTTATGTACTGGGGTGTGTGTGTGTGTGTTGTACTGGGTTTGTGTGTGTTGTACTGGGGGTGTGTGTGTGTGTTGTACTGGTGGTGTGTGTTGTACTGTGTGTGTGTGTTGTACTGGGGGTGTGTGTGATGTAGTGGGGGTGTGTGTTATGTACTGGGGTGTGTGTGTGTGTTATGTACTGGGGTGTGTGTGTGTGTTATGTACTGGGGTGTGTGTGTGTGTGTTTTTGTGTGTGTGTGTGTGTTGTACTGAGGTGTGTGTGTGTTGTACTGGGTGGATGTGTGTGTGTTGTACTGGGGTGTGTGTGTGTGTGTTGTACTGAGGTGTGTATGTGTGTGTTGTACTGAGGTTTGTGTGTGTGTGTTGTACTGAGGTGTGTGTGTGTTGTACTGAGGTGTGTGTGTGTGTGTTGTACTGAGGTGTGTGTGTGCGTATGTTGTACTGAGGTGTGTGTGTGTGTGTGTTGTACTGGGATGTGTGTGTGTGTGTGTGTGTGTGTGTGTGTGTGTTGTACGGAGATATGTGTGTGTGTGTTGTACTGAGGTGTGTGTGTGTTGTACTGAGGTGTGTGAGTGTGTGTGTGTGTGTGTTGTACCGGTGTGTGTGTGTTGTACTGGGGTGTGTGTGTGTGTGTGTGTGTGTGTGTGTGTGTGTGTGTGTGTGTTGTACTGGGGTGTGTGTGTGTGTGATGTACTGTCTGGTGTGTGTGTTGTACTGGGGTGTGTGTGTGTGTGTTGTACTGGGGTGTGTATGTGTTGTACTGGGGTGGGGGGTGTGTGTGTGTTGTACTGGGGTGGGGGGTGTGTGTGTGTGTTGTACTGGGTGTGTGTGTGTGTTGTACTGGGGGTGTGTGTGTGTGTTGTACTGGGTGTGTGTGTGTGTGTGTTGTACTGGTGGTGTGTGTGTGTGTGTGTGTGTGTGTGTGTTGTACTGTGTGTGTGTGTTGTACTGTGTGTGTGTGTGTGTGTGTGTTGTACTGGGGGTGTGTGTGATGTACTGGGTGTGTGTGTGTGTGTGTTATGTACTGGGGGTGTGTGTGATGTACTGGGTGTGTGTGTGTGTGTGTTATGTACTGGGGTGTGTGTGTGTGTTAAGTACTGGGGTGTGTGTGTGTGTTATGTACTGGGGGTGTGTGTGTGTGTGTTGTACTGGGTGTGTGTGTGTGTGGTGTGTGTGTGTGTGTGTGTGTGTGTGTGTGTGTGTGTGTGTGTGTGTGTGTGTGTGTGTGTGTGTGTGTGTGTGTGTGTGTGTGTGTGTTGTACTGGGTGTGTGTGTGTGTTGTACTGGGGGTGTGTGTGTGTGTTGTACTGGGTGTGTGTGTGTGTGTGTTGTACTGGTGGTGTGTGTGTGTGTGTGTGTGTGTGTGTGTGTTGTACTGTGTGTGTGTGTTGTACTGTGTGTGTGTGTTGTACTGTGTGTGTGTGTGTGTGTGTGTTGTACTGGGGGTGTGTGTGATGTACTGGGTGTGTGTGTGTGTGTGTGATGTACTGGGTGTGTGTGTGTGTGTGTTATGTACTGGGGGTGTGTGTGATGTACTGGGTGTGTGTGTGTGTGTGTTATGTACTGGGGTGTGTGTGTGTGTTAAGTACTGGGGTGTGTGTGTGTGTTATGTACTGGGGGTGTGTGTGTGTGTGTTGTACTGGGTGTGTGTGTGTGTGTGTGTGTGTGTGTGTGTGTGTGTGTGTGTGTGTGTGTGTGTGTGTGTGTGTGTGTGTGTGTGTGTGTTGTACTGGGGGTGTGTGTGTGTTGTACTGGGGGTGTGTGTGTGTGTGTTGTACTGGGGATGTGTGTGTGTGTGTTGTACTGGGGGTGTATATGTGTGTGTGTTGTACTGGGAGTGTGTGTGTGTGTGATGTATTGGGGGGGGGTGTGTGTGTGATGTATTGGGGGGGGGTGTGTGTGTGATGTACTGAGGTGTGTGTTTGTGTTGTACTGAGGGGTGTGTGTTTGTGTTGTACTGGGGGGGGGTGTGTTTGTATTGTACTGGGGGGTGTAGGTGTGTGTTGTACTGGGGGGGTGTAGGTGTGTGTTGTACTGGGGGTTGGTGTGTGTCTGTGTGTTGTACTGGGGGTTGTGTGTGTCTGTGTGTTGTACTGGGGGCGTGTGTGTCTGTGTGTTGTATTGGGGGGCGCGTGTTTCTGTGTGTTGTACTGAGGGGGCGTGTGTTGTACAGGGGTGTGTGTGTGTGTCTGTTGAACTGGGGTGTGTGTGGATGTGGGTGTGTGTGTGTTGTACTGGGGTGGGTGTGTGTGTGTGTGTTATGTACTGGGGTGTGTGTGTGTGTTATGTACTGGGGTGTGTGTGTGTGTGTTGTACTGGGTGTGTGTGTGTGTGTGTGTGTTGTACTGGGTGTGTGTGTGTGTGTGTTGTACTGGGGTGTGTGTGTGTGTGTATGTTGTACTGGGGTGTGTGTGTGTGTGTATGTTGTACTGAGGTGTGTGTGTCTGTATGTTGTACTGAGGTGTGTGTGTGTGTGTGTTGTACTGAGGTGTGTGTGTGTGTGTGTGTTGTACTGGGTGTGTGTGTGTGTGTGTTGTACTGAGGTGTGTATGTGTGTGTTGTACTGAGGTGTGTATGTATGTGTTGTACTGAGGTGTGTGTGTGCGTGTGTTGTACTGGGATGTGTGTGTGTGTGTGTGTGTGTGTGTGTGTGTGTGTGTGTGTGTTGTACGGAGGTATGTGTGTGTGTGTTGTACTGAGGTGTGTGTGTGTGTGTGTTGTACTGAGGGGTGTGTGTGTGTGTTGTACTGAGGTGTGTGAGTGTGTGTGTGTGTGTTGTACCAGTGTGTGTGTGTGTGTGTGTGTTGTACTGAGGTGTGTGTGTGTGTTGTACTGGGGTGTGTGTGTGTGTGTGTTGTACTGGGGTGTGTGTGTGTGTGTGTTGTACTGTTGGTGTGTGTGTGTGTTGTACTGGGGTGGGGGGTGTGTGTGTGTGTGTGTGTGTTGTACTGGGGTGGGGGGTTTGTGTGTGTGTGTTGTACTGGGCGTGTGTGTGTGTGTGTGTGTGTTGTACTGGGGTGTGTGTGTGTGTGTGTGTGTGTGTGTGTTGTACTGGGGTGGGGGGTGTGTGTGTGTTGTACTGGGGTGGGGGGTGTCTGTGTGTGTGTGTTGTACTGGGGTGTGTGTGTGTGTTGTACTGGGGTGTGTGTGTGTGTTGTACTGGGGGTGTGTGTGTGTTGTACTGGTGGTGTGTGTGTGTATGTTGTACTGAGGTGTGTGTGTGTGTGTTGTACTGAGGTGTGTGTGTGTGTTGTACTGGTGTGTGTGTGTTGTACTTGTGTGTGTGTGTGTTGTACTGGGGTGGGTGTGTGTGTGTTGTACTGGGGTGGGTGTGTGTGTGTTGTACTGGGGTGTGTGTGTGTGTTGTACTGGGGTGTGTGTGTGTGTTGTACTGAGGTGTGTATGTGTGTGTTGTACTGAGGTGTGTGTGTGTGTGTTGTACTGGGATGTGTGTGTGTGTTGTACCGGGGTGTGTGTGTGTGTGTTGTACTGAGGTGTGTGTGTGTGTGTGTGTGTGTTGTACTGGGGTGTGTGTGTGTGTGAGTGTTGTACTGGGGTGTGTGTGTGTGAGTGTTGTACTGGGGTGTGTGTGTGTGTGATGTGCTGTCTGGTGTGTGTGTTGTACTGGGGTGTGTGTGTGTGTTGTACTGGGGTGTGTGTGTGTGTTGTACTGGGGTGGGGTGTGTGTGTGTGTGTGTGTTGTACTGGGGTGTGTGTGTGTGTGTTGTACTGGGGTGTGTGTGTGTGTTGTACTGGGGGTGTGTGTGTGTTGTACTGGTGGTGTGTGTGTGTGTGTTGTACTGGGTGTGTGTGAGTGTGTGTTGTACTGGGGGTGTGTGTGTGTGATGTACTGGGGGTGTGTGTGTGTGTTATGTACTGGGGGGTGTGTGTGTGTGTTATGTACTGGGGTGTGTGTGTGTGTTATGTACTGGGGTGTGTGTGTGTGTGTTGTACTGGGTTTGTGTGTGTTGTACTGGGGGTGTGTGTGTGTGTTGTACTGGTGGTGTGTGTTGTACTGTGTGTGTGTGTTGTACTGGGGGTGTGTGTGATGTAGTGGGGGTGTGTGTGATGTACTGGGTGTGTGTGTGTGTGTGTGTGTGTTATGTACTGGGGTGTGTGTGTGTGTTATGTACTGGGGTGTGTGTGTGTGTTATGTACTGGGGTGTGTGTGTGTGTGTTTTTGTGTGTGTGTGTGTGTTGTACTGAGGTGTGTGTGTGTTGTACTGGGTGGATGTGTGTGTGTTGTACTGGGGTGTGTGTGTGTGTGTTGTACTGAGGTGTGTATGTGTGTGTTGTACTGAGGTTTGTGTGTGTGTGTTGTACTGAGGTGTGTGTGTGTTGTACTGAGGTGTGTGTGTGTGTGTTGTACTGAGGTGTGTGTGTGCGTATGTTGTACTGAGGTGTGTGTGTGTGTGTGTTGTACTGGGATGTGTGTGTGTGTGTGTGTGTGTGTGTGTGTGTGTGTGTGTGTGTGTTGTACGGAGATATGTGTGTGTGTGTTGTACTGAGGTGTGTGTGTGTTGTACTGAGGTGTGTGAGTGTGTGTGTGTGTGTGTTGTACCGGTGTGTGTGTGTTGTACTGGGGTGTGTGTGTGTGTGTGTGTGTGTGTGTGTGTGTGTGTGTGTGTGTGTGTTGTACTGGGGTGTGTGTGTGTGCGATGTACTGTCTGGTGTGTGTGTTGTACTGGGGTGTGTGTGTGTGTGTTGTACTGGGGTGTGTATGTGTTGTACTGGGGTGGGGGGTGTGTGTGTGTTGTACTGGGGTGGGGGGTGTGTGTGTGTGTTGTACTGGGTGTGTGTGTGTGTTGTACTGGGGGTGTGTGTGTGTGTTGTACTGGGTGTGTGTGTGTGTGTGTTGTACTGGTGGTGTGTGTGTGTGTGTGTGTGTGTGTGTTGTACTGTGTGTGTGTGTTGTACTGTGTGTGTGTGTTGTACTGTGTGTGTGTGTGTGTTGTACTGGGGGTGTGTGTGATGTACTGGGTGTGTGTGTGTGTGTGTTATGTACTGGGGGTGTGTGTGATGTACTGGGTGTGTGTGTGTGTGTGTTATGTACTGGGGTGTGTGTGTGTGTTAAGTACTGGGGTGTGTGTGTGTGTTATGTACTGGGGGTGTGTGTGTGTGTGTTGTACTGGGTGTGTGTGTGTGTGTGTGTGTGTGTGTGTGTGTGTGTGTGTGTGTGTGTGTGTGTGTGTGTTGTACTGGGGGTGTGTGTGTGTTGTACTGGGGGTGTGTGTGTGTGTGTTGTACTGGGGATGTGTGTGTGTGTGTTGTACTGGGGGTGTATATGTGTGTGTGTTGTACTGGGAGTGTGTGTGTGTGTGATGTATTGGGGGGGGGTGTGTGTGTGATGTATTGGGGGGGGGGTGTGTGTGATGTACTGAGGTGTGTGTTTGTGTTGTACTGAGGGGTGTGTGTTTGTGTTGTACTGGGGGGGGGTGTGTTTGTATTGTACTGGGGGGTGTAGGTGTGTGTTGTACTGGGGGGTGTAGGTGTGTGTTGTACTGGGGGTTGGTGTGTGTCTGTGTGTTGTACTGGGGGTTGTGTGTGTCTGTGTGTTGTACTGGGGGCGTGTGTGTCTGTGTGTTGTATTGGGGGGCGCGTGTTTCTGTGTGTTGTACTGAGGGGGCGTGTGTTGTACAGGGGTGTGTGTGTGTGTCTGTTGAACTGGGGTGTGTGTGGATGTGGGTGTGTGTGTGTTGTACTGGGGTGGGTGTGTGTGTGTGTGTTATGTACTGGGGTGTGTGTGTGTGTTATGTACTGGGGTGTGTGTGTGTGTGTTGTACTGGGTGTGTGTGTGTGTGTGTGTGTTGTACTGGGTGTGTGTGTGTGTGTTGTACTGGGGTGTGTGTGTGTGTGTATGTTGTACTGGGGTGTGTGTGTGTGTGTATGTTGTACTGAGGTGTGTGTGTCTGTATGTTGTACTGAGGTGTGTGTGTGTGTGTGTTGTACTGAGGTGTGTGTGTGTGTGTGTGTTGTACTGGGTGTGTGTGTGTGTGTGTGTTGTACTGAGGTGTGTATGTGTGTGTTGTACTGAGGTGTGTATGTATGTGTTGTACTGAGGTGTGTGTGTGCGTGTGTTGTACTGGGATGTGTGTGTGTGTGTGTGTGTGTGTGTGTGTGTGTGTGTGTGTGTGTGTGTTGTACGGAGGTATGTGTGTGTGTGTTGTACTGAGGTGTGTGTGTGTTGTACTGAGGGGTGTGTGTGTGTGTTGTACTGAGGTGTGTGAGTGTGTGTGTGTGTGTTGTACCAGTGTGTGTGTGTGTGTGTGTTGTACTGAGGTGTGTGTGTGTGTTGTACTGGGGTGTGTGTGTGTGTGTGTTGTACTGTTGGTGTGTGTGTGTGTTGTACTGGGGTGGGGTGTGTGTGTGTGTGTGTGTGTGTGTGTTGTACTGGGGTGGGGGGTTTGTGTGTGTGTGTTGTACTGGGCGTGTGTGTGTGTGTGTGTTGTACTGGGGTGTGTGTGTGTGTGTGTGTTGTACTGGGGTGGGGGGTGTGTGTGTGTTGTACTGGGGTGGGGGGTGTCTGTGTGTGTGTGTTGTACTGGGGTGTGTGTGTGTGTTGTACTGGGGTGTGTGTGTGTGTTGTACTGGGGGTGTGTGTGTGTTGTACTGGTGGTGTGTGTGTGTATGTTGTACTGGGGTGTGTGTGTGTGTGTTGTACTGAGGTGTGTGTGTGTGTTGTACTGGTGTGTGTGTGTTGTACTTGTGTGTGTGTGTGTTGTACTGGGGTGGGTGTGTGTGTGTTGTACTGGGGTGGGTGTGTGTGTGTTGTACTGGGGTGTGTGTGTGTGTTGTACTGGGGTGTATGTGTGTGTTGTACTGAGGTGTGTGTGTGTGTGTTGTACTGGGATGTGTGTGTGTGTTGTACCGGGGTGTGTGTGTGTGTGTTGTACTGAGGTGTGTGTGTGTGTGTGTGTGTGTTGTACTGGGGTGTGTGTGTGTGTGAGTGTTGTACTGGGGTGTGTGTGTGTGAGTGTTGTACTGGGGTGTGTGTGTGTGTGATGTGCTGTCTGGTGTGTGTGTTGTACTGGGGTGTGTGTGTGTTTTGTACTGGGGTGTGTGTGTGTGTTGTACTGGGGTGGGGTGTGTGTGTGTGTGTGTGTGTGTTGTACTGGGGTGTGTGTGTGTGTGTTGTACTGGGGTGTGTGTGTGTGTTGTACTGGGGGTGTGTGTGTGTTGTACTGGTGGTGTGTGTGAGTGTGTGTTGTACTGGGGGTGTGTGTGTGTGATGTACTGGGGGTGTGTGTGTGTGTGTGTTATGTACTGGGGGTGTGTGTGTGTGTTATGTACTGGGGTGTGTGTGTGTGTTATGTACTGGGGTGTGTGTGTGTGTTATGTACTGGGGTGTGTGTGTGTGTGTTGTACTGGGGGTGTGTGTGTGTGTTGTACTGGGGGGGGGTGTGTGTGTTGTACTGGTGGTGTGTGTTGTACTGTGTGTGTGTGTGTGTGTGTGTGTGTGTGTGTGTGTGTGTTGTACTGTGTGTGTGTGTGTTGTACTGGGGGTGTGTGTGATGTAGTGGGGGTGTGTGTGATGTACTGGGTGTGTGTGTGTGTGTGTGTGTGTTATGTACTGGGGTGTGTGTGTGTGTTATGTACTGGGGTGTGTGTGTGTGTTATGTACTGGGGTGTGTGTGTGTGTGTTGTACTGGGGGTGTGTGTGTGTGTGTGTGTTGTACTGAGGTGTGTGTGTGTGTGTTGTACTGGGGGTGTATGTGTGTGTGTTGTACTTGTGTGTGTGTTGTACTGGGTGGATGTGTGTGTGTTGTACTGGGGTGTGTGTGTGTGTGAGTGTTGTACTGGGGTGTGTGTGTGTGAGTGTTGTACTGGGGTGTGTGTGTGTGTGATGTACTGTCTGGTGTGTGTGTTGTACTGGGGTGTGTGTGTGTGTTGTACTGGGGTGGGTGTGTGTGTGTGTGTGTGTTGTACTGGGGTGTGTGTGTGTGTGTTGTACTGGGGTGTGTGTGTGTGTGTTGTACTGGGGTGTGTGTGTGTGTGTTGTACTGGGGGTGTGTGTGTGTTGTACTGGTGGTGTGTGTGTGTGTGTGTTGTACTGGGTGTGTGTGAGTGTGTGTTGTACTGGGGGTGTGTGTGTGTGATGTACTGGGGGTGTGTGTGTGTGTTATGTACTGGGGTGTGTGTGTGTGTGTTATGTACTGGGGTGTGTGTGTGTGTGTTGTACTGGGTTTGTGTGTGTTGTACTGGGGGTGTGTGTGTGTGTTGTACTGGTGGTGTGTGTTGTACTGTGTGTGGTGTGTTGTACTGGGGGGTGTGTGATGTAGTGGGGGTGTGTGTGATGTACTGGGTGTGTGTGTGTGTGTGTGGGGTGTGTTATGTACTGGGGTGTGTGTGTGTGTTATGTACTGGGGTGTGTGTGTGTGTTATGTACTGGGGTGTGTGTGTGTGTGTGTGTGTGTGTGTGTGTGTGTGTGTGTGTGTGTGTGTGTGTGTGTGTGTGTGTGTGTGTGTGTGTTGTACTGAGGTGTGTGTGTGTTGTACTGGGTGGATGTGTGTGTGTTGTACTGGGGTGTGTGTGTGTGTGTGTTGTACTGAGGTGTGTATGTGTGTGTTGTACTGAGGTTTGTGTGTGTGTGTTGTACTGAGGTGTGTGTGTGTTGTACTGAGGTGTGTGTGTGTGTGTTGTACTGAGGTGTGTGTGTGCGTATGTTGTACTGAGGTGTGTGTGTGTGTGTGTTGTACTGGGATGTGTGTGTGTGTGTGTGTGTGTGTGTGTGTGTTGTACGGAGATATGTGTGTGTGTGTTGTACTGAGGTGTGTGTGTGTTGTACTGAGGTGTGTGAGTGTGTGTGTGTGTGTGTTGTACCGGTGTGTGTGTGTTGTACTGGGGTGTGTGTGTGTGTGTGTGTGTGTGTGTGTGTGTGTGTGTGTTGTACTGGGGTGTGTGTGTGTGTGATGTACTGTCTGGTGTGTGTGTTGTACTGGGGTGTGTGTGTGTGTGTTGTACTGGGGTGTGTATGTGTTGTACTGGGGTGGGGGGTGTGTGTGTGTTGTACTGGGGTGGGGGGTGTGTGTGTGTGTTGTACTGGGTGTGTGTGTGTGTTGTACTGGGGGTGTGTGTGTGTGTTGTACTGGGTGTGTGTGTGTGTGTGTTGTACTGGTGGTGTGTGTGTGTGTGTGTGTGTGTTGTACTGTGTGTGTGTGTTGTACTGTGTGTGTGTGTGTGTGTGTTGTACTGGGGGTGTGTGTGATGTACTGGGTGTGTGTGTGTGTGTGTTATGTACTGGGGGTGTGTGTGATGTACTGGGTGTGTGTGTGTGTGTGTTATGTACTGGGGTGTGTGTGTGTGTGTTAAGTACTGGGGTGTGTGTGTGTGTTATGTACTGGGGGTGTGTGTGTGTGTGTTGTACTGGGTGTGTGTGTGTGTGTGTGTGTGTGTGTGTGTGTGTGTGTGTGTGTGTGTGTGTGTGTGTGTGTGTGTGTGTTGTACTGGGGGTGTGTGTGTGTTGTACTGGGGGTGTGTGTGTGTGTGTTGTACTGGGGATGTGTGTGTGTGTGTTGTACTGGGGGTGTATATGTGTGTGTGTTGTACTGGGAGTGTGTGTGTGTGTGATGTATTGGGGGGGGGTGTGTGTGTGATGTATTGGGGGGGGGGTGTGTGTGTGATGTACTGAGGTGTGTGTTTGTGTTGTACTGAGGGGTGTGTGTTTGTGTTGTACTGGGGGGGGGTGTGTTTGTATTGTACTGGGGGGTGTAGGTGTGTGTTGTACTGGGGGGTGTAGGTGTGTGTTGTACTGGGGGTTGGTGTGTGTCTGTGTGTTGTACTGGGGGTTGTGTGTGTCTGTGTGTTGTACTGGGGGCGTGTGTGTCTGTGTGTTGTATTGGGGGGCGCGTGTTTCTGTGTGTTGTACTGAGGGGGGCGTGTGTTGTACAGGGGTGTGTGTGTGTGTCTGTTGAACTGGGGTGTGTGTGGATGTGGGTGTGTGTGTGTTGTACTGGGGTGGGTGTGTGTGTGTGTGTTATGTACTGGGGTGTGTGTGTGTGTTATGTACTGGGGTGTGTGTGTGTGTGTTGTACTGGGTGTGTGTGTGTGTGTGTGTGTTGTACTGGGTGTGTGTGTGTGTGTTGTACTGGGGTGTGTGTGTGTGTGTATGTTGTACTGGGGTGTGTGTGTGTGTGTATGTTGTACTGAGGTGTGTGTGTCTGTATGTTGTACTGAGGTGTGTGTGTGTGTGTGTTGTACTGAGGTGTGTGTGTGTGTGTGTTGTACTGGGGGTGTGTGTGTGTTGTACTGGTGGTGTGTGTGTGTGTGTTGTACTGGGTGTGTGTGAGTGTGTGTTGTACTGGGGGTGTGTGTGTGTGATGTACTGGGGGTGTGTGTGTGTGTTATGTACTGGGGTGTGTGTGTGTGTTATGTACTGGGGGGTGTGTGTGTGTGTTATGTACTGGGGGGTGTGTGTGTGTGTTATGTACTGGGGTGTGTGTGTGTGTTATGTACTGGGGTGTGTGTGTGTGTGTTGTACTGGGTTTGTGTGTGTTGTACTGGGGGTGTGTGTGTGTGTTGTACTGGTGGTGTGTGTTGTACTGTGTGTGTGTGTTGTACTGGGGGTGTGTGTGATGTAGTGGGGGTGTGTGTGTGTGTGTGTGTGTGTTATGTACTGGGGTGTGTGTGTGTGTTATGTACTGGGGTGTGTGTGTGTGTTATGTACTGGGGTGTGTGTGTGTGTGTGTGTGTGTGTGTGTGTGTGTGTGTGTGTTGTACTGAGGTGTGTGTGTGTTGTACTGGGTGGATGTGTGTGTGTTGTACTGGGGTGTGTGTGTGTGTGTTGTACTGAGGTGTGTATGTGTGTGTTGTACTGAGGTTTGTGTGTGTGTGTTGTACTGAGGTGTGTGTGTGTTGTACTGAGGTGTGTGTGTGTGTGTTGTACTGAGGTGTGTGTGTGCGTATGTTGTACTGAGGTGTGTGTGTGTGTGTGTTGTACTGGGATGTGTGTGTGTGTGTGTGTGTGTGTGTGTGTGTGTGTTGTACGGAGATATGTGTGTGTGTGTTGTACTGAGGTGTGTGTGTGTTGTACTGAGGTGTGTGAGTGTGTGTGTGTGTGTGTTGTACCGGTGTGTGTGTGTTGTACTGGGGTGTGTGTGTGTGTGTGTGTGTGTGTGTGTGTGTGTGTGTGTGTGTTGTACTGGGGTGTGTGTGTGTGTGATGTACTGTCTGGTGTGTGTGTTGTACTGGGGTGTGTGTGTGTGTGTTGTACTGGGGTGTGTATGTGTTGTACTGGGGTGGGGGGTGTGTGTGTGTTGTACTGGGGTGGGGGGTGTGTGTGTGTGTTGTACTGGGTGTGTGTGTGTGTTGTACTGGGGGTGTGTGTGTGTGTTGTACTGGGTGTGTGTGTGTGTGTGTTGTACTGGTGGTGTGTGTGTGTGTGTGTGTGTATGTGTGTTGTACTGTGTGTGTGTGTTGTACTGTGTGTGTGTGTTGTACTGTGTGTGTGTGTGTGTGTGTGTTGTACTGGGGGTGTGTGTGATGTACTGGGTGTGTGTGTGTGTGTGTTATGTACTGGGGGTGTGTGTGATGTACTGGGTGTGTGTGTGTGTGTGTTATGTACTGGGGTGTGTGTGTGTGTTAAGTACTGGGGTGTGTGTGTGTGTTATGTACTGGGGGTGTGTGTGTGTGTGTTGTACTGGGTGTGTGTGTGTGTGTGTGTGTGTGTGTGTGTGTGTGTGTGTGTGTGTGTGTGTGTGTGTGTGTGTGTGTGTGTGTGTGTGTGTTGTACTGGGGGTGTGTGTGTGTTGTACTGGGGGTGTGTGTGTGTGTGTTGTACTGGGGATGTGTGTGTGTGTGTTGTACTGGGGGTGTATATGTGTGTGTGTTGTACTGGGAGTGTGTGTGTGTGTGATGTATTGGGGGGGGGGTGTGTGTGTGATGTATTGGGGGGGGGTGTGTGTGTGATGTACTGAGGTGTGTGTTTGTGTTGTACTGAGGGGTGTGTGTTTGTGTTGTACTGGGGGGGGGTGTGTTTGTATTGTACTGGGGGGTGTAGGTGTGTGTTGTACTGGGGGGTGTAGGTGTGTGTTGTACTGGGGGTTGGTGTGTGTCTGTGTGTTGTACTGGGGGTTGTGTGTGTCTGTGTGTTGTACTGGGGGCGTGTGTGTCTGTGTGTTGTATTGGGGGGCGCGTGTTTCTGTGTGTTGTACTGAGGGGGCGTGTGTTGTACAGGGGTGTGTGTGTGTGTCTGTTGAACTGGGGTGTGTGTGGATGTGGGTGTGTGTGTGTTGTACTGGGGTGGGTGTGTGTGTGTGTGTTATGTACTGGGGTGTGTGTGTGTGTTATGTACTGGGGTGTGTGTGTGTGTTGTACTGGGTGTGTGTGTGTGTGTGTGTGTGTTGTACTGGGTGTGTGTGTGTGTGTTGTACTGGGGTGTGTGTGTGTGTGTATGTTGTACTGGGGTGTGTGTGTGTGTGTATGTTGTACTGAGGTGTGTGTGTCTGTATGTTGTACTGAGGTGTGTGTGTGTGTGTGTTGTACTGAGGTGTGTGTGTGTGTGTGTGTTGTACTGGGTGTGTGTGTGTGTGTGTTGTACTGAGGTGTGTATGTGTGTGTTGTACTGAGGTGTGTATGTATGTGTTGTACTGAGGTGTGTGTGTGCGTGTGTTGTACTGAGGTGTGTGTGTGCATGTGTTGTACTGGGATGTGTGTGTGTGTGTGTGTGTGTGTGTGTGTGTGTTGTACGGAGGTATGTGTGTGTGTGTTGTACTGAGGTGTGTGTGTGTGTGTGTTGTACTGAGGGGTGTGTGTGTGTGTTGTACTGAGGTGTGTGAGTGTGTGTGTGTGTGTGTTGTACCAGTGTGTGTGTGTGTGTGTGTTGTACTGAGGTGTGTGTGTGTGTTGTACTGGGGTGTGTGTGTGTGTGTGTTGTACTGTTGGTGTGTGTGTGTGTTGTACTGGGGTGGGGGGTGTGTGTGTGTGTGTGTGTGTGTTGTACTGGGGTGGGGGGTTTGTGTGTGTGTGTTGTACTGGGCGTGTGTGTGTGTGTGTGTGTGTTGTACTGGGGTGTGTGTGTGTGTGTGTGTGTGTGTGTGTTGTACTGGGGTGGGGGGTGTGTGTGTGTTGTACTGGGGTGGGGGGGTGTCTGTGTGTGTGTGTTGTACTGGGGTGTGTGTGTGTGTTGTACTGGGGGTGTGTGTGTGTTGTACTGGTGGTGTGTGTGTGTATGTTGTACTGAGGTGTGTGTGTGTGTGTTGTACTGAGGTGTGTGTGTGTGTTGTACTGGTGTGTGTGTGTTGTACTTGTGTGTGTGTGTGTTGTACTGGGGTGGGTGTGTGTGTGTTGTACTGGGGTGGGTGTGTGTGTGTTGTACTGGGGTGTGTGTGTGTGTTGTACTGGGGTGTGTGTGTGTGTTGTACTGAGGTGTGTATGTGTGTGTTGTACTGAGGTGTGTGTGTGTGTGTTGTACTGGGATGTGTGTGTGTGTTGTACCGGGGTGTGTGTGTGTGTGTTGTACTGAGGTGTGTGTGTGTGTGTGTGTGTGTTGTACTGGGGTGTGTGTGTGTGTGAGTGTTGTACTGGGGTGTGTGTGTGTGAGTGTTGTACTGGGGTGTGTGTGTGTGTGATGTGCTGTCTGGTGTGTGTGTTGTACTGGGGTGTGTGTGTGTTTTGTACTGGGGTGTGTGTGTGTGTTGTACTGGGGTGGGGTGTGTGTGTGTGTGTGTGTGTTGTACTGGGGTGTGTGTGTGTGTGTTGTACTGGGGTGTGTGTGTGTGTTGTACTGGGGGTGTGTGTGTGTTGTACTGGTGGTGTGTGTGAGTGTGTGTTGTACTGGGGGTGTGTGTGTGTGATGTACTGGGGGTGTGTGTGTGTGTGTGTTATGTACTGGGGGTGTGTGTGTGTGTTATGTACTGGGGTGTGTGTGTGTGTTATGTACTGGGGTGTGTGTGTGTGTTATGTACTGGGGTGTGTGTGTGTGTGTTGTACTGGGGGTGTGTGTGTGTGTTGTACTGGGGGGGGTGTGTGTGTTGTACTGGTGGTGTGTGTTGTACTGTGTGTGTGTGTGTGTGTGTGTGTGTGTGTGTTGTACTGTGTGTGTGTGTGTTGTACTGGGGGTGTGTGTGATGTAGTGGGGGTGTGTGTGATGTACTGGGTGTGTGTGTGTGTGTGTTATGTACTGGGGTGTGTGTGTGTGTTATGTACTGGGGTGTGTGTGTGTGTTATGTACTGGGGTGTGTGTGTGTGTGTTGTACTGGGGGTGTGTGTGTGTGTGTGTGTTGTACTGAGGTGTGTGTGTGTGTGTTGTACTGGGGGTGTATGTGTGTGTGTTGTACTTGTGTGTGTGTTGTACTGGGTGGATGTGTGTGTGTTGTACTGGGGTGTGTGTGTGTGTGAGTGTTGTACTGGGGTGTGTGTGTGTGAGTGTTGTACTGGGGTGTGTGTGTGTGTGATGTACTGTCTGGTGTGTGTGTTGTACTGGGGTGTGTGTGTGTGTTGTACTGGGGTGGGGTGTGTGTGTGTGTGTGTTGTACTGGGGTGTGTGTGTGTGTGTTGTACTGGGGTGTGTGTGTGTGTGTTGTACTGGGGTGTGTGTGTGTGTGTTGTACTGGGGGTGTGTGTGTGTTGTACTGGTGGTGTGTGTGTGTGTGTGTTGTACTGGGTGTGTGTGAGTGTGTGTTGTACTGGGGGTGTGTGTGTGTGATGTACTGGGGGTGTGTGTGTGTGTTATGTACTGGGGTGTGTGTGTGTGTGTTATGTACTGGGGTGTGTGTGTGTGTGTTGTACTGGGTTTGTGTGTGTTGTACTGGGGGTGTGTGTGTGTGTTGTACTGGTGGTGTGTGTTGTACTGTGTGTGTGTGTTGTACTGGGGGTGTGTGTGATGTAGTGGGGGTGTGTGTGATGTACTGGGTGTGTGTGTGTGTGTGTGTGTGTGTGTTATGTACTGGGGTGTGTGTGTGTGTTATGTACTGGGGTGTGTGTGTGTGTTATGTACTGGGGTGTGTGTGTGTGTGTGTGTGTGTGTGTGTGTGTGTGTGTGTGTGTGTGTGTGTGTGTGTGTGTGTGTGTGTTGTACTGAGGTGTGTGTGTGTTGTACTGGGTGGATGTGTGTGTGTTGTACTGGGGTGTGTGTGTGTGTGTTGTACTGAGGTGTGTATGTGTGTGTTGTACTGAGGTTTGTGTGTGTGTGTTGTACTGAGGTGTGTGTGTGTTGTACTGAGGTGTGTGTGTGTGTGTTGTACTGAGGTGTGTGTGTGCGTATGTTGTACTGAGGTGTGTGTGTGTGTGTGTTGTACTGGGATGTGTGTGTGTGTGTGTGTGTGTGTGTGTGTTGTACGGAGATATGTGTGTGTGTGTTGTACTGAGGTGTGTGTGTGTTGTACTGAGGTGTGTGAGTGTGTGTGTGTGTGTGTTGTACCGGTGTGTGTGTGTTGTACTGGGGTGTGTGTGTGTGTGTGTGTGTGTGTGTGTGTGTGTGTGTGTGTTGTACTGGGGTGTGTGTGTGTGTGATGTACTGTCTGGTGTGTGTGTTGTACTGGGGTGTGTGTGTGTGTGTTGTACTGGGGTGTGTATGTGTTGTACTGGGGTGGGGGGTGTGTGTGTGTTGTACTGGGGTGGGGGGTGTGTGTGTGTGTTGTACTGGGTGTGTGTGTGTGTTGTACTGGGGGTGTGTGTGTGTGTGTTGTACTGGGTGTGTGTGTGTGTGTGTTGTACTGGTGGTGTGTGTGTGTGTGTGTGTGTGTTGTACTGTGTGTGTGTGTTGTACTGTGTGTGTGTGTGTGTGTGTTGTACTGGGGGTGTGTGTGATGTACTGGGTGTGTGTGTGTGTGTGTTATGTACTGGGGGTGTGTGTGATGTACTGGGTGTGTGTGTGTGTGTGTTATGTACTGGGGTGTGTGTGTGTGTGTTAAGTACTGGGGTGTGTGTGTGTGTTATGTACTGGGGGTGTGTGTGTGTGTGTTGTACTGGGTGTGTGTGTGTGTGTGTGTGTGTGTGTGTGTGTGTGTGTGTGTGTGTGTGTGTTGTACTGGGGGTGTGTGTGTGTTGTACTGGGGGTGTGTGTGTGTGTGTTGTACTGGGGATGTGTGTGTGTGTGTTGTACTGGGGGTGTATATGTGTGTGTGTTGTACTGGGAGTGTGTGTGTGTGTGATGTATTGGGGGGGGGTGTGTGTGTGATGTATTGGGGGGGGGGGTGTGTGTGTGATGTACTGAGGTGTGTGTTTGTGTTGTACTGAGGGGTGTGTGTTTGTGTTGTACTGGGGGGGGGTGTGTTTGTATTGTACTGGGGGGTGTAGGTGTGTGTTGTACTGGGGGGTGTAGGTGTGTGTTGTACTGGGGGTTGGTGTGTGTCTGTGTGTTGTACTGGGGGTTGTGTGTGTCTGTGTGTTGTACTGGGGGCGTGTGTGTCTGTGTGTTGTATTGGGGGGCGCGTGTTTCTGTGTGTTGTACTGAGGGGGGCGTGTGTTGTACAGGGGTGTGTGTGTGTGTCTGTTGAACTGGGGTGTGTGTGGATGTGGGTGTGTGTGTGTTGTACTGGGGTGGGTGTGTGTGTGTGTGTTATGTACTGGGGTGTGTGTGTGTGTTATGTACTGGGGTGTGTGTGTGTGTGTTGTACTGGGTGTGTGTGTGTGTGTGTGTGTTGTACTGGGTGTGTGTGTGTGTGTTGTACTGGGGTGTGTGTGTGTGTGTATGTTGTACTGGGGTGTGTGTGTGTGTGTATGTTGTACTGAGGTGTGTGTGTCTGTATGTTGTACTGAGGTGTGTGTGTGTGTGTGTTGTACTGAGGTGTGTGTGTGTGTGTGTTGTACTGGGGGTGTGTGTGTGTTGTACTGGTGGTGTGTGTGTGTGTGTTGTACTGGGTGTGTGTGAGTGTGTGTTGTACTGGGGGTGTGTGTGTGTGATGTACTGGGGGTGTGTGTGTGTGTTATGTACTGGGGTGTGTGTGTGTGTTATGTACTGGGGGGTGTGTGTGTGTGTTATGTACTGGGGGGTGTGTGTGTGTGTTATGTACTGGGGTGTGTGTGTGTGTTATGTACTGGGGTGTGTGTGTGTGTGTTGTACTGGGTTTGTGTGTGTTGTACTGGGGGTGTGTGTGTGTGTTGTACTGGTGGTGTGTGTTGTACTGTGTGTGTGTGTTGTACTGGGGGTGTGTGTGATGTAGTGGGGGTGTGTGTGTGTGTGTGTGTGTGTTATGTACTGGGGTGTGTGTGTGTGTTATGTACTGGGGTGTGTGTGTGTGTTATGTACTGGGGTGTGTGTGTGTGTTATGTACTGGGGTGTGTGTGTGTGTGTGTGTGTGTGTGTGTGTGTGTGTGTGTGTGTTGTACTGAGGTGTGTGTGTGTTGTACTGGGTGGATGTGTGTGTGTTGTACTGGGGTGTGTGTGTGTGTGTTGTACTGAGGTGTGTATGTGTGTGTTGTACTGAGGTTTGTGTGTGTGTGTTGTACTGAGGTGTGTGTGTGTTGTACTGAGGTGTGTGTGTGTGTGTTGTACTGAGGTGTGTGTGTGCGTATGTTGTACTGAGGTGTGTGTGTGTGTGTGTTGTACTGGGATGTGTGTGTGTGTGTGTGTGTGTGTGTGTGTGTGTGTTGTACGGAGATATGTGTGTGTGTGTTGTACTGAGGTGTGTGTGTGTTGTACTGAGGTGTGTGAGTGTGTGTGTGTGTGTGTTGTACCGGTGTGTGTGTGTTGTACTGGGGTGTGTGTGTGTGTGTGTGTGTGTGTGTGTGTGTGTGTGTGTGTGTTGTACTGGGGTGTGTGTGTGTGTGATGTACTGTCTGGTGTGTGTGTTGTACTGGGGTGTGTGTGTGTGTGTTGTACTGGGGTGTGTATGTGTTGTACTGGGGTGGGGGGTGTGTGTGTGTTGTACTGGGGTGGGGGGTGTGTGTGTGTGTTGTACTGGGTGTGTGTGTGTGTTGTACTGGGGGTGTGTGTGTGTGTTGTACTGGGTGTGTGTGTGTGTGTGTTGTACTGGTGGTGTGTGTGTGTGTGTGTGTGTATGTGTGTTGTACTGTGTGTGTGTGTTGTACTGTGTGTGTGTGTTGTACTGTGTGTGTGTGTGTGTGTGTGTTGTACTGGGGGTGTGTGTGATGTACTGGGTGTGTGTGTGTGTGTGTTATGTACTGGGGGTGTGTGTGATGTACTGGGTGTGTGTGTGTGTGTGTTATGTACTGGGGTGTGTGTGTGTGTTAAGTACTGGGGTGTGTGTGTGTGTTATGTACTGGGGGTGTGTGTGTGTGTGTTGTACTGGGTGTGTGTGTGTGTGTGTGTGTGTGTGTGTGTGTGTGTGTGTGTGTGTGTGTGTGTGTGTGTGTGTGTGTTGTACTGGGGGTGTGTGTGTGTTGTACTGGGGGTGTGTGTGTGTGTGTTGTACTGGGGATGTGTGTGTGTGTGTTGTACTGGGGGTGTATATGTGTGTGTGTTGTACTGGGAGTGTGTGTGTGTGTGATGTATTGGGGGGGGGTGTGTGTGTGATGTATTGGGGGGGGGTGTGTGTGTGATGTACTGAGGTGTGTGTTTGTGTTGTACTGAGGGGTGTGTGTTTGTGTTGTACTGGGGGGGGGTGTGTTTGTATTGTACTGGGGGGTGTAGGTGTGTGTTGTACTGGGGGGTGTAGGTGTGTGTTGTACTGGGGGTTGGTGTGTGTCTGTGTGTTGTACTGGGGGTTGTGTGTGTCTGTGTGTTGTACTGGGGGCGTGTGTGTCTGTGTGTTGTATTGGGGGGCGCGTGTTTCTGTGTGTTGTACTGAGGGGGCGTGTGTTGTACAGGGGTGTGTGTGTGTGTCTGTTGAACTGGGGTGTGTGTGGATGTGGGTGTGTGTGTGTTGTACTGGGGTGGGTGTGTGTGTGTGTGTTATGTACTGGGGTGTGTGTGTGTGTTATGTACTGGGGTGTGTGTGTGTGTTGTACTGGGTGTGTGTGTGTGTGTGTGTGTGTTGTACTGGGTGTGTGTGTGTGTGTTGTACTGGGGTGTGTGTGTGTGTGTATGTTGTACTGGGGTGTGTGTGTGTGTGTATGTTGTACTGAGGTGTGTGTGTCTGTATGTTGTACTGAGGTGTGTGTGTGTGTGTGTTGTACTGAGGTGTGTGTGTGTGTGTGTGTTGTACTGGGTGTGTGTGTGTGTGTGTTGTACTGAGGTGTGTATGTGTGTGTTGTACTGAGGTGTGTATGTATGTGTTGTACTGAGGTGTGTGTGTGCGTGTGTTGTACTGAGGTGTGTGTGTGCATGTGTTGTACTGGGATGTGTGTGTGTGTGTGTGTGTGTGTGTGTGTGTTGTACGGAGGTATGTGTGTGTGTGTTGTACTGAGGTGTGTGTGTGTGTGTGTTGTACTGAGGGGTGTGTGTGTGTGTTGTACTGAGGTGTGTGAGTGTGTGTGTGTGTGTGTTGTACCAGTGTGTGTGTGTGTGTGTGTTGTACTGAGGTGTGTGTGTGTGTTGTACTGGGGTGTGTGTGTGTGTGTGTTGTACTGTTGGTGTGTGTGTGTGTTGTACTGGGGTGGGGGGGGTGTGTGTGTGTGTGTGTGTGTTGTACTGGGGTGGGGGGTTTGTGTGTGTGTGTTGTACTGGGCGTGTGTGTGTGTGTGTGTGTGTTGTACTGGGGTGTGTGTGTGTGTGTGTGTGTGTGTGTGTGTTGTACTGGGGTGGGGGGTGTGTGTGTGTTGTACTGGGGTGGGGGGTGTCTGTGTGTGTGTGTTGTACTGGGGTGTGTGTGTGTGTTGTACTGGGGGTGTGTGTGTGTTGTACTGGTGGTGTGTGTGTGTATGTTGTACTGAGGTGTGTGTGTGTGTGTTGTACTGAGGTGTGTGTGTGTGTTGTACTGGTGTGTGTGTGTTGTACTTGTGTGTGTGTGTGTTGTACTGGGGTGGGTGTGTGTGTGTTGTACTGGGGTGGGTGTGTGTGTGTTGTACTGGGGTGTGTGTGTGTGTTGTACTGGGGTGTGTGTGTGTGTTGTACTGAGGTGTGTATGTGTGTGTTGTACTGAGGTGTGTGTGTGTGTGTTGTACTGGGATGTGTGTGTGTGTTGTACCGGGGTGTGTGTGTGTGTGTTGTACTGAGGTGTGTGTGTGTGTGTGTGTGTTGTACTGGTGTGTGTGTGTGTGTGAGTGTTGTACTGGGGTGTGTGTGTGTGAGTGTTGTACTGGGGTGTGTGTGTGTGTGTTGTACTGGGGTGTGTGTGTGTGTTGTACTGGGGGTGTGTGTGTGTTGTACTGGTGGTGTGTGTGAGTGTGTGTTGTACTGGGGGTGTGTGTGTGTGATGTACTGGGGGTGTGTGTGTGTGTGTGTTATGTACTGGGGGTGTGTGTGTGTGTGTGTGTTATGTACTGGGGTGTGTGTGTGTGTTATGTACTGGGGTGTGTGTGTGTGTGTTGTACTGGGGGTGTGTGTGTGTGTTGTACTGGGGGGGGTGTGTGTGTTGTACTGGTGGTGTGTGTTGTACTGTGTGTGTGTGTGTGTGTGTGTGTGTGTGTGTGTGTGTGTTGTACTGTGTGTGTGTGTGTTGTACTGGGGGTGTGTGTGATGTAGTGGGGGTGTGGTGTGATGTACTGGGTGGTGGTGTGTGTGTGTGTGTTATGTACTGGGGTGTGTGTGTGTGTTATGTACTGGGGTGTGTGTGTGTGTTATGTACTGGGGTGTGTGTGTGTGTGTTGTACTGGGGGTGTGTGTGTGTGTGTGTGTTGTACTGAGGTGTGTGTGTGTGTGTTGTACTGGGGGTGTATGTGTGTGTGTTGTACTTGTGTGTGTGTTGTACTGGGTGGAATGTGTGTGTGTTGTACTGGGGTGTGTGTGTGTGTGAGTGTTGTACTGGGGTGTGTGTGTGTGAGTGTTGTACTGGGGTGTGTGTGTGTGTGATGTACTGTCTGGTGTGTGTGTTGTACTGGGGGTGTGTGTGTGTGTTGTACTGGGGTGGGGTGTGTGTGTGTGTGTGTTGTACTGGGGGTGTGTGTGTGTGTGTTGTACTGGGGGGTGTGTGTGTGTGTTGTACTGGGGTGTGTGTGTGTGTGTTGTACTGGGGGTGTGTGTGTGTTGTACTGGTGGTGTGTGTGTGTGTGTTGTACTGGGTGTGTGTGAGTGTGTGTTGTACTGGGGGTGTGTGTGTGTGATGTACTGGGGGTGTGTGTGTGTGTTATGTACTGGGGTGTGTGTGTGTGTTATGTACTGGGGGGTGTGTGTGTGTGTTATGTACTGGGGTGTGTGTGTGTGTTATGTACTGGGGTGTGTGTGTGTGTGTTGTACTGGGTTTGTGTGTGTTGTACTGGGGGTGGTGTGTGTGTGTTGTACTGGGGGTGTGTGTTGTACTGTGTGTGTGTGTTGTACTGGGGGTGTGTGTGATGTAGTGGGGGTGTGTGTGATGTACTGGGTGTGTGTGTGTGTGTGTGTGTGTTATGTACTGGGGTGTGTGTGTGTGTTATGTACTGGGGTGTGTGTGTGTGTTATGTACTGGGGTGTGTGTGTGTGTGTTGTACTGGGGGTGTGTGTGTGTGTGTGTGTGTTGTACTGAGGTGTGTGTGTGTTGTACTGGGTGGATGTGTGTGTGTTGTACTGGGGGTGTGTGTGTGTGTGTTGTACTGAGGTGTGTATGTGTGTGTTGTACTGAGGTTTGTGTGTGTGTGTTGTACTGAGGTGTGTGTGTGTTGTACTGAGGTGTGTGTGTGTGTGTTGTACTGAGGTGTGTGTGTGCGTATGTTGTACTGAGGTGTGTGTGTGTGTGTGTTGTACTGGGATGTGTGTGTGTGTGTGTGTGTGTGTGTGTGTGTGTGTGTGTGTGTGTGTGTGTGTGTGTGTGTGTGTGTGTTGTACGGAGATATGTGTGTGTGTGTTGTACTGAGGTGTGTGTGTGTTGTACTGAGGTGTGTGAGTGTGTGTGTGTGTGTGTTGTACCGGTGTGTGTGTGTTGTACTGGGGTGTGTGTGTGTGTGTGTGTGTGTGTGTGTGTGTGTGTGTTGTACTGGGGTGTGTGTGTGTGTGATGTACTGTCTGGTGTGTGTGTTGTACTGGGGTGTGTGTGTGTGTGTTGTACTGGGGTGTGTATGTGTTGTACTGGGGTGGGGGGTGTGTGTGTGTTGTACTGGGGTGGGGGGTGTGTGTGTGTGTTGTACTGGGTGTGTGTGTGTGTTGTACTGGGGGTGTGTGTGTGTGTTGTACTCGGTGTGTGTGTGTGTGTGTTGTACTGGTGGTGTGTGTGTGTGTGTGTGTGTGTGTGTTGTACTGTGTGTGTGTGTTGTACTGTGTGTGTGTGTTGTACTGTGTGTGTGTGTTGTACTGTGTGTGTGTGTGTGTGTGTTGTACTGGGGATGTGTGTGATGTACTGGGTGTGTGTGTGTGTGTGTGTTATGTACTGGGGGTGTGTGTGATGTACTGGGTGTGTGTGTGTGTGTGTTATGTACTGGGGTGTGTGTGTGTGTTAAGTACTGGGGTGTGTGTGTGTGTTATGTACTGGGGTGTGTGTGTGTGTTATGTACTGGGGGTGTGTGTGTGTGTGTTGTACTGGGTGTGTGTGTGTGTGTGTGTGTGTGTGTGTGTGTGTGTGTGTGTGTGTGTGTGTGTGTGTGTGTTTGTGTGTGTTGTACTGGGGGTGTGTGTGTGTTGTACTGGGGGTGTGTGTGTGTGTGTTGTACTGGGGATGTGTGTGTGTGTTTTGTACTGGGGGTGTGTATGTGTGTGTGTTGTACTGGGAGTGTGTGTGTGTGTGATGTATTGGGGGGGGTGTGTGTGTGATGTATTGGGGGGGGGTGTGTGTGTGATGTACTGAGGTGTGTGTTTGTGTTGTACTGAGGGGTGTGTGTTTGTGTTGTACTGGGGGGGGGGTGTGTTTGTATTGTACTGGGGGGTGTAGGTGTGTGTTGTACTGGGGGGTGTAGGTGTGTGTTGTACTGGGGGTTGGTGTGTGTCTGTGTGTTGTACTGGGGGTTGTGTGTGTCTGTGTGTTGTACTGGGGGCGTGTGTGTCTGTGTGTTGTATTGGGGGGCGCGTGTTTCTGTGTGTTGTACTGAGGGGGGCGTGTGTTGTACAGGGGTGTGTGTGTGTGTCTGTTGAACTGGGGTGTGTGTGGATGTGGGTGTGTGTGTGTTGTACTGGGGTGGGTGTGTGTGTGTGTTATGTACTGGGGTGTGTGTGTGTGTTATGTACTGGGGTGTGTGTGTGTGTGTTGTACTGGGTGTGTGTGTGTGTGTGTGTGTGTTGTACTGGGTGTGTGTGTGTGTGTTGTACTGGGGTGTGTGTGTGTGTGTATGTTGTACTGGGGTGTGTGTGTGTGTGTATGTTGTACTGAGGTGTGTGTGTCTGTATGTTGTACTGAGGTGTGTGTGTGTGTGTGTTGTACTGAGGTGTGTGTGTGTGTGTGTGTGTGTGTGTTGTACTGGGTGTGTGTGTGTGTGTGTTGTACTGAGGTGTGTATGTGTGTGTTGTACTGAGGTGTGTATGTATGTGTTGTACTGAGGTGTGTGTGTGCGTGTGTTGTACTGAGGTGTGTGTGTGCATGTGTTGTACTGGGATGTGTGTGTGTGTGTGTGTGTGTGTGTGTGTGTGTGTGTGTGTGTGTGTGTGTGTGTGTGTGTGTGTGTGTGTGTGTGTGTGTGTGTGTGTGTTGTACGGAGGTATGTGTGTGTGTGTTGTACTGAGGTGTGTGTGTGTGTGTGTTGTACTGAGGGGTGTGTGTGTGTGTTGTACTGAGGTGTGTGAGTGTGTGTGTGTGTGTTGTACCAGTGTGTGTGTGTGTGTGTGTTGTACTGAGGTGTGTGTGTGTGTTGTACTGGGGTGTGTGTGTGTGTGTGTTGTACTGTTGGTGTGTGTGTGTGTTGTACTGGGGTGGGGGGTGTGTGTGTGTGTGTGTGTTGTACTGGGGTGGGGGGTTTGTGTGTGTGTGTTGTACTGGGCGTGTGTGTGTGTGTGTGTGTTGTACTGGGGGTGTGTGTGTGTGTGTTGTACTGGGGGTGTGTGTGTGTGTGTTGTACTGGTGGGGGGTGTGTGTGTGTGTGTTGTACTGGTGGGTGTGTGTGTGTGTGTGTGTGTGTGTTGTACTGTGTGTGTGTGTGTGTGTTGTACTGTGTGGGGGTGTGTGTGATTTACTGGGGTTGTGTGTGATTTACTGGGGTTGTGTGTGATGTACTGGGGGTGTGTGTGTGTTATGTACTGGGGTGGGTGTGTGTGTGTTGTACTGGGGTGGGTGGGTGTGTGTGTTGTACTGGGGTGGGTGTGTGTGTGTCTGACTTGTACTGGTGTGTGTGTGTGTGTGTGTGTTGTACTGGGGTGTGTGTGTGTGTGTTTTCCTGGTGTGTGTGTGTGTGTGTTTTCCTGGTGTGTGTGTGTGTTTTCCTGGTGTGTGTGTGTGTTTTCCTGGTGTGTGTGTGTGTGTTGTACTGGTGTGTGTGTGTGTGAGTGTTGTACTGAGGTCTGTGTGCGTGTGTTGTACTGGCTGGGGTGGGTGTGTGTGTTGTACTGGGGTGTGTGTGTGTGTTGTACTGGGCTGTGTGTGTGTGTGTGTTGTACTGGGGTAGGTGTGTGTGTGTGTGTGTTGTACTGGGATGTGTGTGTGTTGTACTGGGGTGTGTGTGTGTGTGTGTGTTGTACTGAGGTGTGTGTGTGTTGTACTGAGGTGGGTGTGTGTGTTGTACTGGGGGGGTGTGTGTGTTGTACTGGTGTGTGTGTGTTGTACTGGTGTGTTTGTGTGTGAGTGTTGTACTGAGGTCTGTGTGTGTGTGTTGTACTGGCTGGGGTGTGTGTGTGTGTTGTACTGGGGTGTGTGTGTGTTGTAGTGGGCTGTGTGTGTGTGTGTGTGTTGTACTGGGGTAGGTGTGTGTGTGGGGGTGTGTGTGTGTTGTACTGGGGTAGGGGTGTGTGTGTGTGTTGTACTGGGAGTGTGTGTGTGTGTGTGATGTATTGGGGGTATGTGTGTGTGTGATATATTGGGGGTGTGTGTGTGTGTGATGTACTGAGGTGTGTGTTTGTATTGTACTGATGGGTGTGTGTTTGTGTTGTACTGGGGGTGTGTGTTTGTGTTGTACTGGGGGGTGTAGGTGTGTGTTGTACTGGGGAGTGTAGGTGTGTGTTGTACTGGGGGTTGGTGGGTGTCTGTGTGTTGTACTGGGGGTTGTGTGTGTCTGTGTGTTGTACTGGGGGCGTGTGTGTCTGTGTGTTGTACTGGAGGGCGTGTGTTTCTGTGTGTTGTACTGAGGGGGCGTGTGTTGTACTGGGGTGTGTGTGTGTGTCTGTTGAACTGGGGTGTGTGTGAATGTGGGTATGTGTGTGTTGTACTAGGGTGGGTGTGTGTGTGTTATGTACTGGGGTGGGTGTGTGTGTGTTATGTACTGGGGTGTGTGTGTGTGTTATGTACTGGTGTGTGTGTGTGTTATGTACTGGTGTGTGTGTGTGTGTGTGTTGTACTGGGGGTGTGTGTGTGTGTGTGTGTGTTGTACTGGGGGTGTGTGTGTGTGTGTGTGTTGTACTGGGGGTGTGTGTGTGTGTGTTGTACTGGGGGTGTGTGTGTGTGTGTGTTATACTGGGTGTGTGTGTGTGTGTGTGTGTTGTACTGGGGGGTGTGTGTGTGTGTGTGTGTTGTACTGGGGTGTGTGTGTGTGTGTATGTTGTACTGAGGTGTGTGTGTGTGTATGTTGTACTGAGGTGTGTGTGTGTGTGTTGTATGTGTGTGTGTGTGTGTTGTACTGGGTGGGTGTGTGTGTTGTACTGAGGTGTGTGTGTGTGTTGTACTGAGGTGTGTGTGTGTGTTGTACTGAGGTGTGTGTGTGCGTATTGTACTGAGGTGTGTGTGTGCGTGTGTTGTACTGAGGTGTGTGTGTGCGTGTGTTGTACTGAGGTGTGTGTGTGCGTGTGTTGTACTGAGGTGTGTGTGTGTGTGCGTTGTACTGGTGTGTGAGTGTGTGTGTGTGTGTGTTGTACTGGGGTGTGTGTGTGTGTGTGTTGTACTGAGGTGTGTGTGTGTGTGTTGTACTGGGGTGTGTGTGTGTGTGTGTGTTGTACTGGGGTGTGTGTGTGTGTTGTACTGGGGTGTGTGTGTGTGTGTTGTACTGGGGGTGTGTGTGTGTGTGTGTGTTGTACTGGGGTGGGGGGTGTGTGTTGTACTGGGGTGGGGGGTGTGTGTTGTACTGGTGGTGTGTGTGTGTTGTACTGGGGGGGTGTGTGTGTGTGATGTACTGGGGGTGTGTGTGATGTACTGGGGGTGTGTGTGATGTACTGGGTGTGTGTGTGTGTGTGTTATGTACTGGGGTGTGTGTGTGTGTTATGTACTGGGGGTGTGTGTTGTACTGGGGGTGTGTGTGTGTGTTGTACTGGGTGTGTGTGTGTGTGTGTGTTGTACTGGGTGTGTGTGTGTGTGTGTATTGTACTGGGTGTGTGTGTGTGTGTGTGTGTGGTACTGGGGGTGAGTGTGTGTGTGTTGTACTGGGCTGTGTGTGTATGTGTGTTGTACTGGGGTAGGTGTGTGTGTGTTGTACTGGGGTAGGTGTGTGTGTGTTGTACTGGGGTGTGTATGTGTTGTACTGGGGTGTGTGTGTGTGTGTTGTACTGAGGTGTGTGTGTGTGTTGTACTGAGGTGGGTGTGTGTGTTGTACTGGGGGTGGTGTGTGTGTTGTACTGGTGTGTGTGTGTGTGTGTGTTGTACTGGTGTGTGTGTGTGTGTGAGTGTTGTACTGAGGTCTGTGTGTGTGTGTTGTACTGGCTGGGGTGTGTGTGTGTGTGTTGTACTGGGGTGTGTGTGTGTGTTGTAGTGGGCTGTGTGTGTGTGTGTGTGTGTTGTACTGGGGTAGGTGTGTGTGTGGGGGTGTGTGTGTGTTGTACTGGGGTAGGTGTGTGTGTGGGTGTGTGTGTGTGTTGTACTGGGAGTGTGTGTGTGTGTGTGATGTATTGGGGGTGTGTGTGTGTGTGATGTATTGGGTGTGTGTGTGTGTGTGATGTACTGAGGTGTGTGTTTGTATTGTACTGATGGGTGTGTGTTTGTGTTGTACTGGGGGGTGTGTGTTTGTGTTGTACTAGGGGGTGTAGGTGTGTGTTGTACTGGGGGGTGTAGGTGTGTGTTGTACTGGGGGTTGGTGGGTGTCTGTGTGTTGTACTGGGGGTTGTGTGTGTCTGTGTGTTGTACTGGGGGCGTGTGTGTCTGTGTGTTGTACTGGGGGGCGTGTGTTTCTGTGTGTTGTACTGAGGGGGCGTGTGTTGTACTGGGGTGTGTGTCTGTTGAACTGGGGTGTGTGTGGATGTGGGTGTGTGTGTGTTGTACTGGGGTGGGTGTATGTGTGTTATGTACTGGGGTGGGTGTGTGTGTGTTATGTACTGGGGTGTGTGTGTGTGTGTTATGTACTGGGGTGTGTGTGTGTGTTATGTACTGGTGTGTGTGTGTGTGTGTTGTACTGGGTGGGTGTGTGTGTGTTGTACTGAGGTGTGTGTGTGTGTTGTACTGAGGTTTGTGTGTGTGTATTGTACTGAGGTGTGTGTGTGCGTGTGTTGTACTGAGGTGTGTGTGTGCGTGTGTTGTACTGAGGTGTGTGTGTGCGTGTGTTGTACTGAGGTGTGTGTGTGTGTGCGTTGTACTGGTGTGTGAGTGTGTGTGTGTGTGTGTTGTACTGGGGTGTGTGTGTGTGTGTGTTGTACTGGGGTGTGTGTGTGTGTGTGTTGTACTGGGGTGTGTGTGTGTGTGTGTTGTACTGGGGTGTGTGCGTGTGTTGTACTGGGTTGTGTGTGTGTGTGTTGTACTGGTGTGTGTGTGTGTGTGTGTGTGTGTGTGTGTGTGTGTGTGTGTGTGTGTGTGTGTGTGTGTGTGTGTGTGTGTGTGTGTGTGTGTTGTACTGGGGTGGGGTGTGTGTGTGTTGTACTGGGGTGGGGTGTGTGTGTTGTACTGGTGGTGTGTGTGTGTTGTACTGGGGGGGTGTGTGTGTGTGATGTACTGGGGGTGTGTGTGATGTACTGGGGGTGTGTGTGATGTACTGGGTGTGTGTGTGTGTGTGTTATGTACTGGGGTGTGTGTGTATGTTATGTACTGGGGTGTGTGTTGTACTGGGGGTGTGTGTGTGTGTTGTACTGGGTGTGTGTGTGTGTGTGTGTTGTACTGGGTGTGTGTGTGTGTGTGTATTGTACTGGGTGTGTGTGTGTGTGTGTGTGTGTGTGGTACTGGGGGTGAGTGTGTGTGTGTTGTACTGGGCTGTGTGTGTATGTGTGTTGTACTGGGGTAGGTGTGTGTGTGTTGTACTGGGGTAGGTGTGTGTGTGTTGTACTGGGGTGTGTATGTGTTGTACTGGGGTGTGTGTGTGTGTGTGTTGTACTGAGGTGTGTGTGTGTGTTGTACTGAGGTGGGTGTGTGTGTTGTACTGGGGGGGTGTGTGTGTTGTACTGGTGTGTGTGTGTGTGTGTGTGTGTTGTACTGGTGTGTGTGTGTGTGTGAGTGTTGTACTGAGGTCTGTGTGTGTGTGTTGTACTGGCTGGGGTGTGTGTGTAGTGTGTTGTACTGGGGTGTGTGTGTGTGTTGTAGTGGGCTGTATGTGTGTGTGTGTGTTGTACTGGGGTAGGTGTGTGTGTGGGGGTGTGTGTGTGTTGTACTGGGGTAGGTGTGTGTGTGGGTGTGTGTGTGTGTTGTACTGGGAGTGTGTGTGTGTGTGTGATGTATTGGGGGTGTGTGTGTGTGTGATGTATTGGGTGTGTGTGTGTGTGTGATGTACTGAGGTGTGTGTTTGTATTGTACTGATGGGTGTGTGTTTGTGTTGTACTGGGGGGTGTGTGTCTGTGTTGTACTGGGGGGTGTAGGTGTGGGTTGTACTGGGAGGTGTGTGTTTGTGTTGTACTGGGGGTGTGTGTGTTTGTGTTGTACTGGGGGGTGTAGGTGTGTGTTGTACTGGGGGGTGTAGGTGTGTGTTGTACTGGGGGTTGTGTGTGTCTGTGTGTTGTACTGGGGGTTGTGTGTGTCTGTGTGTTGTACTGGGGGCGTGTGTGTCTGTGTGTTGTACTGGGGGGCGTGTGTTTCTGTGTGTTGTACTGAGGGGGCGTCTGTTGTACTGGGGCATGTGTGTGTGTCTGTTGAACTGGGGTGTGCGTGGATGTGGGTGTGTGTGTGTTGTACTGGGGTGGGTGTGTGTGTGTGTGTTGTACTGGGGTGGGTGTGTGTGTGTGTTGTACTGGGGTGGGTGTGTGTGTGAGTGTGTGTTGTACTGGGGTGGGTGTGTGTGAGTGTGTTTTGTACTGTGTTGGGTGTGTGTGAGTGTGTGTGTGTGTGTTGTACTGGGGTGTGTGTGTGTGTGAGTGTGTGCTGTACTGGGGTGTGTGTGTGTGTGTGTTGTACTGGGGTGCACACGCGCGCGCGTGTGTGTGTGTTTGTGTGTTGTACTGGGGTGTGTGGGTGTGTGTGTGTTGTACAGGGGTGGGTGTGTGTGTGTTGTACTGGGGTGGGTGGGTGTGTGTGTTGTACTGGGGTGGGTGTGTGTGTGTCTGACTTGTACTGGTGTGTGTGTGTGTGTGTGTGTGTGTGTGTGTGTGTGTGTGTGTGTGTTGTACTGGGGTGTGTGTGTGTGTGTTTTCCTGGTGTGTGTGTGTGTTGTACTGGTGTGTGTGAGTGTTGTACTGAGGTCTGTGTGCGTGTGTTGTACTGGCTGGGGTGGGTGTGTGTGTTGTACTGGCTGGGGTGTGTGTGTGTGTTGTACTGGGCTGTGTGTGTGTGTGTGTTGTACTGGGGTAGGTGTGTGTGTGTGTGTTGTACTGGGGTGTGTGTGTGTGTTGTACTGGGGTGTGTGTGTGTGGGTGTGTGTGTGTGTTGTACTGAGGTGGGTGTGTGTGTTGTACTGGGTGTGTGTGTGTGTTGTATTGGGGTGTGTGTGTGTGTGATGTACTGAGGTGTGTGTTTGTATTGTACTGATGGGTGTGTGTTTGTGTTGTACTGGGGGGTGTGTGTTTGTGTTGTACTGGGGGGTGTAGGTGTGTGTTGTACTGGGGGGTGTAGGTGTGTGTTGTACTGGGGGTTGGTGGGTGTCTGTGTGTTGTACTGGGGGTTGTGTGTGTCTGTGTGTTGTACTGGGGGCGTGTGTGTCTGTGTGTTGTACTGGGGGGCGTGTGTTTCTGTGTGTTGTACTGAGGGGGCGTGTGTTGTACTGGGGTGTGTGTGTGTGTCTGTTGAACTGGGGTGTGTGTGGATGTGGGTGTGTGTGTGTTGTACTGGGGTGGGTGTGTGTGTGTTATGTACTGGGGTGGGTGTGTGTGTGTTATGTACTGGAGTGTGTGTGTGTGTTATGTACTGGTGTGTGTGTGTGTGTTGTACTGGGGGTGTGTGTGTGTGTGTGTTGTACTGGGGGTGTGTGTGTGTGTGTGTGTTGTACTGGGGGTGTGTGTGTGTGTGTTGTACTGAGGTGTGTGTGTGTGTTATACTGGGTGTGTGTGTGTGTGTGTGTTGTACTGGGGGTGTGTGTGTGTGTGTGTGTTGTACTGGGGTGTGTGTGTGTGTGTGTGTATGTTGTACTGAGGTGTGTGTGTGTGTATGTTGTACTGAGGTGTGTGTGTTGTACGTGTGTGTGTGTGTGTTGTACTGGGTGGGTGTGTGTGTGTTGTACTGAGGTGTGTGTGTGTGTTGTACTGAGGTGTGTGTGTGTGTTGTACTGAGGTTTGTGTGTTGTACTGAGGTTTGTGTGTGTGCGTGTGTTGTACTGAGGTGTGTGTGAGCGTGTGTTGTACTGAGGTGTGTGTGTGCGTGTGTTGTACTGAGGTGTGTGTGTGCGTGTGTTGTACTGGGATGTGTGTGTGTGTGTGTTGCACTGGTGTGTGTGTGTGTGTGTTGTACTGGTGTGTGAGTGTGTGTGTGTGTGTTGTACCGGTGTATGTGTGTGTGTGTTGTACTGAGGTGTGTGTGTGTGTGTGTTGTACTGGGGTGTGTGTGTGTGTGTTGTACTGGGGTGTGTGTGTGTGTGTGTTGTACTGGGGTGTGTGTGTGTGTGTTGTACTGGGGTGTGTGTGTGTGTGTGTGTGTGTTGTACTGGGGTGGGGGGTGTGTGTGTTGTACTGGGGTGGGGTGTGTGTGTTGTACTGGTGGTGTGTGTGTGTGTTGTACTGTGTGTGTGTGTGTGTTGTACTGGGGGTGTGTGTGTGTGTGATGTACTGGGGGTGTGTGTGATGTACTGGGGGTGTGTGTGTGTTATGTACTGGGGGTGTGTGTGTGTTATGTACTGGGGTGTGTGTGTGTTATGTACTGGGGTGTGTGTTGTACTGGGGGTGTGTGTGTGTTGTACTGGGTGTGTGTGTGTGTGTGTTGTACTGTGTGTGTGTGTGTGTGTGTGTGTGTTGTACTGGGTGTGTGTGTGTGTGTGTGTGTTGTACTGGGTGTGTGTGTGTGTGTGTTGTACTGGGTGTGTGTGTGTGTGTGTGTGTTGTACTGGGTGTGTGTGTGTGTGTGTGTGTGTGTGTGTGTGTGTGTGTGTGTGTGTGTGTGTGTGTGTGTGTGTGGTACTGGGGGTGAGTGTGTGTGTGTTGTACTGGGCTGTGTGTGTATGTGTGTTGTACTGGGGTAGGTGTGTGTGTGTTGTACTGGGGTGTGTGTGTGTGTGTGTGTTGTACTGAGGTGTGTGTGTGTGTTGTACTGAGGTGGGTGTGTGTGTTGTACTGGGGGTGGTGTGTGTGTTGTACTGGTGTGTGTGTGTGTGTGTTGTACTGGTGTGTGTGTGTGTGTGAGTGTTGTACTGAGGTCTGTGTGTGTGTGTTGTACTGGCTGGGGTGTGTGTGTGTGTTGTACTGGGGTGTGTGTGTGTGTTGTAGTGGGCTGTGTGTGTGTGTTGTACTGCGGTAGGTGTGTGTGTGGGGGTGTGTGTGTGTTGTACTGGGGTAGGTGTGTGTGTGGGTGTGTGTGTGTGTTGTACTGGGAGTGTGTGTGTGTGTGATGTATTGGGTGTGTGTGTGTGTGTGATGTACTGAGGTGTGTGTTTGTATTGTACTGATGGGTGTGTGTTTGTGTTGTACTGGGGGGTGTGTGTTTGTGTTGTACTGGGGGGTGTAGGTGTGTGTTGTACTGGGGGGTGTAGGTGTGTGTTGTACTGGGGGTTGGTGGGTGTCTGTGTGTTGTACTGGGGGTTGTGTGTGTCTGTGTGTTGTACTGGGGGCGTGTGTGTCTGTGTGTTGTACTGGGGGGCGTGTGTTTCTGTGTGTTGTACTGAGGGTGCGTGTGTTGTACTGGGGTGTGTGTGTGTGTCTGTTGAACTGGGGTGTGTGTGGATGTGGGTGTGTGTGTGTTGTACTGGGGTGGGTGTATGTGTGTTATGTACTGGGGTGGGTGTGTGTGTGTTATGTACTGGGGTGTGTGTGTGTGTTATGTACTGGGGTGTGTGTGTGTGTGTTATGTACTGGGGTGTGTGTGTGTGTTATGTACTGGGGTGTGTGTGTGTGTTATGTACTGGGGTGTGTGTGTGTGTGTGTGTTGTACTGGGGGGGTGTGTGTGTGTGTGTTGTACTGGGGGTGTGTGTGTGTGTTATACTGGGTGTGTGTGTGTGTGTGTGTGTGTGTGTGTGTGTTGTACTGGGGTGTGTGTGTGTGTGTGTATGTTGTACTGAGGTGTGTGTGTGTGTGTGTTGTACTGAGGTGTGTGTGTGTGTGTGTTGTACGTGTGTGTGTGTGTGTGTGTTGTACTGAGGTGTGTGTGTGTGTGTGTTGTACGTGTGTGTGTGTGTGTGTGTGTGTGTGTTGTACTGGGTGGGTGTGTGTGTGTTGTACTGAGGTGTGTGTGTGTGTTGTACTGAGGTTTGTGTGTGTGTATTGTACTGAGGTGTGTGTGTGCGTGTGTTGTACTGAGGTGTGTGTGTGCGTGTGTTGTACTGAGGTGTGCGTGTGTTGTACTGAGGTGTGTGTGTGCGTGTGTTGTACTGAGGTGTGTGTGTGCGTGTGTTGTACTGGGATGTGTGTGTGTGTGTGTGTTGCACTGGTGTGTGTGTGTGTGTGTGTGTTGCACTGGTGTGTGTGTGTTTTGTACTGGTGTGTGAGTGTGTGTGTGTGTTGTACCGGTGTGTGTGTGTGTGTGTGTGTTGTACTGAGGTGTGTGTGTGTGTGTGTTGTACTGGGGTGTGTGTGTGTGTGTGTTGTACTGGGGTGTGTGTGTGTGTGATGTACTGTCTGGTGTGTGTGATGTACTGTTTGGTGTGTGTGTTGTACTGGGGTGTGTGTGTGTGTTGTACTGGGGTGTGTGTGTGTGTGTGTGTGTGTTGTACTGGGGTGGGGGGTGTGTGTGTGTTGTACTGGGGTGGGGTGTGTGTTGTACTGGGTGTGTGTGTGTATTGTACTGGGTGTGTGTGTGTGTGTGTTGTACTGGGGGTGTGTGTGTGTGTGTGTGTGTTGTACTGGTGGTGTGTGTGTGTTGTACTGGGGGTGTGTGTGTGTGTGATGTACTGGGGGTGTGTGTGATGTACTGGGGGTGTGTGTGATGTACTGGGTGTGTGTGTGTGTGTTATGTACTGGGGTGTGTGTGTGTGTTATGTACTGGGGTGTGTGTGTGTGTGTGTTATGTACTGGGGTGTGTGTTGTACTGGGTGTGTGTGTGTGTGTTGTACTGGGTGTGTGTGTGTGTGTGTGTGTGTGTGTGTGTGTGTGTGTGTGTGTGTGTGTGTGTGGTACTGGGGGTGAGTGTGTGTGTGTTGTACTGGGGGTGTGTATGTGTGTGTGTTGTACTGGGGGTGTGTGTGTGTGTGTTGCACTGGGAGTGTGTGTTGTACTGGGAGTGTGTGTGTGTGTGATGTATTGGGGGTGTGTGTGATGTACTGAGGTGTGTGTTTGTGTTGTACTGAGGTGTGCGTGTGTTGTACTGAGGTGTGTGTGCGTGTGTTGTACTGGCATGTGTGTGTGTGTGTGTGTTGTACTGGGTGTGTGTGTGTGTGTGTGTGTGTTGTACTGGGGGTGTGTGTGTGTGTGTGTGTGTTGTACTGGGGGTGTGTGTGTGTGTGTGTGTGTGTGTTGTACTGGGGGTGTGTGTGTGTGTGTGTGTGTGTTATACTGGGGGTGTGTGTGTGTGTGTGTGTGTGTTGTACTGGGGTGTGTGTGTGTGTATGTTGTACTGAGGTGTGTGTGTGTGTATGTTGTACTGAGGTGTGTGTGTGTGTGTGTGTTGTACGTGTGTGTGTGTGTGTGTGTGTGTGTGTGTGTGTGTGTTGTACTGGGTGGGTGTGTGTGTGTTGTACTGAGGTGTGTGTGTGTGTTGTACTGAGGTTTGTGTGTGTGTATTGTACTGAGGTGTGTGTGTGCGTGTGTTGTACTGAGGTGTGTGTGTGCGTGTGTTGTACTGAGGTGTGCGTGTGTTGCACTGAGGTGTGTGTGTGCGTGTGTTGCACTGAGGTGTGTGTGTGCCTGTGTTGTACTGAGGTGTGTGTGTGCGTGTGTTGTACTGGGATGTGTGTGTGTGTGTGTTTGTACTGGTGTGTGTGTGTGTGTGTGTGTGTGTGTGTGTGTGTGTGTGTGTGTGTGTTGTACTGGTGTGTGAGTGTGTGTGTTGTACCGGTGTGTGTGTGTGTGTGTGTGTGTGTGTGTGTGTGTGTGTGTGTGTGTTGTACTGAGGTGTGTGTGTGTGTGTGTTGTACTGGGGTGTGTGTGTGTGTGATGTACTGTCTGGTGTGTGTGATGTACTGTCTGGTGTGTGTGATGTACTGTCTGGTGTGTGTGTTGTACTGGGGTGTGTGTGTGTGTGTGTGTGTGTGTTGTACTGGGGTGGGGGGTGTGTGTGTGTTGTACTGGGGTGGGGTGTGTGTGTGTGTGTTGTACTGGGTGTGTGTGTGTGTTGTACTGGGTGTGTGTGTGTGTGTGTTGTACTGGGGGTGTGTGTGTGTGTGTGTGTGTGTGTTGTACTGGGGGTGTGTGTGTGTGTTGTACTGTGTGTGTGTGTGTGTTGTACTGGGGGTGTGTGTGTGTGTGATGTACTGGGAGTGTGTGTGATGTACTGGGGGTGTGTGTGATGTACTGGGTGTGTGTGTGTGTGTTATGTACTGGGGTGTGTGTGTGTGTTATGTACTGGGGTGTGTGTGTGTGTTATGTACTGGGGTGTGTGTGTGTGTTGTACTGGGTGTGTGTGTTGTACTGGGTGTGTGTGTGTGTGTGTGTGTGTGGTACTGGGGGTGAGTGTGTGTGTGTTGTACTGGGGGTGTGTATGTGTGTGTGTTGTACTGGGGGTGTGTGTGTGTGTGTTGTACTGGGAGTGTGTGTTGTACTGGGAGTGTGTGTTGTACTGGGAGTGTGTGTGTGTGTGATGTATTGGGGGTGTGTGTGTGTGTGATGTATTGGGTGTGTGTGTGTGTGTGATGTACTGAGGTGTGTGTTTGTGTTGTACTGAGGTGTGCGTGTGTTGTACTGAGGTGTGTGTGCATGTGTTGTACTGGGATGTGTGTGTGTGTGTGTGTTGTACTGGTGTGTGTGTGTGTGTGTGTGTGTGTGTGTGTTGTACTGGTGTGTGTGTTTGTGTGTGTGTGTGTGTTGTACGGAGGTATGTGTGTGTGTGTTGTACTGAGGTGTGTGTGTGTGTTCTACTGAGGTGTGTGTGTGTGTGTGTTGTACTGAGGTGTGTGTGTGTATGTGTGTGTTGTACCAGTGTGTGTGTGTTGTACTGGTGTGTGTGTGCGTGTGTTGTACTGAGGTGTGTGTGTGCGTGTGTTGTACTGAGGTGTGTGTGTGCGTGTGTTGTACTGGGATGTGTGTGTGTGTGTTGTACTGGTGTGTGTGTGTGTGTGTGTGTGTTGTACTGGTGTGTGAGTGTGTGTGTGTGTGTGTGTTGTACCGGTGTGTGTGTGTGTGTGTGTGTGTTGTACTGAGGTGTGTGTGTGTGTGTGTTGTACTGGGGTGTGTGTGTGTGTGATGTACTGTCTGGTGTGTGTGATGTACTGTCTGGTGTGTGTGTTGTACTGGGGTGTGTGTGTGTGTGTTGTACTGGTGTGTGTGTGTGTGTGTGTGTTGTACTGGGGTGGGGGGTGTGTGTGTGTTGTACTGGGGTGGGGTGTGTGTGTGTGTGTTGTACTGGGTGTGTGTGTGTGGTGTACTGGGTGTGTGTGTGTGTGTGTTGTACTGGGGGTGTGTGTGTGTGTGTGTGTTGTACTGGTGGTGTGTGTGTGTGTTGTACTGTGTGTGTGTGTGTTGTACTGGGGGTGTGTGTGTGTGTGATGTACTGGGAGTGTGTGTGATGTACTGGGGGTGTGTGTGATGTACTGGGTGTGTGTGTGTGTGTGTTATGTACTGGGGTGTGTGTGTGTGTTATGTACTGGGGTGTGTGTGTGTGTTATGTACTGGGGTGTGTGTGTGTGTTGTACTGGGTGTGTGTGTTGTACTGGGTGTGTGTGTTGTACTGGGTGTGTGTGTGTGTGTGTGTGTGTGTGTGTGTGTGTGTGTGTGTGGTACTGGGGGTGAGTGTGTATGTGTGTGTGTTGTACTCGGGGTGTGTATGTGTGTGTGTTGTACTGGGGGTGTGTGTGTGTGTGTGTGTGTTGTACTGGGGTGTGTGTTGTACTGGGAGTGTGTGTGTGTGTGATGTATTGGGGGTGTGTGTGTGTGTGATGTATTGGGTGTGTGTGTGTGTGTGATGTACTGAGGTGTGTGTTTGTGTTGTACTGAGGTGTGCGTGTGTTGTACTGAGGTGTGTGTGCGTGTGTTGTACTGGGATGTGTGTGTGTGTGTGTGTTGTACTGGTGTGTGTGTGTGTGTGTGTGTGTGTGTGTGTGTTGTACTGGTGTGTGTGTTTGTGTGTGTGTGTGTGTGTTGTACGGAGGTATGTGTGTGTGTGTTGTACTGAGGTGTGTGTGTGTGTTCTACTGAGGTGTGTGTGTGTGTGTGTGTTGTACTGAGGTGTGTGTGTGTATGTGTGTGTTGTACCAGTGTGTGTGTGTTGTACTGGTGTGTGTGTGTGTGTGTGTTGTACTGGTGTGTGTGTGTGTGTGTGAGTGTTGTACTGAGGTCTGTGTGTGTGTGTTGTACTGGCTGTGGTGTGTGTGTGTGTGTTGTACTGGGGTGTGTGTGTGTGTTGTAGTGGGCTGTGTGTGTGTGTGTTGTACTGGGGTAGGTGTGTGTGTGGGGGTGTGTGTGTGTTGTACTGGGGTAGGTGTGTGTGTGGGTGTGTGTGTGTGTTGTACTGGGAGTGTGTGTGTGTGTGTGATGTATTGGGGGTGTGTGTGTGATGTATTGGGTGTGTGTGTGTGTGTGTGATGTACTGAGGTTTGTGTTTGTATTGTACTGATGGGTGTGTGTTTGTGTTGTACTGGGGGGTGTGTGTTTGTGTTGTACTGGGGGGTGTAGGTGTGTGTTGTACTGGGGGGTGTAGGTGTGTGTTGTACTGGGGGTTGGTGGGTGTCTGTGTGTTGTACTGGGGGTAGTGTGTGTCTGTGTGTTGTACTGGGGGCGTGTGTGTCTGTGTGTTGTACTGGGGGCGTGTGTTTCTGTGTGTTGTACTGAGGGGGCGTGTGTTGTACTGGGGTGGGGGGTGTGTGTGTGTTGTACTGGGGTGGGGTGTGTGTTGTACTGGGTGTGTGTGTGTATTGTACTGGGTGTGTGTGTGTGTGTGTTGTACTGGGGGTGTGTGTGTGTGTGTGTGTGTTGTACTGGTGGTGTGTGTGTGTTGTACTGGGGGTGTGTGTGTGTGTGATGTACTGGGGGTGTGTGTGATGTACTGGGGGTGTGTGTGATGTACTGGGTGTGTGTGTGTGTGTTATGTACTGGGGTGTGTGTGTGTGTTATGTACTGGGGTGTGTGTGTGTGTGTGTTATGTACTGGGGTGTGTGTTGTACTGGGTGTGTGTGTGTGTGTTGTACTGGGTGTGTGTGTGTGTGTGTGTGTGTGTGTGTGTGTGTGTGTGTGTGTGTGTGTGTGTGTGTGTGTGGTACTGGGGGTGAGTGTGTGTGTGTTGTACTGGGGGTGTGTATGTGTGTGTGTTGTACTGGGGGTGTGTGTGTGTGTGTTGCACTGGGAGTGTGTGTTGTACTGGGAGTGTGTGTGTGTGTGATGTATTGGGGGTGTGTGTGATGTACTGAGGTGTGTGTTTGTGTTGTACTGAGGTGTGCGTGTGTTGTACTGAGGTGTGTGTGCGTGTGTTGTACTGGCATGTGTGTGTGTGTGTGTGTTGTACTGGGTGTGTGTGTGTGTGTGTGTGTTGTACTGGGGGTGTGTGTGTGTGTGTGTGTGTTGTACTGGGGGTGTGTGTGTGTGTGTGTGTGTGTTGTACTGGGGGTGTGTGTGTGTGTGTGTGTGTGTGTTATACTGGGGGTGTGTGTGTGTGTGTGTGTGTGTTGTACTGGGGTGTGTGTGTGTGTATGTTGTACTGAGGTGTGTGTGTGTGTATGTTGTACTGAGGTGTGTGTGTGTGTGTGTGTTGTACGTGTGTGTGTGTGTGTGTGTGTGTGTGTGTGTGTGTGTGTGTGTTGTACTGGGTGGGTGTGTGTGTGTTGTACTGAGGTGTGTGTGTGTGTTGTACTGAGGTTTGTGTGTGTGTATTGTACTGAGGTGTGTGTGTGCGTGTGTTGTACTGAGGTGTGTGTGTGCGTGTGTTGTACTGAGGTGTGCGTGTGTTGCACTGAGGTGTGTGTGTGCGTGTGTTGCACTGAGGTGTGTGTGTGCCTGTGTTGTACTGAGGTGTGTGTGTGCGTGTGTTGTACTGGGATGTGTGTGTGTGTGTGTTTGTACTGGTGTGTGTGTGTGTGTGTGTGTGTGTGTGTGTGTGTGTGTGTGTGTGTGTGTTGTACTGGTGTGTGAGTGTGTGTGTTGTACCGGTGTGTGTGTGTGTGTGTGTGTGTGTGTGTGTGTGTGTGTGTGTGTGTGTGTGTGTGTGTGTGTGTGTTGTACTGAGGTGTGTGTGTGTGTGTGTTGTACTGGGGTGTGTGTGTGTGTGATGTACTGTCTGGTGTGTGTGATGTACTGTCTGGTGTGTGTGATGTACTGTCTGGTGTGTGTGTTGTACTGGGGTGTGTGTGTGTGTGTGTGTGTGTGTTGTACTGGGGTGGGGGGTGTGTGTGTGTTGTACTGGGGTGGGGTGTGTGTGTGTGTGTTGTACTGGGTGTGTGTGTGTGTTGTACTGGGTGTGTGTGTGTGTGTGTTGTACTGGGGGTGTGTGTGTGTGTGTGTGTGTGTGTGTGTGTGTGTGTTGTACTGGGGGTGTGTGTGTGTGTTGTACTGTGTGTGTGTGTGTGTTGTACTGGGGGTGTGTGTGTGTGTGATGTACTGGGAGTGTGTGTGATGTACTGGGGGTGTGTGTGATGTACTGGGTGTGTGTGTGTGTGTTATGTACTGGGGTGTGTGTGTGTGTTATGTACTGGGGTGTGTGTGTGTGTTGTACTGGGTGTGTGTGTTGTACTGGGTGTGTGTGTGTGTGTGTGTGTGTGGTACTGGGGGTGAGTGTGTGTGTGTTGTACTGGGGGTGTGTATGTGTGTGTGTTGTACTGGGGGTGTGTGTGTGTGTGTTGTACTGGGAGTGTGTGTTGTACTGGGAGTGTGTGTTGTACTGGGAGTGTGTGTGTGTGTGATGTATTGGGGGTGTGTGTGTGTGTGATGTATTGGGTGTGTGTGTGTGTGTGATGTACTGAGGTGTGTGTTTGTGTTGTACTGAGGTGTGCGTGTGTTGTACTGAGGTGTGTGTGCATGTGTTGTACTGGGATGTGTGTGTGTGTGTGTGTTGTACTGGTGTGTGTGTGTGTGTGTGTGTGTGTGTGTGTTGTACTGGTGTGTGTGTTTGTGTGTGTGTGTGTGTTGTACGGAGGTATGTGTGTGTGTGTTGTACTGAGGTGTGTGTGTGTGTTCTACTGAGGTGTGTGTGTGTGTGTGTTGTACTGAGGTGTGTGTGTGTATGTGTGTGTTGTACCAGTGTGTGTGTGTTGTACTGGTGTGTGTGTGCGTGTGTTGTACTGAGGTGTGTGTGTGCGTGTGTTGTACTGAGGTGTGTGTGTGCGTGTGTTGTACTGGGATGTGTGTGTGTGTGTGTGTGTTGTACTGGTGTGTGAGTGTGTGTGTGTGTGTGTGTTGTACCGGTGTGTGTGTGTGTGTGTGTGTGTTGTACTGAGGTGTGTGTGTGTGTGTGTTGTACTGGGGTGTGTGTGTGTGTGATGTACTGTCTGGTGTGTGTGATGTACTGTCTGGTGTGTGTGTTGTACTGGGGTGTGTGTGTGTGTGTTGTACTGGTGTGTGTGTGTGTGTGTGTGTGTGTTGTACTGGGGTGGGGGGTGTGTGTGTGTTGTACTGGGGTGGGGTGTGTGTGTGTGTGTTGTACTGGGTGTGTGTGTGTGGTGTACTGGGTGTGTGTGTGTGTTGTACTGGGGGTGTGTGTGTGTGTGTGTGTTGTACTGGTGGTGTGTGTGTGTGTTGTACTGTGTGTGTGTGTGTTGTACTGGGGGTGTGTGTGTGTGTGATGTACTGGGAGTGTGTGTGATGTACTGGGGGTGTGTGTGATGTACTGGGTGTGTGTGTGTGTGTTATGTACTGGGGTGTGTGTGTGTGTTATGTACTGGGGTGTGTGTGTGTGTTATGTACTGGGGTGTGTGTGTGTGTTGTACTGGGTGTGTGTGTTGTACTGGTGTGTGTGTGTGTGTGTGTGTGTGTGTGTGTGTGTGTGTGTGTGTGTGTGTGTGTGTGTGTGTGTGTGTGTGTGTGTGTGTGGTACTGGGGGTGAGTGTGTATGTGTGTGTGTTGTACTCGGGGTGTGTATGTGTGTGTGTTGTACTGGGGGTGTGTGTGTGTGTGTGTGTGTTGTACTGGGGTGTGTGTTGTACTGGGAGTGTGTGTGTGTGTGATGTATTGGGGGTGTGTGTGTGTGTGATGTATTGGGTGTGTGTGTGTGTGTGATGTACTGAGGTGTGTGTTTGTGTTGTACTGAGGTGTGCGTGTGTTGTACTGAGGTGTGTGTGCGTGTGTTGTACTGGGATGTGTGTGTGTGTGTGTGTTGTACTGGTGTGTGTGTGTGTGTGTGTGTGTGTGTGTGTGTTGTACTGGTGTGTGTGTTTGTGTGTGTGTGTGTGTGTTGTACGGAGGTATGTGTGTGTGTGTTGTACTGAGGTGTGTGTGTGTGTTCTACTGAGGTGTGTGTGTGTGTGTGTGTTGTACTGAGGTGTGTGTGTGTATGTGTGTGTTGTACCAGTGTGTGTGTGTTGTACTGGTGTGTGTGTGTGTGTGTGTTGTACTGGTGTGTGTGTGTGTGTGTGAGTGTTGTACTGAGGTCTGTGTGTGTGTGTTGTACTGGCTGTGGTGTGTGTGTGTGTGTTGTACTGGGGTGTGTGTGTGTGTTGTAGTGGGCTGTGTGTGTGTGTGTTGTACTGGGGTAGGTGTGTGTGTGGGGGTGTGTGTGTGTTGTACTGGGGTAGGTGTGTGTGTGGGTGTGTGTGTGTGTTGTACTGGGAGTGTGTGTGTGTGTGTGATGTATTGGGGGTGTGTGTGTGATGTATTGGGTGTGTGTGTGTGATGTACTGAGGTTTGTGTTTGTATTGTACTGATGGGTGTGTGTTTGTGTTGTACTGGGGGGTGTGTGTTTGTGTTGTACTGGGGGGTGTAGGTGTGTGTTGTACTGGGGGGTGTAGGTGTGTGTTGTACTGGGGGTTGGTGGGTGTCTGTGTGTTGTACTGGGGGTAGTGTGTGTCTGTGTGTTGTACTGGGGGCGTGTGTGTCTGTGTGTTGTACTGGGGGCGTGTGTTTCTGTGTGTTGTACTGAGGGGGCGTGTGTCTGTGTGTCTGTTGAACTGGGGTGTGTGTGGATGTGGGTGTGTGTGTGTTGTACTGGGGTGGGTGTATGTGTGTTATGTACTGGGGTGGGTGTGTGTGTGTTATGTACTGGGGTGTGTGTGTGTGTTATGTACTGGGGTGTGTGTGTGTGTTATGTACTGGTGTGTGTGTGTGTGTGTTGTACTGGGTGTGTGTGTGTGTGTGTGTGTGTGTGTGTTGTACTGGGGGTGTGTGTGTGTGTGTGTGTTGTACTGGGGGGGTGTGTGTGTGTGTGTGTTGTACTGGGTGTGTGTGTGTGTGTGTGTGTTATACTGGGTGTGTGTGTGTGTGTGTGTGTTATACTGGGGTGTGTGTGTGTGTTGTACTGGGGTGTGTGTGTGTGTGTGTGTGTGTGTATGTTGTACTGAGGTGTGTGTGTGTGTATGTTGTACTGAGGTGTGTGTGTGTGTGTTGTACGTGTGTGTGTGTGTGTGTTGTACTGGGTGTGTGTGTGTGTGTGTTGTACTGAGGTGTGTGTGTGTGTGTTGTACTGAGGTTTGTGTGTGTGTATTGTACTGAGGTGTGCGTGTGTTGTACTGAGGTGTGTGTGTGCGTGTGTTGTACTGAGGTGTGCGTGTGTTGTACTGAGGTGTGCGTGTGTTGTACTGAGGTGTGTGTGTGCGTGTGTTGTACTGAGGTGTGTGTGTGCGTGTGTTGTACTGGGATGTGTGTGTGTGTGTGTGTTGTACTGGTGTGTGTGTGTGTGTTGCACTGGTGTGTGTGTGTGTGTGTGTGTGTGTGTGTGTGTGTGTGTGTGTGTGTGTGTGTGTGTGTGTATGTGTGTGTGTGTGTGTGTTGTACCGGTGTGTGTGTGTGTGTGTGTGTGTGAGTGTGTGTGTGTTGTACTGGGGGTGTGTATGTGTGTGTGTTGTACTGGGGGTGTGTGTGTGTGTGTGTTGTACTGGGAGTGTGTGTTGTACTGAGGTGTGCGTGTGTTGTACTGAGGTGTGTGTGCGTGTGTTGTACTGGCATGTGTGTGTGTGTGTGTGTTGTACTGGGTGTGTGTGTGTGTGTGTGTTGTACTGGGTGTGTGTGTGTGTGTGTGTGTTGTACTGGGTGTGTGTGTGTGTGTGTGTGTGTGTGTGTGTTGTACTGGGGGTGTGTGTGTGTGTTATACTGGGGGTGTGTGTGTGTGTGTGTGTGTTGTACTGGGGTGTGTGTGTGTGTGTGTGTATGTTGTACTGAGGTGTGTGTGTGTGTGTGTTGTACTGAGGTGTGTGTGTGTGTGTGTTGTACGTGTGTGTGTGTGTGTGTGTTGTACTGGGTGGGTGTGTGTGTGTTGTACTGAGGTGTGTGTGTGTGTGTTGTACTGAGGTTTGTGTGTGTGTATTGTACTGAGGTGTGTGTGTGCGTGTGTTGTACTGAGGTGTGTGTGTGCGTGTGTTGTACTGAGGTGTGCGTGTGTTGTACTGAGGTTTGTGTGTGCGTGTGTTGTACTGAGGTGTGTGTGTGCGTGTGTTGTACTGAGGTGTGTGTGTGCGTGTGTTGTACTGGGATGTGTGTGTGTGTTGTACTGGTGTGTGTGTGTGTGTGTGTGTGTGTGTGTGTGTGTGTGTGTGTGTGTGTGTGTGTTGTACTGGTGTGTGAGTGTGTGTGTGTGTGTGTGTGTGTTGTACCGGTGTGTGTGTGTGTGTGTGTGTGTGTGTGTGTGTGTGTGTGTGTGTTGTACTGAGGTGTGTGTGTGTGTTGTACTGGGGTGTGTGTGTGTGTGATGTACTGTCTGGTGTGTGTGATGTACTGTCTGGTGTGTGTGTTGTACTGGGGTGTGTGTGTGTGTGTTGTACTGGGGTGTGTGTGTGTGTGTGTGTTGTACTGGGGTGGGGGGTGTGTGTGTGTTGTACTGGGGTGGGGTGTGTGTGTGTGTGTTGTACTGGGTGTGTGTGTGTGTTGTACTGGGTGTGTGTGTGTGTGTGTTGTACTGGGGGTGTGTGTGTGTGTGTGTGTTGTACTGGTGGTGTGTGTGTGTGTTGTACTGTGTGTGTGTGTGTGTTGTACTGGGGGTGTGTGTGTGTGTGATGTACTGGGAGTGTGTGTGATGTACTGGGGGTGTGTGTGATGTACTGGGTGTGTGTGTGTGTGTTATGTACTGGGGTGTGTGTGTGTGTTATGTACTGGGGTGTGTGTGTGTGTTATGTACTGGGGTGTGTGTGTGTGTTATGTACTGGGGTGTGTGTGTTGTACTGTGTGTGTGTGTGTGTGTGTGTGTGTGTGTGTGTGTGTGTGTGTGTGTGTGTGGTACTGGGGGTGAGTGTGTGTGTGTTGTACTGGGGGTGTGTATGTGTGTGTGTTGTACTGGGGGTGTGTGTGTGTGTGTTGTACTGGGAGTGTGTGTTGTACTGGGAGTGTGTGTGTGCGTGATGTATTGGGGGTGTGTGTGTGTGTGATGTATTGGGTGTGTGTGTGTGTGTGATGTACTGAGGTGTGTGTTTGTGTTGTACTGAGGTGTGCGTGTGTTGTACTGAGGTGTGTGTGCGTGTGTTGTACTGGGATGTGTGTGTGTGTGTGTTGTACTGGTGTGTGTGTGTATGTGTGTGTGTGTGTGTGTGTGTGTGTGTGTGTGTGTGTGTGTGTGTGTGTGTGTGTCTGTTGTACTGGTGTGTGTGTTTGTGTGTGTGTGTGTGTTGTACGGAGGTATGTGTGTGTGTGTTGTACTGAGGTGTGTGTGTGTGTTCTACTGAGGTGTGTGTGTGTGTGTGTGTGTTGTACTGAGGTGTGTGTGTGTATGTGTGTGTTGTACCAGTGTGTGTGTGTTGTACTGGTGTGTGTGTGTGTGTGTGTGTGTGTGTGTGTTGTACTGGTGTGTGTGTGTGTGTGTGAGTGTTGTACTGAGGTCTGTGTGTGTGTGTTGTACTGGCTGGGGTGTGTGTGTGTGTGTTGTACTGGGGTGTGTGTGTGTGTTGTAGTGGGCTGTGTGTGTGTGTGTTGTACTGGGGTAGGTGTGTGTGTGGGGGTGTGTGTGTGTTGTACTGGGGTAGGTGTGTGTGTGGGTGTGTGTGTGTTTTGTACTGGGAGTGTGTGTGTGTGTGTGATGTATTGGGGGTGTGTGTGTGTGATGTATTGGGTGTGTGTGTGTGTGTGATGTACTGAGGTTTGTGTTTGTATTGTACTGATGGGTGTGTGTTTGTGTTGTACTGGGGGGTGTGTGTTTGTGTTGTACTGGGGGGTGTAGGTGTGTGTTGTACTGGGGGGTGTAGGTGTGTGTTGTACTGGGGGTTGGTGGGTGTCTGTGTGTTGTACTGGGGGTAGTGTGTGTCTGTGTGTTGTACTGGGGGCGTGTGTGTCTGTGTGTTGTACTGGGGGCGTGTGTTTCTGTGTGTTGTACTGAGGGGGCGTGTGTTGTACTGGGGTGTGTGTGTGTGTCTGTTGAACTGGGGTGTGTGTGGATGTGGGTGTGTGTGTGTTGTACTGGGGTGGGTGTATGTGTGTTATGTACTGGGGTGGGTGTGTGTGTGTTATGTACTGGGGTGTGTGTGTGTGTTATGTACTGGGGTGTGTGTGTGTGTTATGTACTGGTGTGTGTGTGTGTGTGTTGTACTGGGTGTGTGTGTGTGTGTGTGTGTGTGTTGTACTGGGGGTGTGTGTGTGTGTGTGTGTTGTACTGGGGGTGTGTGTGTGTGTGTGTGTGTTGTACTGGGTGTGTGTGTGTGTGTGTGTGTGTTATACTGGGGGTGTGTGTGTGTGTGTGTGTGTTGTACTGGGGTGTGTGTGTGTGTGTGTGTATGTTGTACTGAGGTGTGTGTGTGTGTATGTTGTACTGAGGTGTGTGTGTGTGTGTTGTACGTGTGTGTGTGTGTGTGTGTGTGTTGTACTGGGTGTGTGTGTGTGTGTGTTGTACTGAGGTGTGTGTGTGTGTGTTGTACTGAGGTTTGTGTGTGTGTATTGTACTGAGGTGTTTGTGTGTGCGTGTGTTGTACTGAGGTGTGTGTGTGCGTGTGTTGTACTGAGGTGTGCGTGTGTTGTACTGAGGTGTGTGTGTGCGTGTGTTGTACTGAGGTGTGTGTGTGCGTGTTTTGTACTGAGGTGTGTGTGTGCATGTGTTGTACTGGGATGTGTGTGTGTGTGTTGTACTGGTGTGTGTGTGTGTGTTGCACTGGTGTGTGTGTGTGTGTGTGTGTGTGTGTGTGTGTGTGTGTGTGTGTGTGTGTGTGTGTGTGTGTGTGTGTTGTACCGGGTGTGTGTGTGTGTGTGTGTGTGTGTGTGTGTGTGTGTGTGTGTGTGTGTGTGTGTGTGTGTTGTACTGAGGTGTGTGTGTGTTGTACTGGGGTGTGTGTGTGTGTGTGTTGTACTGGGGTGTGTGTGTGTGTGATGTACTGTCTGGTGTGTGTGATGTACTGTCTGGTGTGTGTGTTGTACTGTGTGTGTGTGTGTGTTGTACTGGGGTGTGTGTGTGTGTGTGTGTGTTGTACTGGGGTGTGTGTGTGTGTGTGTGTGTTGTACTGGGGTGGGGGGTGTGTGTGTGTTGTACTGGGGTGGGGTGTGTGTGTGTGTGTTGTACTGGGTGTGTATGTGTGTTGTACTGGGTGTGTGTGTGTGTGTGTTGTACTGGGTGTGTGTGTGTGTGTGTGTGTGTGTGTTGTACTGGTGGTGTGTGTGTGTGTGTTGTACTGTGTGTGTGTGTGTTGTCCTGGGGGGGTGTGTGTGTGTGATATACTGGGGGGGTGTGTGATGTACTGGGGGTGTGTGTGATGTACTGGGTGTGTGTGTGTGTGTTATGTACTGGGGTGTGTGTGTGTGTTATGTACTGGGGTGTGTGTGTGTGTTATGTACTGGGGTGTGTGTTGTACTGGGGGTGTGCGTGTGTGTTGTACTGGGTGTGTGTGTGTGTGTGTGTGTGTGTGTGTGTGTGTGTGTGTGTGTGTGTGTGTGTGTGTGGTACTGGGGGTGAGTGTGTGTGTGTTGTACTGGGGGTGTGTATGTGTGTGTGTTGTACTGGGGGTGTGTGTGTGTGTGTTGTACTGGGAGTGTGTGTTGTACTGGGAGTGTGTGTGTGTGTGATGTATTGGGGGTGTGTGTGTGTGTGATGTATTGGGTGTGTGTGTGTGTGTGATGTACTGAGGTGTGTGTTTGTGTTGTACTGAGGTGTGCGTGTGTTGTACTGAGGTGTGTGTGTGTGTGTTGTACTGGGATGTGTGTGTGTGTGTGTGTGTTGTACTGGTGTGTGTGTGTGTGTGTGTGTTGTACTGGTGTGTGTGTTTGTGTGTGTGTGTGTGTGTGTTGTACGGAGGTATGTGTGTGTGTTGTACTGAGGTGTGTGTGTGTGTGTTCTACTGAGGTGTGTGTGTGTGTGTTCTACTGAGGTATGTGTGTTGTACTGAGGTGTGTGAGTGTGTGTGTGTGTGTGTGTGTGTGTTGTACCAGTGTGTGTGTGTTGTTCTGAGGTGTGTGTGTGTGTGTGTGTGTGTGTGTGTGTGTGTGTGTGTGTGTGTGTGTGTGTGTGTGTGTGGTACTGGGGGTGTGTATGTGTGTGTGTTGTACTGGGGGTGTGTATGTGTGTGTGTTGTACTGGGGGTGTGTGTGTGTGTGTTGTACTGGGAGTGTGTGTGTGTGTGTGATGTATTGGGGGTGTGTGTGTGTGTGATGTATTGGGTGTGTGTGTTTGTGATGTACTGAGGTGTGTGTTTGTGTTGTACTGAGGTGTGCGTGTGTTGTACTGAGGTGTGTGTGCGTGTGTTGTACTGGGATGTGTGTGTGTGTGTTGTACTGGTGTGTGTGTGTGTGTGTGTTGTACTGGTGTGTGTGTGTGTGTGTGTGTGTGTGTGTGTGTGTGTGTGTGTGTTGTACTGGTGTGTGTGTGTGTGTGTGTGTGTTGTACTGGTGTGTGTTTGTGTGTGTGTGTGTGTTGTACTGGGGGTGTGTGTCTTTGTGTGTGTGTGTGTGTGTGTTGTACGGAGGTATGTGTGTGTGTGTTGTACTGAGGTGTGTGTGTGTGTATTCTACTGAGGTGTGTGTGTGTGTTGTACTGGGGGTGAGTGTGTGTGTGTTGTACTGGGGGTGTGTATGTGTGTGTGTTGTACTGGGTGTGTGTGTGTGTGTGTGTTGTACTGGGAGTGTGTGTTGTACTGGGAGTGTGTGTGTGTGTGATGTATTGGGGGGGTGTGTGTGTGTGATGTATTGGGTGTGTGTGTGTGTGTGATATACTGAGGTGTGTGTTTGTGTTGTACTGAGGGGTGTGTGTTTGTGTTGTACTGGGGGGTGTGAGTTTGTGTTGTACTGGGGGGTGTAGGTGTGTGTTGTACTGGGGGGTGTAGGTGTGTGTTGTACTGGGGGTTGTGTGTGTCTGTGTGTTGTACTGGGGGTTGTGTGTGTCTGTGTGTTGTACTGGGGGCGTGTGTGTCTGTGTGTTGTACTGGGGGGCGTGTGTTTCTGTGTGTTGTACTGAGGGGGCGTCTGTTGTACTGGGGCGTGTGTGTGTGTCTGTTGAACTGGGGTGTGCGTGGATGTGGGTGTGTGTGTGTTGTACTGGGGTGGGTGTGTGTGTGTGTGTTGTACTGGGGTGGGTGTGTGTGTGTGTTGTACTGGGGTGGGTGTGTGTGTGAGTGTGTGTTGTACTGGGGTGGGTGTGTGTGAGTGTGTTTTGTACTGGGGTGGGTGTGTGTGAGTGTGTGTGTGTGTGTGTTGTACTGGGGTGGGTGTGTGTGTGAGTGTGTGTTGTACTGGGGTGTGTGTGTGTGAGTGTGTGCTGTACTGGGGTGTGTGTGTGTGTGTGTGTTGTACTGGGGTGCACGTGCGCGCGTGTGTGTGTGTGTGTGTGTGTGTGTGTGTGTGTGTGTGTGTGTGTGTGTGTGTGTGTGTGTGTGTGTGTGTGTGTGTGTGTTGTACTGGGGTGGGGGTGTGTGTGTGTGTGTTGTACTGGGGTGTGTGGGTGTGTGTGTGTTGTACAGGGGTGGGTGTGTGTGTGTTGTACTGGGGTGGGTGGGTGTGTGTGTTGTACTGGGGTGGGTGTGTGTGTGTCTGACTTGTACTGGTATGTGTGTGTCTGTGTGTGTGTTGTACTGGGGTGTGTGTGTGTTGTATTGGGGTGTGTGTGTGTTGTACTGGGGTGTGTGTGTGTTGTACTGGGGTGTGTGTGTGTTGTACTGGGGGTGTGTGTGTGTGTTGTACTGGTGTGTGTGTGTGTGTGTGTTGTACTGGTGTGTGTGTGTGTGTGAGTGTTGTACTGAGGTCTGTGTGTGTGTGTTGTACTGGCTGGGGTGTGTGTGTGTGTGTTGTAGTGGGCTGTGTGTGTGTGTGTTGTACTGGGGTAGGTGTGTGTGTGGGGGTGTGTGTGTGTGTTGTACTGGGGTGTGTGTTTGTTGTACTGGGGTGTGTGTGTGTTGTACTGGTGTGTGTGTGTGTCTGTGTTGTACTGAGGTGTGTGTGTGTGTTGTACTGAGGTGGGTGTGTGTGTTGTACTGGGGGTGTGTGTGTGTGTTATACTGGGGTGTGTGTGTGTTGTACTGGGGTGTGTGTGTTGTACTGGGGGTATGTGTGTGTGTTGTACGGGTGTAGGTGTGTGTGTTGTACGGGGGTAGGTGTGTATGTGTGTGTGTGTGTGTGTTGTACTGGGGTGTGTGTGTGTGTGTTGTACAGAGGTGTATGTGTTGTACAGAGGTGTGTGTGTGTGTGTTGTACAGAGGTGTGTGTGTGTGTTGTACAGAGGTGTGTGTGTGTGTGTGTTCTGCGGAGGTGTGTGTGTGTGTTGTACAGAGGTGTGTGTGTGTTGTACAGAGGTGTGTGTGTGTGTGTTGTGCAGAGGTGTGTGTGTGTGTTGTACTGGGGGTGTGTGTGTTGTACTGGGGGTGTGTGTGTGTGTTATACTGGGGTGTGTGTGTGTTGTACTGGGGTGTGTGTGTTGTACTGGGGGTATGTGTGTGTGTTGTACGGGGGTAGGTGTGTATGTGTGTGTGTGTGTGTGTTGTACTGGGGTGTGTGTGTGTGTGTGTTGTACAGAGGTGTATGTGTTGTACAGAGGTGTGTGTGTGTGTGTTGTACAGAGGTGTGTGTGTGTGTGTTGTACAGAGGTGTGTGTGTGTGTGTGTGTGTGTTGTGCAGAGGTGTGTGTGTGTGTTGTACTGAGGTGGGTGTGTGTGTTGTACTGGGGGTGTGTGTGTTGTACTGGGGGTGTGTGTGTGTGTTATACTGGGGTGTGTGTGTGTTGTACTGGGGTGTGTGTGTTGTACGGGGGTAGGTGTGTGTGTTGTACGGGGGTAGGTGTGTATGTGTGTGTGTGTGTGTTGTACTGGGGTGTGTGTGTGTGTGTGTGTTGTACAGAGGTGTATGTGTTGTACAGAGGTGTGTGTGTGTGTTGTACAGAGGTGTGTGTGTGTGTGTTGTACAGAGGTGTGTGTGTGTGTTGTACAGAGGTGTGTGTGTGTGTGTGTGTGTGTTGTACAGAGGTGTGTGTGTGTTGTACAGAGGTGTGTGTGTGTGTGTTGTGCAGAGGTGTGTGTGTGTTGTACAGAGGCGTGTGTGCGTGTGTGTGTGTGTGTGTGTATGTGTGTGTTGTACAGAGGTGTGTGTGTGTGTTGCACAGAGGTGTGTGTTGTACAGAGGTGTGTGTGTATGTGTCTGTTGTACAGAGGTGTGTGTTGTACAGAGGTGTGTGTGTGTATGTGTCTGTTGTACAGAGATGTGTGTTGTACAGAGGTTTGTGTGTGTGTTGTACAGAGGTGTGTGTTGTACAGAGGTGTGTGTGTTGCACAGAGGTTTGTGTGTGTGTGTGTGTTGTACAGAGGTGTGTGTGTGTTGTACAGAGATGTGTGTGTGTTGTACAGAGGTGTGTGTTGTATAGAGGTTTGTGTGTGTGTTGTACAGAGGTGTGTGTGTGTGTGTGTTGTACAGAGGTGTGTGTGTGTGTTGTACAGAGGTGTGTGTGTGTGTTGTACAGAGGTGTGTGTGTGTGTTGTACAGAGGTGTCTGTGTGTTGTACACAGGTGTGTGTGTGTGTTGTACACAGGTGTGTGTGTGTGTTGTACACAGGTGTGTGTGTGTGTTGCACAGAGGTGTGTGTGTGTTGCACAGGTGTGTGTGTGTTGTACAGAGGTGTGTGTGTGTGTTGTACAGAGGTGTGTGTGTGTGTTGTACACAGGTGTGTGTGTGTGTGTTGTGCAGAGGTGTGTGTGTGTTGTACTGGGGGTGTGTGTGTGTGTTGTCCTGGGGGTGTGTGTGTGTGTTGTACTGGGGTGTGTGTGTGTTGTACTGGGGGTATGTGTGTGTGTTGTACTGGGGGTATGTGTGTGTGTTGTACTGGGGGTATGTGTGTGTGTTGTACGGGGGTAGGTGTGTGTGTTGTACGGGGGTAGGTGTGTATGTGTGTGTGTGTGTGTGTTGTACAGAGGTGTATGTGTTGTACAGAGGTGTGTGTGTGTGTGTTGTACAGAGGTGTGTGTGTGTGTTGTACAGAGGTGTGTGTGTGTGTTGTACAGAGGTGTGTGTGTGTGTGTGTGTTCTGCAGAGGTGTGTGTGTGTGTTGTACAGAGGTGTGTGTGTGTTGTACAGAGGTGTGTGTGTGTGTTGTGCAGAGGTGTGTGTGTGTGTTGTGCAGAGGTGTGTGTGTGTTGTACAGAGGCGTGTGTGCGTGTGTGTGTGTGTGTGTGTGTGTGTTGTACAGAGGTGTGTGTGTGTTGCACAGAGGTGTGTGTTGTACAGAGGTGTGTGTGTGTATGTGTCTGTTGTACAGAGGTGTGTGTTGTACAGAGGTGTGTGTGTGTGTATGTGTCTGTTGTACAGAGGTGTGTGTTGTACAGAGGTTTGTGTGTGTGTGTGTGTTGTACAGAGGTGTGTGTTGTACAGAGGTGTGTGTTGTACAGAGGTGTGTGTGTGTTGCACAGAGGTTTGTGTGCGTGTGTGTGTTGTACAGAGGTGTGTGTGTGTGTGTGTGTTGTACAGAGATGTGTGTGTGTTGTACAGAGGTGTGTGTTGTATAGAGGTTTGTGTGTGTGTGTTGTACAGAGGTGTGTGTGTGTTGTACAGAGGTGTGTGTGTGTGTTGTACAGAGGTGTGTGTGTGTGTTGTACAGAGGTGTGTGTGTGTGTTGTACAGAGGTGTGTGTGTGTGTTGCACAGAGGTGTGTGTGTGTTGCACAGAGGTGTGTGTGTGTTATACAGAGGTGTGTGTGTGTGTGGTACAGAGGTGTGTGTGTTGTACACAGGTGTGTGTGTGTGTGTTGTACAGAGATGTGTGTGTGTTGTACAGAGGTGTGTGTTGTATAGAGGTTTGTGTGTGTGTGTGTTGTACAGAGGTGTGTGTGTGTGTTGTACAGAGGTGTGTGTGTGTGTTGCACAGAGGTGTGTGTGTGTTGTACAGAGGTGTGTGTGTGTGTTGTACAGAAGTGTGTGTGTGTGTTGTACACAGGTGTGTGTGTGTTGTACACAGGTGTGTGTGTGTGTTGTACAGAGGTGTGTGTGTGTGTTGTACAGAGGTGTGTGTGTGTGTTGTACACAGGTGTGTGTGTGTGTGTTGTACAGAGGTGTGTGTGTGTGTGTGTTGTACAGAGGTGTGTGTGTGTGTGTGTGTTGTACAGAGGTGTGTGTGTGTGTTGTACAGAGGTGTGTGTGTGTGTTGTACAGAGGTGTGTGTGTGTTGTACAGAGGTGTGTGTGTGTTGTACAGAGGTGTGTGTGTGTGTTGCACAGAGGTGTGTGTGTGTTGTACAGAGGTGTGTGTGTGTGTTGTACAGAGGTGTGTGTGTGTGTTGCACAGAGGTGTGTGTGTGTTGTACAGAGGTGTGTGTGTGTGTTGTACAGAAGTGTGTGTGTGTGTTGTACACAGGTGTGTGTGTGTTGTACACAGGTGTGTGTGTGTTGTACAGAGGTGTGTGTGTGTGTTGTACAGAGGTGTGTGTGTGTGTGTGTTGTACAGAGGTGTGTGTGTGTGTTGTACAGAGCTGTGTGTGTGTGTGTTGTACAGAGGTGTGTGTGTGTGTTGTACAGAGGTGTGTGTGTGTGTGTTGTACAGAGGTGTGTGTGTGTGTTGTACAGAGGTGTGTGTGTGTGTTGTACAGAGGTGTGTGTGTGTGTGTGTGTGTTGTACAGAGGTGTGTGTGTGTGTTGTACAGAGGTGTGTGTCCACAGTGAAGATATAAAATTGATCTTTGTCCGCAGACAACCTGGTGGAGGGGAAGCGGAAGCGTCGCAGCAATCTCGGTTCCAGCACTCCCACGCGGAAACAGGGGGAGAGCCCGAGGGGCCTGGCTCTCTCGGGGAAGAGGAAGCTGATGAGCTCGGACGAGGAACGTTCCCCCGCAAAACGTGGCCGCAAACCAGGGAGCGCAAAATCCGGTAATGGTGGGTGCTCCTGACAGCCCGATTTTGGGACTGGGCGTCCGTTATTAGAAGCATAGATCAGTCCGGCAGGGCAGGAAGACCATTCAGCCCATCCGGCCTCTGCCTGCTCTTTTAAAAGCTGTCTTTTAAAAACGTTATTTTGTGGGTGGCGGACATCACTTGGCGTGGCCCAGCTTTTGTTCCCATCCCTGAGTGACCAGTCCAGAGGGCAGTGAAGAGCCAACCACATTGCAGTGGGTCTGGAGGAAGTCCGGCAGATTTCCTTCCCAGCTGCTTTCACTACGTTTGATGATGGTCATGTGACTCGCTTTCAATTCCAGATTTATTAATTGAATTCAAATTCTACCAGCCGCTGTGGTGGGATTTGAACTTGTGTTCGCAGAGTATTAGCCTGGGCATCTGGATTACGAGTCCAGTGACATTACCACTGTCTGCCTAGTAACCTGTCAACTCTCTCCCCTTTCACCCAGTGCTCTTTCAACATACCCCTGCAAATATTTCCATTTCGACTATTAGCCCAATGTCTTTCGCATGTACTTTTGGGTCACCTGATAAGCTCCTCCCTCATTCAGAACTGCCAGGTTCTAACTCGCAGGATGGGTTGAACGAGCTGCGGCTCGTTCCTCAGAGGACTGAGGTCCTTCAAGATGATGTGTGTGTTAGGGTAAACTGAGGGAGATGATGTGTTAGGGTAGACTGAAGGAGATGATGTGTGTGTTAAGGTAGATTGAGGGAGATGATGTGTGTGTTAGGGTAGACTGAGGGAGACGATGTGTGTGTTAGGGTAGACTGAGGGAGATGATGTGTGTGTTAGGGTAGACTGAGGGAGAAGATGTGTTAGGGTAGACTGAGGGAGACGATTTGTGCGTTAGGGTAGACTGAGGGAGATGATGTGTTAGGGTAGACTGAGGGAGACGATGTGTGTGTTAAGTAGACTGAGGGAGATGATGTGTTAGGGTAGACTGAGGGAGATGATGTGTGTGTTAGGGTAGACAGAGGGAGATGATGTGTGTGTTAGGTTAGATTGAGGGAGATGATGTGTTAGGGTAGACTGAGGGAGATGATGTGTTAGGGTAGACTGAGGGAGATGATGTGTGTGTTAGGGTAGACAGAGGGAGATGATGTGTGTGTTAGGGTAGACTGAGGGAGACGATGTGTGTGTTAGGGTAGACTGAGGGAGACGATGTGTGTGTTAGGGTAGACTGAGGGAGACGATGTGTGTGTTAGGGTAGACTGAGGGAGACGATGTGTGTGTTAGGGTAGACTGAGGGAGATGATGTGTGTGTTAGGGTAGACTGAGGAAGAAGATGTGTTAGGGTAGACTGAGGGAGACGATTTGTGCGTTAGGGTAGACTGAGGGAGATGATGTGTTAGGGTAGACTGAGGGAGACGATGTGTGTGTTAGGGTAAACTGAGGGAGATGATGTGTTAGGGTAAACTGAGGGAGATGATGTGTGTGTTAGGGTAGACAGAGGGAGATGATGTGTGTGTTAGGGTAGACTGAGGGAGACGATGTGTGTGTTAGGGTAGACTGAAGGAGATGATGTGTGTGTTAGGGTAGACACAGGGAGATGATGTGTGTGTTAGGGTAGACAGAGGGACATGATGTCTGTGTTATGGTAGACTGAGGGAGATGATGTTTTTGTTAGGGTAGACAGAGGGAGATGATGTGTGTGTTAGGGTAGACAGAGGGAGATGATGTGTGTGTTAGGGTAGACTGAGGTAGATGATGTGTGTGTTAGCGTAGACGGAGGGAGATGATGTGTTAGAGAAGACAGAGGGAGATGATGTGTGTGTTAGGGTAGACTGAGGGAGATGATGTGTGTGTTAGGGTAGACTGAGGGAGACGATGTGTGTGTTAGGGTAGACTGAGGGAGATGATGTGTGTGTTAGGGTAGACAGAAGGGGGTGATGTGTTTGTTAGGGTAGACAGAGGGGGATGATGTGTGTGTTAGGGTAGACTGAAGGAGATGATGTGTGTGTTAGGGTAGACTGAAGGAGATGATGTGTGTGTTACGGTAGACTGAGGGAGATGATGTGTTTGTTAGGGTAGACAGAGGGAGATGATGTGTGTGTTAGGGTAGACTGAGGGAGATGGTGTGTTTGTTAGGGTAGACTGAGGGAGATGATGTGTGTGTTAGGGTAGACTGAGGGAGACGATGTGTGTGTTAGGGTAGACTGAGGGAGATGGTGTGTTTGTTAGGGTAGACTGAGGGAGACGATGTGTTAGGTTAGACAGAGGGAGATGATGTGTGTGTTAGGGTAGACTGAGGGAGATGATGCGTTTGTTAGGACAGACTGAAGGAGATGATGTGTGTGTTAGGGTAGACTGAAGGAGATGATGTGTGTGTTAGGGTAGACTGAGGGAGATGATGTGTTTGTTAGGGTAGACAGAGGGAGATGATGCATGGGTTAGGGTAGACTGAAGGAGATGATGTGTGTGTTAGGGTAGACAGAGGGAGATGATGTGTGTGTTAGGACAGACTGAAGGAGATGATGTGTGTGTTAGGGTAGACTGAAGGAGATGATGTGTGTGTTAGGGTAGACTGAGGGAGATGATGTGTTTGTTAGGGTAGACAGAGGGAGATGATGTGTGTGTTAGGGTAGACTGAGGGAGATGATGCGTGTGTTGAGGTAGACTGAAGGAGATGATGTGTTTGTTAGGGTAGACAGAGGGAGATGATGCATGTGTTAGGGTAGACAGAGGGAGATGATGTGTGTGTTAGGGTAGACTGAGGGAGATGATGCGTTTGTTAGGACAGACTGAGGGAGATGATGTGTGTGTTAGGGTAGACAGAGGGAGATGATGCATGTGTTAGGGTTGACTGAGGGAGACGATGTGTGTGTTAGGATAGACTGAGGGAGATGATGTGTTAGGGTAGACAGAGGGAGAGGATGTGTGTGTTAGGGTAGACTAAGGGAGATCATGTGTTTGTTAGGGTAGACAGAGGGAGATGATGCATGTGTTAGGGTAGACTGAGGGATATGATGTGTGTGTTAGGGTAGACTGAGGGAGATGATGCGTGTGTTAAGGTAGACTGAAGGAGATGATGTGTTTGTTAGGGTAGACAGAGGGAGATGATGTGTGTGTTAGGGTAGACAGAGGGAGATGATGTGTGTGTTAGGGTAGACAGAGGGAGATGATGTGTGTGTTAGGGTAGACAGAGGGAGATGATGTGTGTGTTAGGGTAGACTGAGGGAGATGGTGTGTTTGTTAGGGTAGACTGAGGGAGATGATGTGTGTCTTAGGGTAGACTGAGGGTGACGCTGTGTGTGTTAGGGTAGACTGAGGGAGATGATGTGTTAGGTTAGACAGAGGGAGATGATGTTTGTGTTAGGGTAGACTGTGGGAGATGATGCATTTGTTAGGACAGACTGAAGGAGATGATGTGTGTGTTAAGGTAGACTGAGGTAGATGATGTGTTTGTTAGCGTAGACTTAGGGCGATGATGTGTGTGTTAGCGTAGACTGAGGGAGATGATGTGTTAGGGTAGACTGAGGGAGATGATGTGTGTGTTAGGGTTGACTGAGGGAGACGATGTGTATGTTAGGGTAGACTGAGGGAGATAATGTGTTAGGGTAGACAGAGGAAGATGATGCATGTGTTAGCATAGACTGAGGGAGATGATGTGTGTGTTAGGGTAGACTAAGGGAGATCATGTGTTAGGGAAGACAGAGGGAGATGATGCATCTGTTAGCATAGACTGAGGGAGATGATGTATTGGGGTAGACTGAGGGAGATGATGTGTTTGTTAGGGTAGACAGAGGGAGATGATGCATGGGTTAGGGTAGACTGAAGGAGATGATGTGTGTGTTAGGGTAGACAGAGGGAGATGATGTGTGTGTTAGGACAGACTGAAGGAGATGATGTGTGTGTTAGGGTAGACTGAAGGAGATGATGTGTGTGTTAGGGTAGACTGAGGGAGATGATGTGTTTGTTAGGGTAGACAGAGGGAGATGATGTGTGTGTTAGGGTAGACTGAGGGAGATGATGCGTGTGTTGAGGTAGACTGAAGGAGATGATGTGTTTGTTAGGGTAGACAGAGGGAGATGATGTGTGTGTTAGGGTAGACTGAGGGAGATGATGCGTTTGTTAGGACAGACTGAGGTAGATGATGTGTGTGTTAGGGCAGACAGAGGGAGATGATGCATGTGTTAGGGTTGACTGAGGGAGACGATGTGTGTGTTAGGGTAGACTGAGGGAGATGATGTGTTAGGGTAGACAGAGGGAGAGGATGTGTGTGTTAGGGTAGACTAAGGGAGATCATGTGTTTGTTAGGGTAGACAGAGGGAGATGATGCATGTGTTAGGGTAGACTGAGGGATATGATGTGTGTGTTAGGGTAGACTGAGGGAGATGATGCGTGTGTTAAGGTAGACTGAAGGAGATGATGTGTTTGTTAGGGTAGACAGAGGGAGATGATGTGTGTGTTAGGGTAGACAGAGGGAGATGATGTGTGTGTTAGGGTAGACAGAGGGAGATGATGTGTGTGTTAGGGTAGACAGAGGGAGATGTTGTGTGTGTTAGGGTAGACTGAGGGAGATGGTGTGTTTGTTAGGGTAGACTGAGGGAGATGATGTGTGTCTTAGGGTAGACTGAGGGTGACGCTGTGTGTGTTAGGGTAGACTGAGGGAGATGATGTGTTAGGTTAGACAGAGGGAGATGATGTTTGTGTTAGGGTAGACTGTGGGAGATGATGCATTTGTTAGGACAGACTGAAGGAGATGATGTGTGTGTTAAGGTAGACTGAGGTAGATGATGTGTTTGTTAGCGTAGACTTAGGGCGATGATGTGTGTGTTAGCGTAGACTGAGGGAGATGATGTGTTAGGGTAGACTGAGGGAGATGATGTGTGTTAGGGTTGACTGAGGGAGACGATGTGTATGTTAGGGTAGACTGAGGGAGATAATGTGTTAGGGTAGACAGAGGAAGATGATGCATGTGTTAGCATAGACTGAGGGAGATGATGTGTGTGTTAGGGTAGACTAAGGGAGATCATGTGTTAGGGAAGACAGAGGGAGATGATGCATCTGTTAGCATAGACTGAGGGAGATGATGTATTGGGGTAGACTGAGGGAGATGATGTGTTTGTTAGGGTAGACAGAGGGAGATGATGCATGGGTTAGGGTAGACTGAAGGAGATGATGTGTGTGTTAGGGTAGACAGAGGGAGATGATGTGTGTGTTAGGGTAGACTGAGGGAGATGATGTGTTTGTTAGGGTAGACAGAGGGAGATAATGCATGTGTTAGGGTAGACTGAGGGAGATGATGCGTGTGTTAAGGTAGACTGAAGGAGATGATGTGTTTGTTAGGGTAGACAGAGGGAGATGATGTGTGTGTTAGGGTAGACAGAGGTAGATGATGTGTGTGTTAGGGTAGACAGAGTTAGATGATGTGTGTGTTAGGGTACACTGAGGGAGATGATGTGTGTGTTAGGATAGACTGAGGGAGATGATGTGTGTGTTAGGGTAGACTGAGGTAGATGATGTGTGTGTTAGGGTAGACTGAGGGAGATGATGCGTTTGTTAGGACAGACTAAGGGAGAGGATGTGTGTGTTACGGCAGACTGAAGGAGATGATGTGTGTGTTAGGGTAGACTGAGGTAGATGATGTGTGTGTTAGGGTAGACTGAGGGAGATGATGCGTTTGTTAGGACAGACTGAGGGAGATGATGCATGTGTTAGGGTAGACTAAGGGAGATGATGTGTTTGTTACGGTAGACAGAGGGAGATGATGCATGTGTTAGGGTTGACTGAGGGAGACGATGTGTGTGTTAGGGTAGACTGAGGGAGATGATGTGTTAGGGTAGACAGAGGGAGATGATGTGTGTGTTAGGGTAGACTAAGGGAGATCATGTGTTTGTTAGGGTAGACAGAGGGGGATGATGTGTTTGTTAGGGTAGACATAGGGGGATGATGTGTTTGTTAGGGTAGACAGAGGGAGATGATGTGTTTGTTAGGGTAGACTGAGGGATATGATGTGTGTGTTAGGGAAAACTGAGGGAGATGATGCGTGTGTTAAGATAGACTGAAGGAGATGATGTGTTTGTTAGGGTAGACAGAGGGAGATGATGTGTGTGTTAGGGTAGACAGAGGGAGATGATGTGTGTGTTAGGATAGACTGAGGGTGACGATGTGTGTGTTAGGGTAGACTGAGGGAGATGATGTGTTAGGTTAGACAGAAGGAGATGATGTGTGTGTTAGGGTAGACTGAGGGAGATGATGCGTTTGTTCGGACAGACTGAAGGAGATGATGTGTGTGTGAGGGTAGACTGAAGGAGATGATGTGTGTGTTAGGGTAGACTGAAGGAGATGATGTGTATGTTAGGGTAGACTGAAGGAGATGATGTGTTTGTTAGGGTAAACAGAGGTAGATGATGTGTTTGTTAGCGTAGACTTAGGGCGATGATGTGTGTGTTAGCGTAGACTGAGGGAGATGATGTGTTAGGGTAGACTGAGGGAGATGATGTGTGTGTTAGGGTTGACTGAGGGAGACGATGTGTATGTTAGGGTAGACTGAGTGAGATGTTGTGTGTGTTAGCATAGACTGAGGGAGATGATGTGTGTGTTAGGGTAGACTAAGGGAGATCATGTGTTAGGGATGACAGAGGGAGATGATGCATCTGTTAGCATAGACTGAGGGAGATGATGTATTGGGGTAGACTGAGGGAGATGATGTGTTTGTTAGGGTAGACAGAGGGAGATAATGCATGGGTTAGGGTAGACTGAGGGAGATGATGCGTGTGTTAGGGTAGACAGAGGGAGATGATGCGTGTGTTAGGGTAGACTGAGGTAGATGATGTGTGTATTAGGGTAGACTGAGGGAGATGATGCGTTTGTTAGGACAGACTGAGGGAGATGATGTGTGTGTTAGGGTAGACTGAGGGAGATGATGTATTAGGGTAGACAGAGGGAGATGATGTGTGTGTTACGGCAGACTGAAGGAGATGATGTGTGTGTTAGGGTAGACTAAGGGAGATCATGTATTTGTTAGGGTAGACAGAGGGAGATGATGCATGTGTTAGGGTAGACTGAGGGATATGATGTGTGTGCTAGGGAAAACTGAGGGAGATGATGCGTGTGTTAAGGTAGACTGAAGGAGATGATGTGTTTGTTAGGGTAGACAGAGGGAGATGATGTGTGTGTTAGGACAGACTGAAGGAGATGATGTGTGTGTTAGGGTAGACTGAAGGAGATGATGTGTGTGTTAGGGTAGACTGAGGGAGATGATGTGTTTGTTAGGGTAGACAGAGGGAGATGGTGTGTTTGTTAGGGGAGACTGAGGGAAATGATGCGTGTGTTAGGGTTGACTGAGGGAGATGATGTGTGTGTTAGGGTAGACTGAGGGAGATGATGTGTTGGCGTCGACTGAGGGAGATGATGTGTTTGTTAGGGTAGACAGAGGAAGATGATTCATGTGTTATGGTAGACTGAAGGAGATGATGTGTTTGTTAGGGTAGACTGAGGGATATGATGTGTGTGTTAGGGTAGACTGAAGGAGATGATGTGTGTGTTAGGGTAGACTGAGGGAGATGATTTGTTTGTTAGGGTAGACAGAGGGAGATGATGCATGTGTTAGGGTAGACTGAAGGAGATGATGTGTGTGTTAGGATAGACAAAGGAAGATGATGTGTGTGTTAGGGTTGACTGAGGGAGTTGATGTGTGTGTTAGGGTAGACTGAGGGAGATGATGTGTTGGGGTAGACTGAGGGAGGTGATGTGTTTGTTAGGGTAGACAGAGGAAGATGATTCATGTGTTATGGTAGACAGAGGGAGATGATGTGTGTGTTAGGGTAGACAGAGGGAGATGATGTGTGTATTAGGGTAGACAGAGGGAGATGATGTGTTGATTAGGGTAGACTGAGGGAGATGATATGTGTGTTAGGGTTGACTGAGGGAGACGATGTTTGTGTTAGGGTAGACTGAGGGAGATGATGTGTTAGGGTAGACAGAGGGAGATGATGTGTGTGTTAGGGAAGATGAGGGAGATGATGCTTGTGTTGCGGCAGACTGAAGGAGATGATGTGTGTGTTAGGGTAGACTAATGGAGATCATGTGTTTGTTAGGGTCGACAGAGGGAGATGATACATGTGTTAGCGTAGACTGAGGGAGATGATGTGTTGGGGGAGACTGAGGGAGATGATGCATGTGTTCGGGTAGTGTGTTTGTTAGGGTAGACAGAGGGAGATGATGCATCTGTTGGGGTAGACTGAAGGAGATGATGTGTGTGTTAGGGTAGACTGAGGGAGATGATCTGTTTGTTAGGGTAGACAGAGGGAGATAATGCATGTGTTAGGGTAGACTGAGGGATATGATGTGTGTCTTTGGGTAGACTGAGGGAGATGATGCGCGTGTTATGGTCGACTGAAAGAGATGATGTGTTTGTTAGGGTAGACAGTGGGAGATGATGTGTGTGTTAGGGTAGACTGAGGGAGATGATGTGTGTCTTTGGGTAGACTGAGGGAGATGATGCGTGTGTTAAGGTCGACTGAAGGAGATGATGTGTTTGTTAGGGTAGACAGTGGGAGATGATGTGTGTGTTAGGGTAGACTGAGGGAGATGATGTGTGTCTTTGGGTAGACTGAGGGAGATGATGCGTGTGTTAAGGTCGACTGAAGGAGATGATGTGTTTGTTAGGGTAGACAGTGGGAGATGATGCGTGTGTTAGGGTAGACAGAGGGAGATGATGCGTGTGTTAGGGTAGACTGAGGGAGATGATGTGTGTGTTAGGGTACTGAGGGAGATGGTGTGTTTGTTAGGGTAGACTGAGGGAGATGATGTGTGTGTTAGGGTTGACTGAGGGAGATGATGTGTTAGGGTAGACTGAGGGAGATGATGTGTTTGTTAGGGTAGACGGAAGGAGATGATGTGTGTGTTAGGGTAGACTGAGGGAGATGATGTGTTAGGGTAGACAGAGGGTGATGATGCATGTGTTAGGGTAGACTGAAGGAGATGATGTGTGTGTTAGGGTCGACTGAGGGATATGATGTGTTAGGGTAGACAGAGGGAGATGATGCATGTGTTAGGGTAGACTGAAGGAGATGATGTGTGTGTTAGGGTAGACTGAGGGAGATGATGCGTTTGTTAGGGTAGACTGAGGGAGATGGTATGTTTGTTAGGGTAGACTGAGGGAAATGATGCGTGTGTTAGGGTTGACTGAGGGTGATGATGTGTGTATTAGGGTAGACTGAGGGAGATGATGTGTTGGCGTAGACTGCGGGAGATGATGTGTTTGTTCGGGTAGACTGAGGGATATGATGTGTGTGTTAGGTTAGACGGAGGGAGATGATGCGTTTGTCAGGGTACACTTAGGGAGATGGTGTGTTTGTTAGGGTAGACTGAGGGAGATGGTCTGTTAGGGTAGACTGAGGGAGCTGATGTGTTAGGGCAGACAGAGGGAGATGATGCATGTGTTAGGACAGACTGAAGAGGATGATGTGTGTCTTAGGCTAGACTAAGGGAGATGATGTGTTTGTTAGGGTAGACAGAGGGAGATGATGCGCGTGTTATGGTCGACTGAAAGAGATGATGTGTTTGTTAGGGTAGACAGTGGGAGATGATGTGTGTGTTAGGGTAGACTGAGGGAGATGATGTGTGTCTTTGGGTAGACTGAGGGAGATGATGTGTGTGTTAAGGTCGACTGAAGGAGATGATGTGTTTGTTAGGGTAGACAGTGGGAGATGACGTGTGTGTTAGGGTAGACTGAGGGAGATGATGTGTGTCTTTGGGTAGACTGAGGGAGATGATGCGTGTGTTAAGGTCGACTGAAGGAGATGATGTGTTTGTTAGGGTAGACAGAGGGAGATGATGCGTGTGTTAGGGTAGACTGAGGGAGATGATGTGTGTGTTAGGGTACTGAGGGAGATGGTGTGTTTGTTAGGGTAGACTGAGGGAGATGATGTGTGTGTTAGGGTTGACTGAGGGAGATGATGTGTTAGGGTAGACTGAGGGAGATGATGTGTTTGTTAGGGTAGACGGAAGGAGATGATGTGTGTGTTAGGGTAGACTGAGGGAGATGATGTGTTAGGGTAGACAGAGGGTGATGATGCATGTGTTAGGGTAGACTGAAGGAGATGATGTGTGTGTTAGGGTCGACTGAGGGATATGATGTGTTTGTTAGGGTAGACAGAGGAAGATGATGCATGTGTTAGGGTAGACTGAAGGAGATGATATGTGTGTTAGGGTAGACTGAGGGAGATGATGCGTTTGTTAGGGTAGACTGAGGGAGATGGTATGTTTGTTAGGGTAGACTGAGGGAAATGATGCGTGTGTTAGGGTTGCCTGAGGGTGATGATGTGTGTGTTAGGGTAGACTGAGGGAGATGATGTGTTGGCGTAGACTGCGGGAGATGATGTGTTTGTTCGGGTAGACTGAGGGATATGATGTGTGTGTTAGGTTAGACGGAGGGAGATGATGCGTTTGTCAGGGTACAGTTAGGGAGATGGTGTGTTTGTTAGGGTAGACTGAGGGAGATGGTCTGTTAGGGTAGACTGAGGGAGATGATGTGTTAGGGCAGACAGAGGGAGATAATGTGTGTGTTAGGGCAGACTGAGGGAGATGATGCGTGTGTTAGGACAGACTGAAGAGGATGATGTGTGTCTTAGGCTAGACTAAGGGAGATGATGTGTTTGTTAGGGTAGACAGAGGGAGAAGATGTGTGTGTTAGGGTAGACTGATGGAGATGACATGTTTGTTAGGGTAGACTGAAGAAGATGATGTGTGTGTTAGGGTGGACTGAGGGAGATGATGTGTGTGCTAGGGTAGACTGAGGGAGATGATGCGTTTGTTAGGGTAGACTGAGGGACATCGTGTGTTTGTTAGGGTAGACTGAGGGAAATGATGCGTGTGTTAGGGTTGACTGAGGGTGATGATGTGTGTGTTAGGGTAGACTGAGGGAGATGATGTGTTGGCGTAGACTGCGGGAGATGATGTGTTTGTTCGGGTAGACTGAGGGATATGATGTGTGTGTTAGGTTAGAAGGAGGGAGATGATGCGTTTGTTAGGGTAGACTTAGGGAGATGGTGTGTTTGTTAGGGTAGACTGAGGGAGATGGTGTGTTAGGGTAGACTGAGGGAGATGATGTGTTAGGGCAGACAGAGGGAGATGATGTGTGTGTTAGGGCAGACTGTGGGCGATGATGCATGTGTTAGGACAGACTGAAGAGGATGATGTGTGTCTTAGGCTAGACTAAAGGAGATGATGTGTGTGTTAGGGTAGACTGATGGAGATGACATGTTTGTTAGGGTAGACTGAAGAAGATGATGTGTGTGTTAGGGTAGACTGAGGGAGATGATGTGTGTGCTAGGGTAGACAGAGGGAGATGATGCGTTTGTTAGGGTAGACTGAGGGAGATGGTGTGTTTGTTAGGGTAGACTGAGGGAAATGATGCGTGTGTTAGGGTTGACTGAGGGAGATGATGTGTGTGTTAGGGTAGACAGAGGGAGATGATGTGTGTGTTAGGGTAGATTGAAGGAGATGATGTGTGTGTCAGGGTAGACTGAGGAAGATGATGCGTGTGTTAGGGTAGACTGAGGGAGATGATGTGTGTGCTAGGGTAGATAGAGGGAGATGATGCGTTTGTTAGGGTAGACTGAGGGAGATGGTGTGTTTGTTAGGGTAGACTGAGGGAAATGATGCGTGTGTTAGGGTTGACTGAGGGAGATGATGTGTGTGTTAGGGTAGACTGAGGGAGATGATGTGTTGGCGTAGACTGAGGGAGATGATGTGTTTGTTAGGGTAGACAGAGGAAGATGATTCATGTGTTATGGTAGACTGAAGGAGATGTTTGTGTTAGGGTAGACTGAGGGATATGATGTGTGTGTTAGGGTAGACTGAGGGAGATGATGTGTGTGTTCGGGTAGACTGAGGGATATGATGTGTGTGTTAGGGTAGACTGAAGGAGATGATGTGTGTGTTAGGGTAGACTGAGGGAGATGATTTGTTTGTTAGGGTAGACAGAGGGAGATGATGCATGTGTTAGGATAGACTGAAGGAGATGATGTGTGTGTTAGGGTAGACAGAGGGAGATGATGTGTGTGTTAGGGTAGACTGAGGGAGATGATGTGTTTGTTAGGGTAGACAGGGGAATATGATGTGTGTGTTAGGGTAGACAGAGGGAGATGATGCGTGTGTTAGGGTAGACTGAAGAAGATGACGTGTGTGTTTGGGTAGACTGAGGGAGATGATGTGTTTGTTAGGGTAGACTTAGTGAGATGATGTGTGTGTTTGGGTAGACTGATGGAGATGATAGGTTTGTTAGGGTAGACTGAAGAAGATGTTGTGTGTGTTAGGGTAGACTGAGGGAAATGATGCGTGTGTTAGGACAGACTGAAGGAGATGATGTGTGTGTTAGGGTAGACTGAGGGATATGATGTGTGTGTTAGGGTAGACTGAGGGAGATGATGTGTGTGTTAGGGTAGACTGAGGGATATGATGTGTGTGTTATGGTTAGACTGAAGGAGATGATGTGTGTGTTAGGGTAGACTGAGGGAGATGATGTGTGTGTTAGGGTAGACAGAGGAAGATGATGTGTGTGTTCGGGTTGACTGAGGGAGTTGATGTGTGCGTTAGGGTAGACTGAGGGAGATGATGTGTTGGGGTAGACTGAGGGAGGTGATGTGTTTGTTAGGGTAGACAGAGGAAGATGATTCATGTGTTATGGTAGACGGAAGGAGATGATGTGTGTGTTTGGGTAGACTGAGGGATATGATGTGTGTGTTAGGGTAAACTGAGGGAGATGATGCGTGTGTTCAGGTAGACTGAAGGAGATGATGTGTTTGTTAGGGTAGACAGAGGGAGATGATGTGTGTGTTAGGGGAGACAGAGGGAGATGATGTGTGTGTTAGGGTAGACAGAGGGAGATGATGTGTGTGTTAGGGTAGACAGAGGGAGATGATGTGTGTATTAGGGTAGACAGAGGGAGATGATGTGTTGATTAGGGTAGACTGAGGGAGATGATGTGTGTGTTAGGGTTGACTGAGGGAGACGATGTTTGTGTTAGGATAGACTGAGGGAGATGATGTGTTAGGGTTGACAGAGGGAGATGATGTGTGTGTTAGGGAAGATGAGGGAGATGATGCTTGTGTTGCGGCAGACTGAAGGAGATGATGTGTGTGTTAGGGTAGACTAATGGAGATCATGTGTTTGTTAGGGTCGACAGAGGGAGATGATACATGTGTTAGCGTAGACTGAGGGAGATGATGTGTTGGGGGAGACTGAGGGAGATGATGCATGTGTTCGGGTAGTGTGTTTGTTAGGGTAGACAGAGGGAGATGATGCATCTTTTGGGGTAGACTGAAGGAGATGATGTGTGTGTTAGGGTAGACTGAGGGAGATGATGTGTTTGTTAGGGTAGACAGAGGGAGATAATGCATGTGTTAGGATAGACTGAGGGATATGATGTCTGTCTTTGGGTAGACTGAGGGAGATGATGCGCGTGTTAAGGTCGACTGAAGGAGATGATGTGTTTGTTCGGGGAGACAGTGGGAGATGATGTGTGTGTTAGGGTAGACTGAGGGAGATGATGTGTGTCTTTGGGTAGACTGAGGGAGATGATGCGTGTGTTAAGGTCGGCTGAAGGAGATGATGTGATTGTTAGAGTAGACAGTGGGAAATGATGTGTGTGTTAGGTTAGACTGAGGGAGATGATGTGTGTCTTTGGGTAGACTGAGGGAGATGATGCGTGTGTTAGGGTAGACAGAGGGAGATGATGTGTGTGTTAGGGTAGACTGAGGGAGATGATGCGTGTGTTAGGGTAGACAGAGGGAGATGATGTGTGTGTTAGGGTAGACTGAGGGAGATGATGCGTGTGTTAGGGTAGACTGAAGGTGACGATGTGTGTGTTAGGGTAGACTGAGGGAGATGATGTGTTAGGTTAGACAGAGGGAGATTATGTGTGTGTTAGGGTAGACTGAGGGGGATGATGCGTTTGTTAGGACAGACTGAAGGAGATGATGCGTGTGTTAGGGTAGACTGAAGGAGATGATGTGTGTGTTAGGGTAGACTGAAGGAGATGATGTGTGTGTTAGGGTAGACTGAGGGAGATGATGTGTGTGTTAGGGTAGACAGAGGGAGATGATGTGTGTGTTAGGGTAGACTGAGGGATATGATGTGTGTGTTAGGGTTGACAGAGGGAGATGATGCGTGTGTTAGGGTAGACTGAAGGAGATGATGTGTGTGTTAGGGTAGACTGAGGGAGATGATGTGTTTGTTAGGGTAGACAGAGGGAGATGATGCGTGTGTTAAGGTAGACTGAAGGAGATGATGTGTTTGTTAGGGTAGAGAGAGGGAGATGATGTGTGTGTTAGGGAAGACAGAGGGAGATGATTTGTGTGTTAGGGTAGACAGAGGGAGATGATGTGTGTGTTAGGGTAGACTGAGGGAGATGATGTGTGTGTTAGGGTTCACTGAGGGAGACGATGTGTGTGTTAGGGTTCACTGAGGGGGACGATGTGTGTGTTAGGGTTCACTGAGGGGGACGATGTTTGTGTTAGGGTAGACTGAGGGAGATGATGCGTTTGTTAGGACAGACTGAAGGAGATTATGTGTGTGTTAGGGTAGACTGAAGGAGATGATGTGTGTGTTCGGGTACACTGAGGGAGATGATGTGTTTGTTAGGGTAGACAGGGATATGATGTGTGTGTTAGGGTAGACTGAGGGAGATGATGTGTGTGTTAGGGTAGACTGAGGGAGATGATGCGTTTGTTAGGGTAGACTGAGGGAGATGGTGTGTTTGTTAGGGTAGACTGAGGGAAATGATGCGTGTGTTCGGACAGACTGAAGGAGATGATGTGTGTGTTAGGGTAGACTGAGGGATATGATGTGTGTGTTAGGGTAGACTGAGGGAGATGATGTGTGTGTTAGGGTAGACTGATGGATATGATGTGTGTGTTAGGGTAGAGTGAAGGAGATGATGTGTGTGTTAGGGTAGACTGAGGGATACGATGTGTGTGTTAGGGTAGACTGAGGGATATGATGTGTGTGTTAGGGTAGACTGAGGGAGATGATGCATTTGTTAGGACAGACTGAAGGAGATGATGTGAGTGTTAGGGTAGACTGAGGCAGATGATGTGTTTCTAGGGTATACAGAGGGAGATGATGCATGTGTTAGGTAGACTGAAGGAGATGATGTGTGTGTTAGGGTAGACTGAGGGAGATGATGTGTTTGTTAGGGTAGACAGAGGGATATGATGTGTGTGTTAGGGTAGACTGAGGGAGAGGATGCGTGTGTTTGGGTAGACTGAAGGAGATGATGTGTTTGTTAGGGTAGACAGAGTGGGATGATTTGTTTGTTAGGGTAGACAGAGGGGGATGATGTGTGTGTTAGGGTAGATTGAAGGAGATGATGTGTGTGTCAGGGTAGACTGAGGGAGAGGATGTGTGTGTTAGGGTTCACTGAGGGGGACGATGTTTGTGTTAGGGTAGACTGAGGGAGATGATGCGTTTGTTAGGACAGACTGAAGGAGATGATGTGTGTGTCAGGGTAGACTGAGGGAGAGGATGTGTGTGTTAGGGTTCACTGAGGGGGACGATGTTTGTGTTAGGGTAGACTGAGGGAGATGATGCGTTTGTTAGGACAGACTGAAGGAGATTATGTGTGTGTTAGGGTAGACTGAAGGAGATGATGTGTGTGTTCGGGTACACTGAGGGAGATGATGTGTTTGTTAGGGTAGACAGAGGGATATGATGTGTGTGTTAGGGTAGACTGAGGGAGATGATGTGTGTGTTAGGGTAGACTGAGGGAGATGATGCGTTTGTTAGGGTAGACTGAGGGAGATGGTGTGTTTGTTAGGGTAGACTGAGGGAAATGATGCGTGTGTTAGGACAGACTGAAGGAGATGATGTGTGTGTTAGGGTAGACTGCGGGAGATGATGTGTTTGTTCGGGTAAACTGAGGGAGATGATGTGTGTGTTAGGGTAGACTGCGGGAGATGATGTGTTTGTTCGGGTAGACTGAAGGAGACGATGTGTGTGTTAGGGTAGACTGAGGGAGATGATGTGTTAGGTTGGACAGAGGGAGATGATGTGTGTGTTAGGGTAGACTGAGGGAGATGATGTGTGTCTTTGGGTAGACTGAGGGAGATGATGCGTGTGTTAAGGTCGGCTGAAGGAGATGATGTGATTGTTAGAGTAGACAGTGGGAAATGATGTGTGTGTTAGGTTAGACTGAGGGAGATGATGTGTGTCTTTGGGTAGACTGAGGGAGATGATGCGTGTGTTAGGGTAGACAGAGGGAGATGATGTGTGTGTTAGGGTAGACAGAGGGAGATGATGTGTGTGTTAGGGTAGACTGAGGGAGATGGTGTGTTTGTTAGGGTAGACTGAGGGAGATGATGCGTGTGTTAGGGTAGACTGAAGGTGACGATGTGTGTGTTAGGGTAGACTGAGGGAGATGATGTGTTAGGTTAGACAGAGGGAGATTATGTGTGTGTTAGGGTAGACTGAGGGGGATGATGCGTTTGTTAGGACAGACTGAAGGAGATGATGCGTGTGTTAGGGTAGACTGAAGGAGATGATGTGTGTGTTAGGGTAGACTGAAGGAGATGATGTGTGTGTTAGGGTAGACTGAGGGAGATGATGTGTGTGTTAGGGTAGACAGAGGGAGATGATGTGTGTGTTAGGGTAGACTGAGGGATATGATGTGTGTGTTAGGGTTGACAGAGGGAGATGATGCGTGTGTTAGGGTAGACTGAAGGAGATGATGTGTGTGTTAGGGTAGACTGAGGGAGATGATGTGTTTGTTAGGGTAGACAGAGGGAGATGATGCGTGTGTTAAGGTAGACTGAAGGAGATGATGTGTTTGTTAGGGTAGAGAGAGGGAGATGATGTGTGTGTTAGGGAAGACAGAGGGAGATGATGTGTGTGTTAGGGTAGACAGAGGGAGATGATGTGTGTGTTAGGGTAGACTGAGGGAGATGATGTGTGTGTTAGGGTTCACTGAGGGAGACGATGTGTGTGTTAGGGTTCACTGAGGGGGACGATGTTTGTGTTAGGGTAGACTGAGGGAGATGATGCGTTTGTTAGGACAGACTGAAGGAGATTATGTGTGTGTTAGGGTAGACTGAAGGAGATGATGTGTGTGTTCGGGTACACTGAGGGAGATGATGTGTTTGTTAGGGTAGACAGGGATATGATGTGTGTGTTAGGGTAGACTGAGGGAGATGATGTGTGTGTTAGGGTAGACTGAGGGAGATGATGCGTTTGTTAGGGGAGACTGAGGGAGATGGTGTGTTTGTTAGGGTAGACTGATGGAAATGATGCGTGTGTTAGGACAGACTGAAGGAGATGATGTGTGTGTTAGGGTAGACTGAGGGATATGATGTGTGTGTTAGGGTAGACTGAGGGAGATGATGTGTGTGTTAGGGTAGACTGATGGATATGATGTGTGTGTTAGGGTAGAGTGAAGGAGATGATGTGTGTGTTAGGGTAGACTGAGGGATACGATGTGTGTGTTAGGGTAGACTGAGGGATATGATGTGTGTGTTAGGGTAGACTGAGGGAGATGATGCATTTGTTAGGACAGACTGAAGGAGATGATGTGAGTGTTAGGGTAGACTGAGGCAGATGATGTGTTTCTAGGGTATACAGAGGGAGATGATGCATGTGTTAGGTAGACTGAAGGAGATGATGTGTGTGTTAGGGTAGACTGAGGGAGATGATGTGTTTGTTAGGGTAGACAGAGGGATATGATGTGTGTGTTAGGGTAGACTGAGGGAGAGGATGCGTGTGTTTGGGTAGACTGAAGGAGATGATGTGTTTGTTAGGGTAGACAGAGTGGGATGATTTGTTTGTTAGGGTAGACAGAGGGGGATGATGTGTGTGTTAGGGTAGATTGATGGAGATGATGTGTGTGTCAGGGTAGACTGAGGGAGAGGATGTGTGTGTTAGGGTTCACTGAGGGGGACGATGTTTGTGTTAGGGTAGACTGAGGGAGATGATGCGTTTGTTAGGACAGACTGAAGGAGATTATGTGTGTGTTAGGGTAGACTGAAGGAGATGATGTGTGTGTTCGGGTACACTGAGGGAGATGATGTGTTTGTTAGGGTAGACAGAGGGATATGATGTGTGTGTTAGGGTAGACTGAGGGAGATGATGTGTGTGTTAGGGTAGACTGAGGGAGATGATGCGTTTGTTAGGGTAGACTGAGGGAGATGGTGTGTTTGTTAGGGTAGACTGAGGGAAATGATGCGTGTGTTAGGACAGACTGAAGGAGATGATGTGTGTGTTAGGGTAGACTGCGGGAGATGATGTGTTTGTTCGGGTAAACTGAGGGAGATGATGTGTGTGTTAGGGTAGACTGCGGGAGATGATGTGTTTGTTCGGGTAGACTGAAGGAGACGATGTGTGTGTTAGGGTAGACTGAGGGAGATGATGTGTTAGGTTGGACAGAGGGAGATGATGTGTGTGTTAGGGTAGACTGAGGGAGGTGATGTGTGTCTTTGGGTAGACTGAGGGAGATGATGCGTGTGTTAAGGTCGGCTGAAGGAGATGATGTGATTGTTAGAGTAGACAGTGGGAAATGATGTGTGTGTTAGGTTAGACTGAGGGAGATGATGTGTGTCTTTGGGTAGACTGAGGGAGATGATGCGTGTGTTAGGGTAGACAGAGGGAGATGATGTGTGTGTTAGGGTAGACAGAGGGAGATGATGTGTGTGTTAGGGTAGACTGAGGGAGATGGTGTGTTTGTTAGGGTAGACTGAGGGAGATGATGCGTGTGTTAGGGTAGACTGAAGGTGACGATGTGTGTGTTAGGGTAGACTGAGGGAGATGATGTGTTAGGTTAGACAGAGGGAGATTATGTGTGTGTTAGGGTAGACTGAGGGGGATGATGCGTTTGTTAGGACAGACTGAAGGAGATGATGCGTGTGTTAGGGTAGACTGAAGGAGATGATGTGTGTGTTAGGGTAGACTGAAGGAGATGATGTGTGTGTTAGGGTAGACTGAGGGAGATGATGTGTGTGTTAGGGTAGACAGAGGGAGATGATGTGTGTGTTAGGGTAGACTGAGGGATATGATGTGTGTGTTAGGGTTGACAGAGGGAGATGATGCGTGTGTTAGGGTAGACTGAAGGAGATGATGTGTGTGTTAGGGTAGACTGAGGGAGATGATGTGTTTGTTAGGGTAGACAGAGGGAGATGATGCGTGTGTTAAGGTAGACTGAAGGAGATGATGTGTTTGTTAGGGTAGAGAGAGGGAGATGATGTGTGTGTTAGGGAAGACAGAGGGAGATGATGTGTGTGTTAGGGTAGACAGAGGGAGATGATGTGTGTGTTAGGGTAGACTGAGGGAGATGATGTGTGTGTTAGGGTTCACTGAGGGAGACGATGTGTGTGTTAGGGTTCACTGAGGGGGACGATGTTTGTGTTAGGGTAGACTGAGGGAGATGATGCGTTTGTTAGGACAGACTGAAGGAGATTATGTGTGTGTTAGGGTAGACTGAAGGAGATGATGTGTGTGTTCGGGTACACTGAGGGAGATGATGTGTTTGTTAGGGTAGACAGGGATATGATGTGTGTGTTAGGGTAGACTGAGGGAGATGATGTGTGTGTTAGGGTAGACTGAGGGAGATGATGCGTTTGTTAGGGGAGACTGAGGGAGATGGTGTGTTTGTTAGGGTAGACTGATGGAAATGATGCGTGTGTTAGGACAGACTGAAGGAGATGATGTGTGTGTTAGGGTAGACTGAGGGATATGATGTGTGTGTTAGGGTAGACTGAGGGAGATGATGTGTGTGTTAGGGTAGACTGATGGATATGATGTGTGTGTTAGGGTAGAGTGAAGGAGATGATGTGTGTGTTAGGGTAGACTGAGGGATACGATGTGTGTGTTAGGGTAGACTGAGGGATATGATGTGTGTGTTAGGGTAGACTGAGGGAGATGATGCATTTGTTAGGACAGACTGAAGGAGATGATGTGAGTGTTAGGGTAGACTGAGGCAGATGATGTGTTTCTAGGGTATACAGAGGGAGATGATGCATGTGTTAGGTAGACTGAAGGAGATGATGTGTGTGTTAGGGTAGACTGAGGGAGATGATGTGTTTGTTAGGGTAGACAGAGGGATATGATGTGTGTGTTAGGGTAGACTGAGGGAGAGGATGCGTGTGTTTGGGTAGACTGAAGGAGATGATGTGTTTGTTAGGGTAGACAGAGTGGGATGATTTGTTTGTTAGGGTAGACAGAGGGGGATGATGTGTGTGTTAGGGTAGATTGATGGAGATGATGTGTGTGTCAGGGTAGACTGAGGGAGAGGATGTGTGTGTTAGGGTTCACTGAGGGGGACGATGTTTGTGTTAGGGTAGACTGAGGGAGATGATGCGTTTGTTAGGACAGACTGAAGGAGATTATGTGTGTGTTAGGGTAGACTGAAGGAGATGATGTGTGTGTTCGGGTACACTGAGGGAGATGATGTGTTTGTTAGGGTAGACAGAGGGATATGATGTGTGTGTTAGGGTAGACTGAGGGAGATGATGTGTGTGTTAGGGTAGACTGAGGGAGATGATGCGTTTGTTAGGGTAGACTGAGGGAGATGGTGTGTTTGTTAGGGTAGACTGAGGGAAATGATGCGTGTGTTAGGACAGACTGAAGGAGATGATGTGTGTGTTAGGGTAGACTGCGGGAGATGATGTGTTTGTTCGGGTAAACTGAGGGAGATGATGTGTGTGTTAGGGTAGACTGCGGGAGATGATGTGTTTGTTCGGGTAGACTGAAGGAGACGATGTGTGTGTTAGGGTAGACTGAGGGAGATGATGTGTTAGGTTGGACAGAGGGAGATGATGTGTGTGTTAGGGTAGACTGAGGGAGGTGATGAGTTTGTTAGGACAGACTGAAGGAGATGATGTGTGTGTTAGTGTAGACTGAGGGAGATGATGATTTTGTTAGGACAGACTGAAGGAGATGATGTGTGTGTTAGGGTAGACTGAGGGAGATGATGTGTTTGTTAGGGTAGACAAAGGGAGATGATGCATGTGTTAGGGTAGACTGAAGGAGATGATGTGTGTGTTAGGGTAGACTGAGGGATATGATGTGTTTGTTAGGGTAGACAGAGGGAGATGATGCATGTTTTAGGGTAGACTGAAGGAGATGATGTGTGTGTTTGGATAGACTGAGGGATATGATGTGTGTGTTAGGGTAGACTGAGGGAGATGATGCATGTGTTAAGGTAGACTGAAGGAGATGATGTGTTCGTTAGGGTAGACAGAGGGAGATGATGTGTGTGTTAGGGTAGACAGAGGGAGATGATGTGTGTGTTAGGGTAGACTGAGGGAGATGATGTGTGTGTTAGGGTTGACTGAGGGAGACGATGTTTGTGTTAGGGTAGACTGAGGGAGATGATGTGTTAGGGTAGACAGAGGGAGATGATGTGTGTGTTAGGGAAGATGAGGGAGATAATGCTTGTGTTGCGGCAGACTGAAGGAGATGATGTGTGTGTTAGGGTAGACTAATGGAGATCATGTGTTTGTTAGGGTCGACAGAGGGAGATGATACATGTGTTAGCGTAGACTGAGGGAGATGATGTGTTGGGGGAGACTGAGGGAGATGATGCATGTGTTCGGGTCGTGTGTTTGTTAGGGTAGACAGAGGGAGATGATGCATTTGTTGGGGTAGACTGAAGGAGATGATGTGTGTGTTAGGGTAGGCTGAGGGAGATGATGTGTTTGTTCGGGTAGACAGAGGGAGATAATGCATGTGTTAGGATAGACTGAGGGATATGATGTGTGTCTTTGGGTAGACTGAGGGAGATGATGCGCGTGTTAAGGTCGACTGAAGGAGATGATGTGTTTGTTAGGGTAGACAGTGGGAGATGATGTGTGTGTTAGGGTAGACTGAGGGAGATGATGTGTGTCTTTGGGTAGACTGAGGGAGATGATGCGTGTGTTAAGGTCGACTGAAGGAGATGATGTGATTGTTAGGGTAGACAGTGGGAAATGATGTGTGTGTTAGGGTAGACTGAGGGAGATGATGTGTGTCTTTGGGTAGACTGAGGGAGATGATGCGTGTGTTAAGGTCGACTGAAGGAGATGATGTGTTTGTTAGGGTAGACAGTGGGAGATGATGCGTGTGTTAGGGTAGACAGAGGGAGATGATGCGTGTGTTCGGGTAAATGAGGGAGATGATGTGTGTGTTAGGGTACTGAGGGAGATGGTGTGTTTGTTAGGGTAGACTGAGGGAGATGATGTGTGTGTTAGGGTTGACTGAGGGAGACGATGTATTAGGGTAGACTGAGGGAGATGATGTGTTTGTTAGGGTAGACAAAGGGAGATGATGCATGTGTTAGGGTAGACTGTAGGAGATGATGTGTTAGGGTAGACAGAGGGAGATGATGTGTGTGTTAGGGTAGACTGAAGGAGATGATGTGTGTGTTAGGGTAGACTGAGGGAGATGATGTGTTACGGTAGACAGAGGGTGATGATGCATGTGTTAGGGTAGACTGAAGGAGATGATGTGTGTGTTAGGGTCGACTGAGGGATATGATGTGTTTGTTAGGGTAGACTGAGGGAGATGATGTGTTGGCGTAGACTGAGGGAGATGATGTGTTTGTTAGGGTAGACAGGGGAAGATGATTCATGTGTTATGGTAGACTGAAGGAGATGATGTGTGTGTTAGGGTAGACTGAGGGAGATGATGCGTTTGTTAGGGTAGACTGAGGGAGATGGTGTGTTTGTTAAGGTAGACTGAGGGAAATGATGCGTGTGTTTGGACAGACTGAAGGAGATGATGTGTGTGTTAGGCTAGACTGAGGGATATGATGTGTGTGTTAGGGTAGACTGAGGGAGATGATGTGTGTGTTAGGGTAGACTGATGTATATGATGTGTGTGTTATGGTAGACTGAAGGAGATGATGTGTGTGTTAGGGTAGACTGAGGGAGATGATTTGTTTGTTAGGGTAGACAAAGGGAGATGATGCATGTGTTAGGCTAGACTGAGGGAGATGATGTGTGTGTTTGGGTAGACAGAGGGAGATGATGTGTTGGGGTAGACTGAGGGAGATGATGTGTTTGTTAGGGTAGACAGAGAGGGATGATGTGTGTGTTAGGGTTGACTGAGGGAGATGATGTGTGTGTTAGGGTAGACAGAGGGAGATGATGCGTGTGTTAGGGTAGGCTGAGGGAGTTGTTGTGTGTGTTAGGGTAGACTGAGGGAGACGATGGGTGTGTTAGGGTTGACTGAGGGAGATTATGTGTTAGGGTACACTGAGGGAGATGATGCGTTCGTTAGGGTAGACTGAGGGACATGATGCGTTTGTTAGGACAGACTGAAGGAGATGGTGTGTGTGTTCGGGTCGACTCAGGGAGATGATCTGTTTGTTAGGGCAGACATAGGGAGATGATGCACGTGTTAGGGGAGACTGAAGGAGATGATGTGTGTGTTAGGGTAGACAGAGGTAGATGATGTGTGTGTTAGGGTAGACTGATGGAGATGATATGTTTGTTAGGGTAGACTGAAGAAGATGACGTGTGTGTTAGGGTAGACTGAGGGAGATGATGCGTGTGTTAGGGTAGACTGAGGGAGATGGTGTGTTTGTTAGGGTAGACTGAGGGAAATGATGTGTGTTTTAGGGTAGACTGAGGGATATGATGTGTGTGTTAGTGTAGACTGAAGGAGATGATGTGTGTGTTAGGGTAGACTGAGGGAGATGATTTGTTTGTTAGGGTAGACAGAGGGAGATGATGTGTGTGTTAGGGTTGACTGAGGGAGATGATGTGTGTGTTAGGGATGACTGAGGGAGATGATGTGTTGGGGTAGACTGAGGGAGATGATGTGTTAGGGTACACTGAGGGAGATGATGCGTTTGTTAGGGTAGACTGAGGGAGATGATGCGTTTGTTAGGACAGACTGAAGGAGATGGTGTGTGTGTTCGGGTCGACTCAGGGAGATGATCTGTTTGTTAGGGCAGACATAGGGAGATGATGCACGTGTTAGGGGAGACTGAAGGAGATGATGTGTGTGTTAGGGTAGACAGAGGTAGATGATGTGTGTGTTAGGGTAGACTGATGGAGATGATATGTTTGTTAGGGTAGACTGAAGAAGATGACGTGTGTGTTAGGGTAGACTGAGGGAGATGATGCGTGTGTTAGGGTAGACTGAGGGAGATGGTGTGTTTGTTAGGGTAGACTGAGGGAAATGATGTGTGTGTTAGGGTAGACTGAGGGAGATGATGTGTTACGGTAGACAGAGGGTGATGATGCATGTGTTAGGGTAGACTGAAGGAGATGATGTGTGTGTTAGGGTCGACTGAGGGATATGATGTGTTTGTTAGGGTAGACTGAGGGAGATGATGTGTTGGCGTAGACTGAGGGAGATGATGTGTTTGTTAGGGTAGACAGGGGAAGATGATTCATGTGTTATGGTAGACTGAAGGAGATGATGTGTGTGTTAGGGTAGACTGAGGGAGATGATGCGTTTGTTAGGGTAGACTGAGGGAGATGGTGTGTTTGTTAAGGTAGACTGAGGGAAATGATGCGTGTGTTTGGACAGACTGAAGGAGATGATGTGTGTGTTAGGCTAGACTGAGGGATATGATGTGTGTGTTAGGGTAGACTGAGGGAGATGATGTGTGTGTTAGGGTAGACTGATGTATATGATGTGTGTGTTATGGTAGACTGAAGGAGATGATGTGTGTGTTAGGGTAGACTGAGGGAGATGATTTGTTTGTTAGGGTAGACAAAGGGAGATGATGCATGTGTTAGGCTAGACTGAGGGAGATGATGTGTGTGTTTGGGTAGACAGAGGGAGATGATGTGTTGGGGTAGACTGAGGGAGATGATGTGTTTGTTAGGGTAGACAGAGAGGGATGATGTGTGTGTTAGGGTTGACTGAGGGAGATGATGTGTGTGTTAGGGTAGACAGAGGGAGATGATGCGTGTGTTAGGGTAGGCTGAGGGAGTTGTTGTGTGTGTTAGGGTAGACTGAGGGAGACGATGGGTGTGTTAGGGTTGACTGAGGGAGATTATGTGTTAGGGTACACTGAGGGAGATGATGCGTTTGTTAGGGTAGACTGAGGGACATGATGCGTTTGTTAGGACAGACTGAAGGAGATGGTGTGTGTGTTCGGGTCGACTCAGGGAGATGATCTGTTTGTTAGGGCAGACATAGGGAGATGATGCACGTGTTAGGGGAGACTGAAGGAGATGATGTGTGTGTTAGGGTAGACAGAGGTAGATGATGTGTGTGTTAGGGTAGACTGATGGAGATGATATGTTTGTTAGGGTAGACTGAAGAAGATGACGTGTGTGTTAGGGTAGACTGAGGGAGATGATGCGTGTGTTAGGGTAGACTGAGGGAGATGGTGTGTTTGTTAGGGTAGACTGAGGGAAATGATGTGTGTTTTAGGGTAGACTGAGGGATATGATGTGTGTGTTAGTGTAGACTGAAGGAGATGATGTGTGTGTTAGGGTAGACTGAGGGAGATGATTTGTTTGTTAGGGTAGACAGAGGGAGATGATGTGTGTGTTAGGGTTGACTGAGGGAGATGATGTGTGTGTTAGGGATGACTGAGGGAGATGATGTGTTGGGGTAGACTGAGGGAGATGATGTGTTAGGGTACACTGAGGGAGATGATGCGTTTGTTAGGGTAGACTGAGGGAGATGATGCGTTTGTTAGGACAGACTGAAGGAGATGGTGTGTGTGTTCGGGTCGACTCAGGGAGATGATCTGTTTGTTAGGGCAGACATAGGGAGATGATGCACGTGTTAGGGGAGACTGAAGGAGATGATGTGTGTGTTAGGGTAGACAGAGGTAGATGATGTGTGTGTTAGGGTAGACTGATGGAGATGATATGTTTGTTAGGGTAGACTGAAGAAGATGACGTGTGTGTTAGGGTAGACTGAGGGAGATGATGCGTGTGTTAGGGTAGACTGAGGGAGATGGTGTGTTTGTTAGGGTAGACTGAGGGAAATGATGTGTGTTTTAGGGTAGACTGAGGGATATGATGTGTGTGTTAGGGTAGACTGAAGGAGATGATGTGTGTGTTAGGGTAGACAGAGGTAGATGATTCATGTGTTATGGTAGACTGAAGGAGATGATGTGTTTGTTAGGGTAGACAGAGGGAGATGATGCGTGTGTTAGGGTAGACTGAAGGAGATGACGTGTGTGTTTGGGTAGACTGAGGGAGATGATGTGTTTGTTAGGGTAGACTGAGTGAGATGATGTGTGTGTTAGGGTAGACTGATGGAGATGATATGTTTGTTAGGGTAGACTGAAGAAGATGATGTGTGTGTTAGGGTAGACTGAGGGAGATGATGTGTGTGTTAGGGTAGACTGAGGAAGATGTGTTAGGGTAGACTGAGGGAGACGATTTGTGCGTTAGGGTAGACTGAGGGAGATGATGTGTTAGGGTAGACTGAGGGAGACGATGTGTGTGTTAAGTAGACTGAGGGAGATGATGTGTTAGGGTAGACTGAGGGAGATGATGTGTGTGTTAGGGTAGACAGAGGGAGATGATGTGTGTGTTAGGTTAGATTGAGGGAGATGATGTGTTAGGGTAGACTGAGGGAGATGATGTGTTAGGGTAGACTGAGGGAGATGATGTGTGTGTTAGGGTAGACAGAGGGAGATGATGTGTGTGTTAGGGTAGACTGAGGGAGACGATGTGTGTGTTAGGGTAGACTGAGGGAGACGATGTGTGTGTTAGGGTAGACTGAGGGAGACGATGTGTGTGTTAGGGTAGACTGAGGGAGACGATGTGTGTGTTAGGGTAGACTGAGGGAGATGATGTGTGTGTTAGGGTAGACTGAGGAAGAAGATGTGTTAGGGTAGACTGAGGGAGATGATTTGTGCGTTAGGGTAGACTGAGGGAGATGATGTGTTAGGGTAGACTGAGGGAGACGATGTGTGTGTTAGGGTAAACTGAGGGAGATGATGTGTTAGGGTAAACTGAGGGAGATGATGTGTGTGTTAGGGTAGACAGAGGGAGATGATGTGTGTGTTAGGGTAGACTGAGGGAGACGATGTGTGTGTTAGGGTAGACTGAAGGAGATGATGTGTGTGTTAGGGTAGACACAGGGAGATGATGTGTGTGTTAGGGTAGACAGAGGGACATGATGTCTGTGTTATGGTAGACTGAGGGAGATGATGTTTTTGTTAGGGTAGACAGAGGGAGATGATGTGTGTGTTAGGGTAGACAGAGGGAGATGATGTGTGTGTTAGGGTAGACTGAGGTAGATGATGTGTGTGTTAGCGTAGACGGAGGGAGATGATGTGTTAGGGAAGACAGAGGGAGATGATGTGTGTGTTAGGGTAGACTGAGGGAGATGATGTGTGTGTTAGGGTAGACTGAGGGAGACGATGTGTGTGTTAGGGTAGACTGAGGGAGATGATGTGTGTGTTAGGGTAGACAGAAGGGGGTGATGTGTTTGTTAGGGTAGACAGAGGGGGATGATGTGTGTGTTAGGGTAGACTGAAGGAGATGATGTGTGTGTTAGGGTAGACTGAAGGAGATGATGTGTGTGTTACGGTAGACTGAGGGAGATGATGTGTTTGTTAGGGTAGACAGAGGGAGATGATGTGTGTGTTAGGGTAGACTGAGGGAGATGGTGTGTTTGTTAGGGTAGACTGAGGGAGATGATGTGTGTGTTAGGGTAGACTGAGGGAGACGATGTGTGTGTTAGGGTAGACTGAGGGAGATGGTGTGTTTGTTAGGGTAGACTGAGGGAGACGATGTGTTAGGTTAGACAGAGGGAGATGATGTGTGTGTTAGGGTAGACTGAGGGAGATGATGCGTTTGTTAGGACAGACTGAAGGAGATGATGTGTGTGTTAGGGTAGACTGAAGGAGATGATGTGTGTGTTAGGGTAGACTGAGGGAGATGATGTGTTTGTTAGGGTAGACAGAGGGAGATGATGCATGGGTTAGGGTAGACTGAAGGAGATGATGTGTGTGTTAGGGTAGACAGAGGGAGATGATGTGTGTGTTAGGACAGACTGAAGGAGATGATGTGTGTGTTAGGGTAGACTGAAGGAGATGATGTGTGTGTTAGGGTAGACTGAAGGAGATGATGTGTGTGTTAGGGTAGACTGAGGGAGATGATGTGTTTGTTAGGGTAGACAGAGGGAGATGTTGTGTGTGTTAGGGTAGACTGAGGGAGATGATGCGTGTGTTGAGGTAGACTGAAGGAGATGATGTGTTTGTTAGGGTAGACAGAGGGAGATGATGCATGTGTTAGGGTAGACAGAGGGAGATGATGTGTGTGTTAGGGTAGACTGAGGGAGATGATGCGTTTGTTAGGACAGACTGAGGGAGATGATGTGTGTGTTAGGGTAGACAGAGGGAGATGATGCATGTGTTAGGGTTGACTGAGGGAGACGATGTGTGTGTTAGGATAGACTGAGGGAGATGATGTGTTAGGGTAGACAGAGGGAGAGGATGTGTGTGTTAGGGTAGACTAAGGGAGATCATGTGTTTGTTAGGGTAGACAGAGGGAGATGATGCATGTGTTAGGGTAGACTGAGGGATATGATGTGTGTGTTAGGGTAGACTGAGGGAGATGATGCGTGTGTTAAGGTAGACTGAAGGAGATGATGTGTTTGTTAGGGTAGACAGAGGGAGATGATGTGTGTGTTAGGGTAGACAGAGGGAGATGATGTGTGTGTTAGGGTAGACAGAGGGAGATGATGTGTGTGTTAGGGTAGACAGAGGGAGATGATGTGTGTGTTAGGGTAGACTGAGGGAGATGGTGTGTTTGTTAGGGTAGACTGAGGGAGATGATGTGTGTCTTAGGGTAGACTGAGGGTGACGCTGTGTGTGTTAGGGTAGACTGAGGGAGATGATGTGTTAGGTTAGACAGAGGGAGATGATGTTTGTGTTAGGGTAGACTGTGGGAGATGATGCATTTGTTAGGACAGACTGAAGGAGATGATGTGTGTGTTAAGGTAGACTGAGGTAGATGATGTGTTTGTTAGCGTAGACTTAGGGCGATGATGTGTGTGTTAGCGTAGACTGAGGGAGATGATGTGTTAGGGTAGACTGAGGGAGATGATGTGTGTGTTAGGGTTGACTGAGGGAGACGATGTGTATGTTAGGGTAGACTGAGGGAGATAATGTGTTAGGGTAGACAGAGGAAGATGATGCATGTGTTAGCATAGACTGAGGGAGATGATGTGTGTGTTAGGGTAGACTAAGGGAGATCATGTGTTAGGGAAGACAGAGGGAGATGATGCATCTGTTAGCATAGACTGAGGGAGATGATGTATTGGGGTAGACTGAGGGAGATGATGTGTTTGTTAGGGTAGACAGAGGGAGATGATGCATGGGTTAGGGTAGACTGAAGGAGATGATGTGTGTGTTAGGGTAGACAGAGGGAGATGATGTGTGTGTTAGGACAGACTGAAGGAGATGATGTGTGTGTTAGGGTAGACTGAAGGAGATGATGTGTGTGTTAGGGTAGACTGAGGGAGATGATGTGTTTGTTAGGGTAGACAGAGGGAGATGATGTGTGTGTTAGGGTAGACTGAGGGAGATGATGCGTGTGTTGAGGTAGACTGAAGGAGATGATGTGTTTGTTAGGGTAGACAGAGGGAGATGATGTGTGTGTTAGGGTAGACTGAGGGAGATGATGCGTTTGTTAGGACAGACTGAGGTAGATGATGTGTGTGTTAGGGCAGACAGAGGGAGATGATGCATGTGTTAGGGTTGACTGAGGGAGACGATGTGTGTGTTAGGGTAGACTGAGGGAGATGATGTGTTAGGGTAGACAGAGGGAGAGGATGTGTGTGTTAGGGTAGACTAAGGGAGATCATGTGTTTGTTAGGGTAGACAGAGGGAGATGATGCATGTGTTAGGGTAGACTGAGGGATATGATGTGTGTGTTAGGGTAGACTGAGGGAGATGATGCGTGTGTTAAGGTAGACTGAAGGAGATGATGTGTTTGTTAGGGTAGACAGAGGGAGATGATGTGTGTGTTAGGGTAGACAGAGGGAGATGATGTGTGTGTTAGGGTAGACAGAGGGAGATGATGTGTGTGTTAGGGTAGACAGAGGGAGATGATGTGTGTGTTAGTGTAGACTGAGGGAGATGGTGTGTTTGTTAGGGTAGACTGAGGGAGATGATGTGTGTCTTAGGGTAGACTGAGGGTGACGCTGTGTGTGTTAGGGTAGACTGAGGGAGATGATGTGTTAGGTTAGACAGAGGGAGATGATGTTTGTGTTAGAGTAGACTGTGGGAGATGATGCATTTGTTAGGACAGACTGAAGGAGATGATGTGTGTGTTAAGGTAGACTGAGGTAGATGATGTGTTTGTTAGCGTAGACTTAGGGCGATGATGTGTGTGTTAGCGTAGACTGAGGGAGATGATGTGTTAGGGTAGACTGAGGGAGATGATGTGTGTTAGGGTTGACTGAGGGAGACGATGTGTATGTTAGGGTAGACTGAGGGAGATAATGTGTTAGGGTAGACAGAGGAAGATGATGCATGTGTTAGCATAGACTGAGGGAGATGATGTGTGTGTTAGGGTAGACTAAGGGAGATCATGTGTTAGGGAAGACAGAGGGAGATGATGCATCTGTTAGCATAGACTGAGGGAGATGATGTATTGGGGTAGACTGAGGGAGATGATGTGTTTGTTAGGGTAGACAGAGGGAGATGATGCATGGGTTAGGGTAGACTGAAGGAGATGATGTGTGTGTTAGGGTAGACAGAGGGAGATGATGTGTGTGTTAGGGTAGACTGAGGGAGATGATGTGTTTGTTAGGGTAGACAGAGGGAGATAATGCATGTGTTAGGGTAGACTGAGGGAGATGATGCGTGTGTTAAGGTAGACTGAAGGAGATGATGTGTTTGTTAGGGTAGACAGAGGGAGATGATGTGTGTGTTAGGGTAGACAGAGGTAGATGATGTGTGTGTTAGGGTAGACAGAGTTAGATGATGTGTGTGTTAGGGTACACTGAGGGAGATGATGTGTGTGTTAGGATAGACTGAGGGAGATGATGTGTGTGTTAGGGTAGACTGAGGTAGATGATGTGTGTGTTAGGGTAGACTGAGGGAGATGATGCGTTTGTTAGGACAGACTAAGGGAGAGGATGTGTGTGTTACGGCAGACTGAAGGAGATGATGTGTGTGTTAGGGTAGACTGAGGTAGATGATGTGTGTGTTAGGGTAGACTGAGGGAGATGATGCGTTTGTTAGGACAGACTGAGGGAGATGATGCATGTGTTAGGGTAGACTAAGGGAGATGATGTGTTTGTTACGGTAGACAGAGGGAGATGATGCATGTGTCAGGGTTGACTGAGGGAGACGATGTGTGTGTTAGGGTAGACTGAGGGAGATGATGTGTTAGGGTAGACAGAGGGAGATGATGTGTGTGTTAGGGTAGACTAAGGGAGATCATGTGTTTGTTAGGGTAGACAGAGGGGGATGATGTGTTTGTTAGGGTAGACATAGGGGGATGATGTGTTTGTTAGGGTAGACAGAGGGAGATGATGTGTTTGTTAGGGTAGACTGAGGGATATGATGTGTGTGTTAGGGAAAACTGAGGGAGATGATGCGTGTGTTAAGATAGACTGAAGGAGATGATGTGTTTGTTAGGGTTGACAGAGGGAGATGATGTGTGTGTTAGGGTAGACAGAGGGAGATGATGTGTGTGTTAGGATAGACTGAGGGTGACGATGTGTGTGTTAGGGTAGACTGAGGGAGATGATGTGTTAGGTTAGACAGAAGGAGATGATGTGTGTGTTAGGGTAGACTGAGGGAGATGATGCGTTTGTTCGGACAGACTGAAGGAGATGATGTGTGTGTGAGGGTAGACTGAAGGAGATGATGTGTGTGTTAGGGTAGACTGAAGGAGATGATGTGTATGTTAGGGTAGACTGAAGGAGATGATGTGTTTGTTAGGGTAAACAGAGGTAGATGATGTGTTTGTTAGCGTAGACTTAGGGCGATGATGTGTGTGTTAGCGTAGACTGAGGGAGATGATGTGTTAGGGTAGACTGAGGGAGATGATGTGTGTGTTAGGGTTGACTGAGGGAGACGATGTGTATGTTAGGGTAGACTGAGTGAGATGTTGTGTGTGTTAGCATAGACTGAGGGAGATGATGTGTGTGTTAGGGTAGACTAAGGGAGATCATGTGTTAGGGATGACAGAGGGAGATGATGCATCTGTTAGCATAGACTGAGGGAGATGATGTATTGGGGTAGACTGAGGGAGATGATGTGTTTGTTAGGGTAGACAGAGGGAGATAATGCATGTGTTAGGGTAGACTGAGGGAGATGATGCGTGTGTTAGGGTAGACAGAGGGAGATGATGCGTGTGTTAGGGTAGACTGAGGTAGATGATGTGTGTATTAGGGTAGACTGAGGGAGATGATGCGTTTGTTAGGACAGACTGAGGGAGATGATGTGTGTGTTAGGGTAGACTGAGGGAGATGATGTGTTAGGGTAGACAGAGGGAGATGATGTGTGTGTTACGGCAGACTGAAGGAGATGATGTGTGTGTTAGGGTAGACTAAGGGAGATCATGTATTTGTTAGGGTAGACAGAGGGAGATGATGCATGTGTTAGGGTAGACTGAGGGAGATGATGTGTTTGTTAGGGAAAACTGAGGGAGATGATGCGTGTGTTAAGGTAGACTGAAGGAGATGATGTGTTTGTTAGGGTAGACAGAGGGAGATGATGTGTGTGTTAGGACAGACTGAAGGAGATGATGTGTGTGTTAGGGTAGACTGAAGGAGATGATGTGTGTGTTAGGGTAGACTGAGGGAGATGATGTGTTTGTTAGGGTAGACAGAGGGAGATGGTGTGTTTGTTAGGGGAGACTGAGGGAAATGATGCGTGTGTTAGGGTTGACTGAGGGAGATGATGTGTGTGTTAGGGTAGACTGAGGGAGATGATGTGTTGGCGTCGACTGAGGGAGATGATGTGTTTGTTAGGGTAGACAGAGGAAGATGATTCATGTGTTATGGTAGACTGAAGGAGATGATGTGTTTGTTAGGGTAGACTGAGGGATATGATGTGTGTGTTAGGGTAGACTGAAGGAGATGATGTGTGTGTTAGGGTAGACTGAGGGAGATGATTTGTTTGTTAGGGTAGACAGAGGGAGATGATGCATGTGTTAGGGTAGACTGAAGGAGATGATGTGTGTGTTAGGATAGACAAAGGAAGATGATGTGTGTGTTAGGGTTGACTGAGGGAGTTGATGTTTGTGTTAGGGTAGACTGAGGGAGATGATGTGTTGGGGTAGACTGAGGGAGGTGATGTGTTTGTTAGGGTAGACAGAGGAAGATGATTCATGTGTTATGGTAGACAGAGGGAGATGATGTGTGTGTTAGGGTAGACAGAGGGAGATGATGTGTGTATTAGGGTAGACAGAGGGAGATGATGTGTTGATTAGGGTAGACTGAGGGAGATGATATGTGTGTTAGGGTTGACTGAGGGAGACGATGTTTGTGTTAGGGTAGACTGAGGGAGATGATGTGTTAGGGTAGACAGAGGGAGATGATGTGTGTGTTAGGGAAGATGAGGGAGATGATGCTTGTGTTGCGGCAGACTGAAGGAGATGATGTGTGTGTTAGGGTAGACTAATGGAGATCATGTGTTTGTTAGGGTCGACAGAGGGAGATGATACATGTGTTAGCGTAGACTGAGGGAGATGATGTGTTGGGGGAGACTGAGGGAGATGATGCATGTGTTCGGGTAGTGTGTTTGTTAGGGTAGACAGAGGGAGATGATGCATCTGTTGGGGTAGACTGAAGGAGATGATGTGTGTGTTAGGGTAGACTGAGGGAGATGATCTGTTTGTTAGGGTAGACAGAGGGAGATAATGCATGTGTTAGGGTAGACTGAGGGATATGATGTGTGTCTTTGGGTAGACTGAGGGAGATGATGCGCGTGTTATGGTCGACTGAAAGAGATGATGTGTTTGTTAGGGTAGACAGTGGGAGATGATGTGTGTGTTAGGGTAGACTGAGGGAGATGATGTGTGTCTTTGGGTAGACTGAGGGAGATGATGCGTGTGTTAAGGTCGACTGAAGGAGATGATGTGTTTGTTAGGGTAGACAGTGGGAGATGATGTGTGTGTTAGGGTAGACTGAGGGAGATGATGTGTGTCTTTGGGTAGACTGAGGGAGATGATGCGTGTGTTAAGGTCGACTGAAGGAGATGATGTGTTTGTTAGGGTAGACAGTGGGAGATGATGCGTGTGTTAGGGTAGACAGAGGGAGATGATGCGTGTGTTAGGGTAGACTGAGGGAGATGATGTGTGTGTTAGGGTACTGAGGGAGATGGTGTGTTTGTTAGGGTAGACTGAGGGAGATGATGTGTGTGTTAGGGTTGACTGAGGGAGATGATGTGTTAGGGTAGACTGAGGGAGATGATGTGTTTGTTAGGGTAGACGGAAGGAGATGATGTGTGTGTTAGGGTAGACTGAGGGAGATGATGTGTTAGGGTAGACAGAGGGTGATGATGCATGTGTTAGGGTAGACTGAAGGAGATGATGTGTGTGTTAGGGTCGACTGAGGGATATGATGTGTTAGGGTAGACAGAGGGAGATGATGCATGTGTTAGGGTAGACTGAAGGAGATGATGTGTGTGTTAGGGTAGACTGAGGGAGATGATGCGTTTGTTAGGGTAGACTGAGGGAGATGGTATGTTTGTTAGGGTAGACTGAGGGAAATGATGCGTGTGTTAGGGTTGACTGAGGGTGATGATGTGTGTATTAGGGTAGACTGAGGGAGATGATGTGTTGGCGTAGACTGCGGGAGATGATGTGTTTGTTCGGGTAGACTGAGGGATATGATGTGTGTGTTAGGTTAGACGGAGGGAGATGATGCGTTTGTCAGGGTACACTTAGGGAGATGGTGTGTTTGTTAGGGTAGACTGAGGGAGATGGTCTGTTAGGGTAGACTGAGGGAGCTGATGTGTTAGGGCAGACAGAGGGAGATGATGCATGTGTTAGGACAGACTGAAGAGGATGATGTGTGTCTTAGGCTAGACTAAGGGAGATGATGTGTTTGTTAGGGTAGACAGAGGGAGATGATGCATGGGTTAGGGTAGACTGAAGGAGATGATGTGTGTGTTAGGGTAGACAGAGGGAGATGATGTGTGTGTTAGGACAGACTGAAGGAGATGATGTGTGTGTTAGGGTAGACTGAAGGAGATGATGTGTGTGTTAGGGTAGACTGAGGGAGATGATGTGTTTGTTAGGGTAGACAGAGGGAGATGATGTGTGTGTTAGGGTAGACTGAGGGAGATGATGCGTGTGTTGAGGTAGACTGAAGGAGATGATGTGTTTGTTAGGGTAGACAGAGGGAGATGATGTGTGTGTTAGGGTAGACTGAGGGAGATGATGCGTTTGTTAGGACAGACTGAGGTAGATGATGTGTGTGTTAGGGCAGACAGAGGGAGATGATGCATGTGTTAGGGTTGACTGAGGGAGACGATGTGTGTGTTAGGGTAGACTGAGGGAGATGATGTGTTAGGGTAGACAGAGGGAGAGGATGTGTGTGTTAGGGTAGACTAAGGGAGATCATGTGTTTGTTAGGGTAGACAGAGGGAGATGATGCATGTGTTAGGGTAGACTGAGGGATATGATGTGTGTGTTAGGGTAGACTGAGGGAGATGATGCGTGTGTTAAGGTAGACTGAAGGAGATGATGTGTTTGTTAGGGTAGACAGAGGGAGATGATGTGTGTGTTAGGGTAGACAGAGGGAGATGATGTGTGTGTTAGGGTAGACAGAGGGAGATGATGTGTGTGTTAGGGTAGACAGAGGGAGATGATGTGTGTGTTAGTGTAGACTGAGGGAGATGGTGTGTTTGTTAGGGTAGACTGAGGGAGATGATGTGTGTCTTAGGGTAGACTGAGGGTGACGCTGTGTGTGTTAGGGTAGACTGAGGGAGATGATGTGTTAGGTTAGACAGAGGGAGATGATGTTTGTGTTAGAGTAGACTGTGGGAGATGATGCATTTGTTAGGACAGACTGAAGGAGATGATGTGTGTGTTAAGGTAGACTGAGGTAGATGATGTGTTTGTTAGCGTAGACTTAGGGCGATGATGTGTGTGTTAGCGTAGACTGAGGGAGATGATGTGTTAGGGTAGACTGAGGGAGATGATGTGTGTTAGGGTTGACTGAGGGAGACGATGTGTATGTTAGGGTAGACTGAGGGAGATAATGTGTTAGGGTAGACAGAGGAAGATGATGCATGTGTTAGCATAGACTGAGGGAGATGATGTGTGTGTTAGGGTAGACTAAGGGAGATCATGTGTTAGGGAAGACAGAGGGAGATGATGCATCTGTTAGCATAGACTGAGGGAGATGATGTATTGGGGTAGACTGAGGGAGATGATGTGTTTGTTAGGGTAGACAGAGGGAGATGATGCATGGGTTAGGGTAGACTGAAGGAGATGATGTGTGTGTTAGGGTAGACAGAGGGAGATGATGTGTGTGTTAGGGTAGACTGAGGGAGATGATGTGTTTGTTAGGGTAGACAGAGGGAGATAATGCATGTGTTAGGGTAGACTGAGGGAGATGATGCGTGTGTTAAGGTAGACTGAAGGAGATGATGTGTTTGTTAGGGTAGACAGAGGGAGATGATGTGTGTGTTAGGGTAGACAGAGGTAGATGATGTGTGTGTTAGGGTAGACAGAGTTAGATGATGTGTGTGTTAGGGTACACTGAGGGAGATGATGTGTGTGTTAGGATAGACTGAGGGAGATGATGTGTGTGTTAGGGTAGACTGAGGTAGATGATGTGTGTGTTAGGGTAGACTGAGGGAGATGATGCGTTTGTTAGGACAGACTAAGGGAGAGGATGTGTGTGTTACGGCAGACTGAAGGAGATGATGTGTGTGTTAGGGTAGACTGAGGTAGATGATGTGTGTGTTAGGGTAGACTGAGGGAGATGATGCGTTTGTTAGGACAGACTGAGGGAGATGATGCATGTGTTAGGGTAGACTAAGGGAGATGATGTGTTTGTTACGGTAGACAGAGGGAGATGATGCATGTGTCAGGGTTGACTGAGGGAGACGATGTGTGTGTTAGGGTAGACTGAGGGAGATGATGTGTTAGGGTAGACAGAGGGAGATGATGTGTGTGTTAGGGTAGACTAAGGGAGATCATGTGTTTGTTAGGGTAGACAGAGGGGGATGATGTGTTTGTTAGGGTAGACATAGGGGGATGATGTGTTTGTTAGGGTAGACAGAGGGAGATGATGTGTTTGTTAGGGTAGACTGAGGGATATGATGTGTGTGTTAGGGAAAACTGAGGGAGATGATGCGTGTGTTAAGATAGACTGAAGGAGATGATGTGTTTGTTAGGGTTGACAGAGGGAGATGATGTGTGTGTTAGGGTAGACAGAGGGAGATGATGTGTGTGTTAGGATAGACTGAGGGTGACGATGTGTGTGTTAGGGTAGACTGAGGGAGATGATGTGTTAGGTTAGACAGAAGGAGATGATGTGTGTGTTAGGGTAGACTGAGGGAGATGATGCGTTTGTTCGGACAGACTGAAGGAGATGATGTGTGTGTGAGGGTAGACTGAAGGAGATGATGTGTGTGTTAGGGTAGACTGAAGGAGATGATGTGTATGTTAGGGTAGACTGAAGGAGATGATGTGTTTGTTAGGGTAAACAGAGGTAGATGATGTGTTTGTTAGCGTAGACTTAGGGCGATGATGTGTGTGTTAGCGTAGACTGAGGGAGATGATGTGTTAGGGTAGACTGAGGGAGATGATGTGTGTGTTAGGGTTGACTGAGGGAGACGATGTGTATGTTAGGGTAGACTGAGTGAGATGTTGTGTGTGTTAGCATAGACTGAGGGAGATGATGTGTGTGTTAGGGTAGACTAAGGGAGATCATGTGTTAGGGATGACAGAGGGAGATGATGCATCTGTTAGCATAGACTGAGGGAGATGATGTATTGGGGTAGACTGAGGGAGATGATGTGTTTGTTAGGGTAGACAGAGGGAGATAATGCATGTGTTAGGGTAGACTGAGGGAGATGATGCGTGTGTTAGGGTAGACAGAGGGAGATGATGCGTGTGTTAGGGTAGACTGAGGTAGATGATGTGTGTATTAGGGTAGACTGAGGGAGATGATGCGTTTGTTAGGACAGACTGAGGGAGATGATGTGTGTGTTAGGGTAGACTGAGGGAGATGATGTGTTAGGGTAGACAGAGGGAGATGATGTGTGTGTTACGGCAGACTGAAGGAGATGATGTGTGTGTTAGGGTAGACTAAGGGAGATCATGTATTTGTTAGGGTAGACAGAGGGAGATGATGCATGTGTTAGGGTAGACTGAGGGAGATGATGTGTTTGTTAGGGAAAACTGAGGGAGATGATGCGTGTGTTAAGGTAGACTGAAGGAGATGATGTGTTTGTTAGGGTAGACAGAGGGAGATGATGTGTGTGTTAGGACAGACTGAAGGAGATGATGTGTGTGTTAGGGTAGACTGAAGGAGATGATGTGTGTGTTAGGGTAGACTGAGGGAGATGATGTGTTTGTTAGGGTAGACAGAGGGAGATGGTGTGTTTGTTAGGGGAGACTGAGGGAAATGATGCGTGTGTTAGGGTTGACTGAGGGAGATGATGTGTGTGTTAGGGTAGACTGAGGGAGATGATGTGTTGGCGTCGACTGAGGGAGATGATGTGTTTGTTAGGGTAGACAGAGGAAGATGATTCATGTGTTATGGTAGACTGAAGGAGATGATGTGTTTGTTAGGGTAGACTGAGGGATATGATGTGTGTGTTAGGGTAGACTGAAGGAGATGATGTGTGTGTTAGGGTAGACTGAGGGAGATGATTTGTTTGTTAGGGTAGACAGAGGGAGATGATGCATGTGTTAGGGTAGACTGAAGGAGATGATGTGTGTGTTAGGATAGACAAAGGAAGATGATGTGTGTGTTAGGGTTGACTGAGGGAGTTGATGTGTGTGTTAGGGTAGACTGAGGGAGATGATGTGTTGGGGTAGACTGAGGGAGGTGATGTGTTTGTTAGGGTAGACAGAGGAAGATGATTCATGTGTTATGGTAGACAGAGGGAGATGATGTGTGTGTTAGGGTAGACAGAGGGAGATGATGTGTGTATTAGGGTAGACAGAGGGAGATGATGTGTTGATTAGGGTAGACTGAGGGAGATGATATGTGTGTTAGGGTTGACTGAGGGAGACGATGTTTGTGTTAGGGTAGACTGAGGGAGATGATGTGTTAGGGTAGACAGAGGGAGATGATGTGTGTGTTAGGGAAGATGAGGGAGATGATGCTTGTGTTGCGGCAGACTGAAGGAGATGATGTGTGTGTTAGGGTAGACTAATGGAGATCATGTGTTTGTTAGGGTCGACAGAGGGAGATGATACATGTGTTAGCGTAGACTGAGGGAGATGATGTGTTGGGGGAGACTGAGGGAGATGATGCATGTGTTCGGGTAGTGTGTTTGTTAGGGTAGACAGAGGGAGATGATGCATCTGTTGGGGTAGACTGAAGGAGATGATGTGTGTGTTAGGGTAGACTGAGGGAGATGATCTGTTTGTTAGGGTAGACAGAGGGAGATAATGCATGTGTTAGGGTAGACTGAGGGATATGATGTGTGTCTTTGGGTAGACTGAGGGAGATGATGCGCGTGTTATGGTCGACTGAAAGAGATGATGTGTTTGTTAGGGTAGACAGTGGGAGATGATGTGTGTGTTAGGGTAGACTGAGGGAGATGATGTGTGTCTTTGGGTAGACTGAGGGAGATGATGCGTGTGTTAAGGTCGACTGAAGGAGATGATGTGTTTGTTAGGGTAGACAGTGGGAGATGATGTGTGTGTTAGGGTAGACTGAGGGAGATGATGTGTGTCTTTGGGTAGACTGAGGGAGATGATGCGTGTGTTAAGGTCGACTGAAGGAGATGATGTGTTTGTTAGGGTAGACAGTGGGAGATGATGCGTGTGTTAGGGTAGACAGAGGGAGATGATGCGTGTGTTAGGGTAGACTGAGGGAGATGATGTGTGTGTTAGGGTACTGAGGGAGATGGTGTGTTTGTTAGGGTAGACTGAGGGAGATGATGTGTGTGTTAGGGTTGACTGAGGGAGATGATGTGTTAGGGTAGACTGAGGGAGATGATGTGTTTGTTAGGGTAGACGGAAGGAGATGATGTGTGTGTTAGGGTAGACTGAGGGAGATGATGTGTTAGGGTAGACAGAGGGTGATGATGCATGTGTTAGGGTAGACTGAAGGAGATGATGTGTGTGTTAGGGTCGACTGAGGGATATGATGTGTTAGGGTAGACAGAGGGAGATGATGCATGTGTTAGGGTAGACTGAAGGAGATGATGTGTGTGTTAGGGTAGACTGAGGGAGATGATGCGTTTGTTAGGGTAGACTGAGGGAGATGGTATGTTTGTTAGGGTAGACTGAGGGAAATGATGCGTGTGTTAGGGTTGACTGAGGGTGATGATGTGTGTATTAGGGTAGACTGAGGGAGATGATGTGTTGGCGTAGACTGCGGGAGATGATGTGTTTGTTCGGGTAGACTGAGGGATATGATGTGTGTGTTAGGTTAGACGGAGGGAGATGATGCGTTTGTCAGGGTACACTTAGGGAGATGGTGTGTTTGTTAGGGTAGACTGAGGGAGATGGTCTGTTAGGGTAGACTGAGGGAGCTGATGTGTTAGGGCAGACAGAGGGAGATGATGCATGTGTTAGGACAGACTGAAGAGGATGATGTGTGTCTTAGGCTAGACTAAGGGAGATGATGTGTTTGTTAGGGTAGACAGAGGGAGATGATGCGCGTGTTATGGTCGACTGAAAGAGATGATGTGTTTGTTAGGGTAGACAGTGGGAGATGATGTGTGTGTTAGGGTAGACTGAGGGAGATGATGTGTGTCTTTGGGTAGACTGAGGGAGATGATGTGTGTGTTAAGGTCGACTGAAGGAGATGATGTGTTTGTTAGGGTAGACAGTGGGAGATGATGTGTGTGTTAGGGTAGACTGAGGGAGATGATGTGTGTCTTTGGGTAGACTGAGGGAGATGATGCGTGTGTTAAGGTCGACTGAAGGAGATGATGTGTTTGTTAGGGTAGACAGAGGGAGATGATGCGTGTGTTAGGGTAGACTGAGGGAGATGATGTGTGTGTTAGGGTACTGAGGGAGATGGTGTGTTTGTTAGGGTAGACTGAGGGAGATGATGTGTGTGTTAGGGTTGACTGAGGGAGATGATGTGTTAGGGTAGACTGAGGGAGATGATGTGTTTGTTAGGGTAGACGGAAGGAGATGATGTGTGTGTTAGGGTAGACTGAGGGAGATGATGTGTTAGGGTAGACAGAGGGTGATGATGCATGTGTTAGGGTAGACTGAAGGAGATGATGTGTGTGTTAGGGTCGACTGAGGGATATGATGTGTTTGTTAGGGTAGACAGAGGAAGATGATGCATGTGTTAGGGTAGACTGAAGGAGATGATATGTGTGTTAGGGTAGACTGAGGGAGATGATGCGTTTGTTAGGGTAGACTGAGGGAGATGGTATGTTTGTTAGGGTAGACTGAGGGAAATGATGCGTGTGTTAGGGTTGCCTGAGGGTGATGATGTGTGTGTTAGGGTAGACTGAGGGAGATGATGTGTTGGCGTAGACTGCGGGAGATGAAGTGTTTGTTCGGGTAGACTGAGGGATATGATGTGTGTGTTAGGTTAGACGGAGGGAGATGATGCGTTTGTCAGGGTACAGTTAGGGAGATGGTGTGTTTGTTAGGGTAGACTGAGGGAGATGGTCTGTTAGGGTAGACTGAGGGAGATGATGTGTTAGGGCAGACAGAGGGAGATAATGTGTGTGTTAGGGCAGACTGAGGGAGATGATGCGTGTGTTAGGACAGACTGAAGAGGATGATGTGTGTCTTAGGCTAGACTAAGGGAGATGATGTGTTTGTTAGGGTAGACAGAGGGAGAAGATGTGTGTGTTAGGGTAGACTGATGGAGATGACATGTTTGTTAGGGTAGACTGAAGAAGATGATGTGTGTGTTAGGGTGGACTGAGGGAGATGATGTGTGTGCTAGGGTAGACTGAGGGAGATGATGCGTTTGTTAGGGTAGACTGAGGGACATCGTGTGTTTGTTAGGGTAGACTGAGGGAAATGATGCGTGTGTTAGGGTTGACTGAGGGTGATGATGTGTGTGTTAGGGTAGACTGAGGGAGATGATGTGTTGGCGTAGACTGCGGGAGATGATGTGTTTGTTCGGGTAGACTGAGGGATATGATGTGTGTGTTAGGTTAGAAGGAGGGAGATGATGCGTTTGTTAGGGTAGACTTAGGGAGATGGTGTGTTTGTTAGGGTAGACTGAGGGAGATGGTGTGTTAGGGTAGACTGAGGGAGATGATGTGTTAGGGCAGACAGAGGGAGATGATCTGTGTGTTAGGGCAGACTGTGGGCGATGATGCATGTGTTAGGACAGACTGAAGAGGATGATGTGTGTCTTAGGCTAGACTAAAGGAGATGATGTGTGTGTTAGGGTAGACTGATGGAGATGACATGTTTGTTAGGGTAGACTGAAGAAGATGATGTGTGTGTTAGGGTAGACTGAGGGAGATGATGTGTGTGCTAGGGTAGACAGAGGGAGATGATGCGTTTGTTAGGGTAGACTGAGGGAGATGGTGTGTTTGTTAGGGTAGACTGAGGGAAATGATGCGTGTGTTAGGGTTGACTGAGGGAGATGATGTGTGTGTTAGGGTAGACAGAGGGAGATGATGTGTGTGTTAGGGTAGATTGAAGGAGATGATGTGTGTGTCAGGGTAGACTGAGGAAGATGATGCGTGTGTTAGGGTAGACTGAGGGAGATGATGTGTGTGCTAGGGTAGATAGAGGGAGATGATGCGTTTGTTAGGGTAGACTGAGGGAGATGGTGTGTTTGTTAGGGTAGACTGAGGGAAATGATGCGTGTGTTAGGGTTGACTGAGGGAGATGATGTGTGTGTTAGGGTAGACTGAGGGAGATGATGTGTTGGCGTAGACTGAGGGAGATGATGTGTTTGTTAGGGTAGACAGAGGAAGATGATTCATGTGTTATGGTAGACTGAAGGAGATGTTTGTGTTAGGGTAGACTGAGGGATATGATGTGTGTGTTAGGGTAGACTGAGGGAGATGATGTGTGTGTTCGGGTAGACTGAGGGATATGATGTGTGTGTTAGGGTAGACTGAAGGAGATGATGTGTGTGTTAGGGTAGACTGAGGGAGATGATTTGTTTGTTAGGGTAGACAGAGGGAGATGATGCATGTGTTAGGATAGACTGAAGGAGATGATGTGTGTGTTAGGGTAGACAGAGGGAGATGATGTGTGTGTTAGGGTAGACTGAGGGAGATGATGTGTTTGTTAGGGTTGACAGGGGAATATGATGTGTGTGTTAGGGTAGACAGAGGGAGATGATGCGTGTGTTAGGGTAGACTGAAGAAGATGACGTGTGTGTTTGGGTAGACTGAGGGAGATGATGTGTTTGTTAGGGTAGACTTAGTGAGATGATGTGTGTGTTTGGGTAGACTGATGGAGATGATAGGTTTGTTAGGGTAGACTGAAGAAGATGCTGTGTGTGTTAGGGTAGACTGAGGGAAATGATGCGTGTGTTAGGACAGACTGAAGGAGATGATGTGTGTGTTAGGGTAGACTGAGGGATATGATGTGTGTGTTAGGGTAGACTGAGGGAGATGATGTGTGTGTTAGGGTAGACTGAGGGATATGATGTGTGTGTTATGGTTAGACTGAAGGAGATGATGTGTGTGTTAGGGTAGACTAATGGAGATCATGTGTTTGTTAGGGTCGACAGAGGGAGATGATACATGTGTTAGCGTAGACTGAGGGAGATGATGTGTTGGGGGAGACTGAGGGAGATGATGCATGTGTTCGGGTAGTGTGTTTGTTAGGGTAGACAGAGGGAGATGATGCATCTTTTGGGGTAGACTGAAGGAGATGATGTGTGTGTTAGGGTAGACTGAGGGAGATGATGTGTTTGTTAGGGTAGACAGAGGGAGATAATGCATGTGTTAGGATAGACTGAGGGATATGATGTGTGTCTTTGGGTAGACTGAGGGAGATGATGCGCGTGTTAAGGTCGACTGAAGGAGATGATGTGTTTGTTCGGGGAGACAGTGGGAGATGATGTGTGTGTTAGGGTAGACTGAGGGAGATGATGTGTGTCTTTGGGTAGACTGAGGGAGATGATGCGTGTGTTAAGGTCGGCTGAAGGAGATGATGTGATTGTTAGAGTAGACAGTGGGAAATGATGTGTGTGTTAGGTTAGACTGAGGGAGATGATGTGTGTCTTTGGGTAGACTGAGGGAGATGATGCGTGTGTTAGGGTAGACAGAGGGAGATGATGTGTGTGTTAGGGTAGACTGAGGGAGATGGTGTGTTTGTTAGGGTAGACTGAGGGAGATGATGCGTGTGTTAGGGTAGACTGAAGGTGACGATGTGTGTGTTAGGGTAGACTGAGGGAGATGATGTGTTAGGTTAGACAGAGGGAGATTATGTGTGTGTTAGGGTAGACTGAGGGGGATGATGCGTTTGTTAGGACAGACTGAAGGAGATGATGCGTGTGTTAGGGTAGACTGAAGGAGATGATGTGTGTGTTAGGGTAGACTGAAGGAGATGATGTGTGTGTTAGGGTAGACTGAGGGAGATGATGTGTGTGTTAGGGTAGACAGAGGGAGATGATGTGTGTGTTAGGGTAGACTGAGGGATATGATGTGTGTGTTAGGGTTGACAGAGGGAGATGATGCGTGTGTTAGGGTAGACTGAAGGAGATGATGTGTGTGTTAGGGTAGACTGAGGGAGATGATGTGTTTGTTAGGGTAGACAGAGGGAGATGATGCGTGTGTTAAGGTAGACTGAAGGAGATGATGTGTTTGTTAGGGTAGAGAGAGGGAGATGATGTGTGTGTTAGGGAAGACAGAGGGAGATGATGTGTGTGTTAGGGTAGACAGAGGGAGATGATGTGTGTGTTAGGGTAGACTGAGGGAGATGATGTGTGTGTTAGGGTTCACTGAGGGAGACGATGTGTGTGTTAGGGTTCACTGAGGGGGACGATGTTTGTGTTAGGGTAGACTGAGGGAGATGATGCGTTTGTTAGGACAGACTGAAGGAGATTATGTGTGTGTTAGGGTAGACTGAAGGAGATGATGTGTGTGTTCGGGTACACTGAGGGAGATGATGTGTTTGTTAGGGTAGACAGGGATATGATGTGTGTGTTAGGGTAGACTGAGGGAGATGATGTGTGTGTTAGGGTTCACTGAGGGGGACGATGTTTGTGTTAGGGTAGACTGAGGGAGATGATGCGTTTGTTAGGACAGACTGAAGGACATTATGTGTGTGTTAGGGTAGACTGAAGGAGATGATGTGTGTGTTCGGGTACACTGAGGGAGATGATGTGTTTGTTAGGGTAGACAGAGGGATATGATGTGTGTGTTAGGGTAGACTGAGGGAGATGATGTGTGTGTTAGGGTAGACTGAGGGAGATGATGCGTTTGTTAGGGTAGACTGAGGGAGATGGTGTGTTTGTTAGGGTAGACTGAGGGAAATGATGCGTGTGTTAGGACAGACTGAAGGAGATGATGTGTGTGTTAGGGTAGACTGCGGGAGATGATGTGTTTGTTCGGGTAAACTGAGGGAGATGATGTGTGTGTTAGGGTAGACTGCGGGAGATGATGTGTTTGTTCGGGTAGACTGAAGGAGACGATGTGTGTGTTAGGGTAGACTGAGGGAGATGATGTGTTAGGTTGGACAGAGGGAGATGATGTGTGTGTTAGGGTAGACTGAGGGAGATGATGTGTGTCTTTGGGTAGACTGAGGGAGATGATGCGTGTGTTAGGATAGACAGAGGGAGATGATGTGTGTGTTAGGGTAGACTGAGGGAGATGGTGTGTTTGTTAGGGTAGACTGAGGGAGATGATGCGTGTGTTAGGGTAGACTGAAGGTGACGATGTGTGTGTTAGGGTAGACTGAGGGAGATGATGTGTTAGGTTAGACAGAGGGAGATTATGTGTGTGTTAGGGTAGACTGAGGGGGATGATGCGTTTGTTAGGACAGACTGAAGGAGATGATGCGTGTGTTAGGGTAGACTGAAGGAGATGATGTGTGTGTTAGGGTAGACTGAAGGAGATGATGTGTGTGTTAGGGTAGACTGAGGGAGATGATGTGTGTGTTAGGGTAGACAGAGGGAGATGATGTGTGTGTTAGGGTAGACTGAGGGATATGATGTGTGTGTTAGGGTTGACAGAGGGAGATGATGCGTGTGTTAGGGTAGACTGAAGGAGATGATGTGTGTGTTAGGGTAGACTGAGGGAGATGATGTGTTTGTTAGGGTAGACAGAGGGAGATGATGCGGGTGTTAAGGTAGACTGAAGGAGATGATGTGTTTGTTAGGGTAGAGAGAGGGAGATGATGTGTGTGTTAGGGAAGACAGAGGGAGATGATGTGTGTGTTAGGGTAGACAGAGGGAGATGATGTGTGTGTTAGGGTAGACTGAGGGAGATGATGTGTGTGTTAGGGTTCACTGAGGGAGACGATGTGTGTGTTAGGGTTCACTGAGGGGGACGATGTTTGTGTTAGGGTAGACTGAGGGAGATGATGCGTTTGTTAGGACAGACTGAAGGAGATTATGTGTGTGTTAGGGTAGACTGAAGGAGATGATGTGTGTGTTCGGGTACACTGAGGGAGATGATGTGTTTGTTAGGGTAGACAGGGATATGATGTGTGTGTTAGGGTAGACTGAGGGAGATGATGTGTGTGTTAGGGTAGACTGAGGGAGATGATGCGTTTGTTAGGGTAGACTGAGGGAGATGGTGTGTTTGTTAGGGTAGACTGAGGGAAATGATGCGTGTGTTAGGACAGACTGAAGGAGATGATGTGTGTGTTAGGGTAGACTGAGGGATATGATGTGTGTGTTAGGGTAGACTGAGGGAGATGATGTGTGTGTTAGGGTAGACTGATGGATATGATGTGTGTGTTAGGGTAGAGTGAAGGAGATGATGTGTGTGTTAGGGTAGACTGAGGGATACGATGTGTGTGTTAGGGTAGACTGAGGGATATGATGTGTGTGTTAGGGTAGACTGAGGGAGATGATGCATTTGTTAGGACAGACTGAAGGAGATGATGTGAGTGTTAGGGTAGACTGAGGCAGATGATGTGTTTCTAGGGTATACAGAGGGAGATGATGCATGTGTTAGGTAGACTGAAGGAGATGATGTGTGTGTTAGGGTAGACTGAGGGAGATGATGTGTTTGTTAGGGTAGACAGAGGGATATGATGTGTGTGTTAGGGTAGACTGAGGGAGAGGATGCGTGTGTTTGGGTAGACTGAAGGAGATGATGTGTTTGTTAGGGTAGACAGAGTGGGATGATTTGTTTGTTAGGGTAGACAGAGGGGGATGATGTGTGTGTTAGGGTAGATTGATGGAGATGATGTGTGTGTCAGGGTAGACTGAGGGAGAGGATGTGTGTGTTAGGGTTCACTGAGGGGGACGATGTTTGTGTTAGGGTAGACTGAGGGAGATGATGCGTTTGTTAGGACAGACTGAAGGAGATTATGTGTGTGTTAGGGTAGACTGAAGGAGATGATGTGTGTGTTCGGGTACACTGAGGGAGATGATGTGTTTGTTAGGGTAGACAGAGGGATATGATGTGTGTGTTAGGGTAGACTGAGGGAGATGATGTGTGTGTTAGGGTAGACTGAGGGAGATGATGCGTTTGTTAGGGTAGACTGAGGGAGATGGTGTGTTTGTTAGGGTAGACTGAGGGAAATGATGCGTGTGTTAGGACAGACTGAAGGAGATGATGTGTGTGTTAGGGTAGACTGCGGGAGATGATGTGTTTGTTCGGGTAAACTGAGGGAGATGATGTGTGTGTTAGGGTAGACTGCGGGAGATGATGTGTTTGTTCGGGTAGACTGAAGGAGACGATGTGTGTGTTAGGGTAGACTGAGGGAGATGATGTGTTAGGTTGGACAGAGGGAGATGATGTGTGTGTTAGGGTAGACTGAGGGAGGTGATTTGTTTGTTAGGGTAGACAAAGGGAGATGATGCATGTGTTAGGCTAGACTGAGGGAGATGATGTGTGTGTTTGGGTAGACAGAGGGAGATGATGTGTTGGGGTAGACTGAGGGAGATGATGTGTTTGTTAGGGTAGACAGAGAGGGATGATGTGTGTGTTAGGGTTGACTGAGGGAGATGATGTGTGTGTTAGGGTAGACAGAGGGAGATGATGCGTGTGTTAGGGTAGGCTGAGGGAGTTGTTGTGTGTGTTAGGGTAGACTGAGGGAGACGATGGGTGTGTTAGGGTTGACTGAGGGAGATTATGTGTTAGGGTACACTGAGGGAGATGATGCGTTTGTTAGGGTAGACTGAGGGACATGATGCGTTTGTTAGGACAGACTGAAGGAGATGGTGTGTGTGTTCGGGTCGACTCAGGGAGATGATCTGTTTGTTAGGGCAGACATAGGGAGATGATGCACGTGTTAGGGGAGACTGAAGGAGATGATGTGTGTGTTAGGGTAGACAGAGGTAGATGATGTGTGTGTTAGGGTAGACTGATGGAGATGATATGTTTGTTAGGGTAGACTGAAGAAGATGACGTGTGTGTTAGGGTAGACTGAGGGAGATGATGCGTGTGTTAGGGTAGACTGAGGGAGATGGTGTGTTTGTTAGGGTAGACTGAGGGAAATGATGTGTGTTTTAGGGTAGACTGAGGGATATGATGTGTGTGTTAGTGTAGACTGAAGGAGATGATGTGTGTGTTAGGGTAGACTGAGGGAGATGATTTGTTTGTTAGGGTAGACAGAGGGAGATGATGTGTGTGTTAGGGTTGACTGAGGGAGATGATGTGTGTGTTAGGGATGACTGAGGGAGATGATGTGTTGGGGTAGACTGAGGGAGATGATGTGTTAGGGTACACTGAGGGAGATGATGCGTTTGTTAGGGTAGACTGAGGGAGATGATGCGTTTGTTAGGACAGACTGAAGGAGATGGTGTGTGTGTTCGGGTCGACTCAGGGAGATGATCTGTTTGTTAGGGCAGACATAGGGAGATGATGCACGTGTTAGGGGAGACTGAAGGAGATGATGTGTGTGTTAGGGTAGACAGAGGTAGATGATGTGTGTGTTAGGGTAGACTGATGGAGATGATATGTTTGTTAGGGTAGACTGAAGAAGATGACGTGTGTGTTAGGGTAGACTGAGGGAGATGATGCGTGTGTTAGGGTAGACTGAGGGAGATGGTGTGTTTGTTAGGGTAGACTGAGGGAAATGATGTGTGTTTTAGGGTAGACTGAGGGATATGATGTGTGTGTTAGGGTAGACTGAAGGAGATGATGTGTGTGTTAGGGTAGACAGAGGTAGATGATTCATGTGTTATGGTAGACTGAAGGAGATGATGTGTTTGTTAGGGTAGACAGAGGGAGATGATGCGTGTGTTAGGGTAGACTGAAGGAGATGACGTGTGTGTTTGGGTATACTGAGGGAGATGATGTGTTTGTTAGGGTAGACTGAGTGAGATGATGTGTGTGTTAGGGTAGACTGATGGAGATGATATGTTTGTTAGGGTAGACTGAAGAAGATGATGTGTGTGTTAGGGTAGACTGAGGGAGATGATGTGTGTGTTAGGGTTGACTGAGGGAGATGATGCGTTTGTTAGGGTAGACTGAGGGAGATGATGCGTGTGTTAGGGTAGACTGAAGGTGACGATGTGTGTGTTAGGGTAGACTGAGGGAGATGATGTGTTAGGTTAGACAGAGGGAGATTATGTGTGTGTTAGGGTAGACTGAGGGGGATGATGCGTTTGTTAGGACAGACTGAAGGAGATGATGCGTGTGTTAGGGTAGACTGAAGGAGATGATGTGTGTGTTAGGGTAGACTGAAGGAGATGATGTGTGTGTTAGGGTAGACTGAGGGAGATGATGTGTGTGTTAGGGTAGACAGAGGGAGATGATGTGTGTGTTAGGGTAGACTGAGGGATATGATGTGTGTGTTAGGGTTGACAGAGGGAGATGATGCGTGTGTTAGGGTAGACTGAAGGAGATGATGTGTGTGTTAGGGTAGACTGAGGGAGATGATGTGTTTGTTAGGGTAGACAGAGGGAGATGATGCGTGTGTTAAGGTGGACTGAAGGAGATGATGTGTTTGTTAGGGTAGAGAGAGGGAGATGATGTGTGTGTTAGGGAAGACAGAGGGAGATGATGTGTGTGTTAGGGTAGACAGAGGGAGATGATGTGTGTGTTAGGGTAGACTGAGGGAGATGATGTGTGTGTTAGGGTTCACTGAGGGAGACGATGTGTGTGTTAGGGTTCACTGAGGGGGACGATGTTTGTGTTAGGGTAGACTGAGGGAGATGATGCGTTTGTTAGGACAGACTGAAGGAGATTATGTGTGTGTTAGGGTAGACTGAAGGAGATGATGTGTGTGTTCGGGTACACTGAGGGAGATGATGTGTTTGTTAGGGTAGACAGGGATATGATGTGTGTGTTAGGGTAGACTGAGGGAGATGATGTGTGTGTTAGGGTAGACTGAGGGAGATGATGCGTTTGTTAGGGTAGACTGAGGGAGATGGTGTGTTTGTTAGGGTAGACTGAGGGAAATGATGCGTGTGTTAGGACAGACTGAAGGAGATGATGTGTGTGTTAGGGTAGACTAAGGGATATGATGTGTGTGTTAGGGTAGACTGAGGGAGATGATGTGTGTGTTAGGGTAGACTGATGGATATGATGTATGTGTTAGGGTAGAGTGAAGGAGATGATGTGTGTGTTAGGGTAGACTGAGGGATACGATGTGTGTGTTAGGGTAGACTGAGGGATATGATGTGTGTGTTAGGGTAGACTGAGGGAGATGATGCATTTGTTAGGACAGACTGAAGGAGATGATGTGAGTGTTAGGGTAGACTGAGGCAGATGATGTGTTTCTAGGGTATACAGAGGGAGATGATGCATGTGTTAGGTAGACTGAAGGAGATGATGTGTGTGTTAGGGTAGACTGAGGGAGATGATGTGTTTGTTAGGGTAGACAGAGGGATATGATGTGTGTGTTAGGGTAGACTGAGGGAGAGGATGCGTGTGTTTGGGTAGACTGAAGGAGATGATGTGTTTGTTAGGGTAGACAGAGTGGGATGATTTGTTTGTTAGGGTAGACAGAGGGGGATGATGTGTGTGTTAGGGTAGATTGAAGGAGATGATGTGTGTGTCAGGGTAGACTGAGGGAGAGGATGTGTGTGTTAGGGTTCACTGAGGGGGACGATGTTTGTGTTAGGGTAGACTGAGGGAGATGATGCGTTTGTTAGGACAGACTGAAGGAGATTATGTGTGTGTTAGGGTAGACTGAAGGAGATGATGTGTGTGTTCGGGTACACTGAGGGAGATGATGTGTTTGTTAGGGTAGACAGAGGGATATGATGTGTGTGTTAGGGTAGACTGAGGGAGATGATGTGTGTGTTAGGGTAGACTGAGGGAGATGATGCGTTTGTTAGGGTAGACTGAGGGAGATGGTGTGTTTGTTAGGGTAGACTGAGGGAAATGATGCGTGTGTTAGGACAGACTGAAGGAGATGATGTGTGTGTTAGGGTAGACTGCGGGAGATGATGTGTTTGTTCGGGTAAACTGAGGGAGATGATGTGTGTGTTAGGGTAGACTGCGGGAGATGATGTGTTTGTTCGGGTAGACTGAAGGAGACGATGTGTGTGTTAGGGTAGACTGAGGGAGATGATGTGTTAGGTTGGACAGAGGGAGATGATGTGTGTGTTAGGGTAGACTGAGGGAGGTGATGAGTTTGTTAGGACAGACTGAAGGAGATGATGTGTGTGTTAGTGTAGACTGAGGGAGATGATGATTTTGTTAGGACAGACTGAAGGAGATGATGTGTGTGTTAGGGTAGACTGAGGGAGATGATGTGTTTGTTAGGGTAGACAAAGGGAGATGATGCATGTGTTAGGGTAGACTGAAGGAGATGATGTGTGTGTTAGGGTAGACTGAGGGATATGATGTGTTTGTTAGGGTAGACAGAGGGAGATGATGCATGTGTTAGGGTAGACTGAAGGAGATGATGTGTGTGTTTGGATAGACTGAGGGATATGATGTGTGTGTTAGGGTAGACTGAGGGAGATGATGCATGTGTTAAGGTAGACTGAAGGAGATGATGTGTTTGTTAGGGTAGACAGAGGGAGATGATGTGTGTGTTAGGGTAGACAGAGGGAGATGATGTGTGTGTTAGGGTAGACAGAGGGAGATGATGTGTGTGTTAGGGTAGACAGAGGGAGATGATGTGTTGATTAGGGTAGACTGAGGGAGATGATGTGTGTGTTAGGGTTGACTGAGGGAGACGATGTTTGTGTTAGGGTAGACTGAGGGAGATGATGTGTTAGGGTAGACAGAGGGAGATGATGTGTGTGTTAGGGAAGATGAGGGAGATAATGCTTGTGTTGCGGCAGACTGAAGGAGATGATGTGTGTGTTAGGGTAGACTAATGGAGATCATGTGTTTGTTAGGGTCGACAGAGGGAGATGATACATGTGTTAGCGTAGACTGAGGGAGATGATGTGTTGGGGGAGACTGACGGAGATGATGCATGTGTTCGGGTCGTGTGTTTGTTAGGGTAGACAGAGGGAGATGATGCATTTGTTGGGGTAGACTGAAGGAGATGATGTGTGTGTTAGGGTAGGCTGAGGGAGATGATGTGTTTGTTCGGGTAGACAGAGGGAGATAATGCATGTGTTAGGATAGACTGAGGGATATGATGTGTGTCTTTGGGTAGACTGAGGGAGATGATGCGCGTGTTAAGGTCGACTGAAGGAGATGATGTGTTTGTTAGGGTAGACAGTGGGAGATGATGTGTGTGTTAGGGTAGACTGAGGGGCATGATGTGTGTCTTTGGGTAGACTGAGGGAGATGATGCGTGTGTTAAGGTCGACTGAAGGAGATGATGTGATTGTTAGGGTAGACAGTGGGAAATGATGTGTGTGTTAGGGTAGACTGAGGGAGATGATGTGTGTCTTTGGGTAGACTGAGGGAGATGATGCGTGTGTTAAGGTCGACTGAAGGAGATGATGTGTTTGTTAGGGTAGACAGTGGCAGATGATGCGTGTGTTAGGGTAGACAGAGGGAGATGATGCGTGTGTTCGGGTAAATGAGGGAGATGATGTGTGTGTTAGGGTACTGAGGGAGATGGTGTGTTTGTTAGGGTAGACTGAGGGAGATGATGTGTGTGTTAGGGTTGACTGAGGGAGACGATGTATTAGGGTAGACTGAGGGAGATGATGTGTTTGTTAGGGTAGACAAAGGGAGATGATGCCTGTGTTAGGGTAGACTGTAGGAGATGATGTGTTAGGGTAGACAGAGGGAGATGATGTGTGTGTTAGGGTAGACTGAAGGAGATGATGTGTGTGTTAGGGTAGACTGAGGGAGATGATGTGTTAGGGTAGACAGAGGGTGATGATGCATGTGTTAGGGTAGACTGAAGGAGATGATGTGTGTGTTAGGGTCGACTGAGGGATATGATGTGTTTGTTAGGGTAGACTGAGGGAGATGATGTGTTGGCGTAGACTGAGGGAGATGATGTGTTTGTTAGGGTAGACAGGGGAAGATGATTCATGTGTTATGGTAGACTGAAGGAGATGATGTGTGTGTTAGGGTAGACTGAGGGAGATGATGCGTTTGTTAGGGTAGACTGAGGGAGATGGTGTGTTTGTTAAGGTAGACTGAGGGAAATGATGCGTGTGTTTGGACAGACTGAAGGAGATGATGTGTGTGTTAGGGTAGACTGAGGGATATGATGTGTGTGTTAGGGTAGACTGAGGGAGATGATGTGTGTGTTAGGGTAGACTGAGGTATATGATGTGTGTGTTATGGTAGACTGAAGGAGATGATGTGTGTGTTAGGGTAGACTGAGGGAGATGATTTGTTTGTTAGGGTAGACAAAGGGAGATGATGCATGTGTTAGGCTAGACTGAGGGAGATGATGTGTGTGTTTGGGTAGACAGAGGGAGATGATGTGTTGGGGTAGACTGAGGGAGATGATGTGTTTGTTAGGGTAGACAGAGAGGGATGATGTGTGTGTTAGGGTTGACTGAGGGAGATGATGTGTGTGTTAGGGTAGACAGAGGGAGATGATGCGTGTGTTAGGGTAGGCTGAGGGAGTTGTTGTGTGTGTTAGGGTAGACTGAGGGAGACGATGGGTGTGTTAGGGTTGACTGAGGGAGATTATGTGTTAGGGTACACTGAGGGAGATGATGCGTTTGTTAGGGTAGACTGAGGGAGATGATGCGTTTGTTAGGACAGACTGAAGGAGATGGTGTGTGTGTTCGGGTCGACTCAGGGAGATGATCTGTTTGTTAGGGCAGACATAGGGAGATGATGCACGTGTTAGGGGAGACTGAAGGAGATGATGTGTGTGTTAGGGTAGACAGAGGTAGATGATGTGTGTGTTAGGGTAGACTGATGGAGATGATATGTTTGTTAGGGTAGACTGAAGAAGATGACGTGTGTGTTAGGGTAGACTGAGGGAGATGATGCGTGTGTTAGGGTAGACTGAGGGAGATGGTGTGTTTGTTAGGGTAGACTGAGGGAAATGATGTGTGTTTTAGGGTAGACTGAGGGATATGATGTGTGTGTTAGGGTAGACTGAAGGAGATGATGTGTGTGTTAGGGTAGACTGAGGGAGATGATTTGTTTGTTAGGGTAGACAGAGGGAGATGATGTGTGTGTTAGGGTTGACTGAGGGAGATGATGTGTGTGTTAGGGATGACTGAGGGAGATGATGTGTTGGGGTAGACTGAGGGAGATGATGTGTTAGGGTACACTGAGGGAGATGATGCGTTTGTTAGGGTAGACTGAGGGAGATGATGCGTTTGTTAGGACAGACTGAAGGAGATGGTGTGTGTGTTCGGGTCGACTCAGGGAGATGATCTGTTTGTTAGGGCAGACATAGGGAGATGATGCACGTGTTAGGGGAGACTGAAGGAGATGATGTGTGTGTTAGGGTAGACTGATGGAGATGATATGTTTGTTAGGGTAGACTGAAGAAGATGACGTGTGTGTTAGGGTAGACTGAGGCAGATGATGCGTGTGTTAGGGTAGACTGAGGGAGATGGTGTGTTTGTTAGGGTAGACTGAGGGAAATGATGTGTGTTTTAGGGTAGACTGAGGGATATGATGTGTGTGTTAGGGTAGACTGAAGGAGATGATGTGTGTGTTAGGGTAGACAGAGGTAGATGATTCATGTGTTATGGTAGACTGAAGGAGATGATGTGTTTGTTAGGGTAGACTGAAGGAGATGACGTGTGTGTTTGGGTAGACTGAGGGAGATGATGTGTTTGTTAGGGTAGACTGAGTGAGATGATGTGTGTGTTAGGGTAGACTGATGGAGATGATATGTTTGTTAGGGTAGACTGAAGAAGATGATGTGTGTGTTAGGGTAGACTGAGGGAGATGATGTGTGTGTTAGGGTTGACTGAGGGAGATGATGCGTTTGTTAGGGTAGACTGAGGGAGATGGTGTGTTTCTTAGGGGAGACTGAGGGATATGATGTGTGTGTTAGGGTAGACTGAAGGAGATGATGTGTGTGTTAGGGTAGACTGAGGGATATGATTTGTTTGTTAGGGTAGACAGAGGGAGATGATTCATGTGTTAGGGTAGACTGAAGGAGATGATGTGTGTGTTAGGGTGGACAGAGGGAGATGATGCGTGTGTTAGGGTAGACAGAGGGAGATGATGTGTGTGTTAGGGTAGGCTGAGGGAGTTGATGTGTGTGTTAGGGTAGACTGAGGGAGACGATGTGTGTGTTACGGTTGACTGAGGGAGATGACGTGTTAGGGTAGACTGAGGGAGATGATGCGTTTGTTAGGGTATGCTGAGGGAGATGATGTGTTTGTTCGGGTAGACAGAGGGAGATAATGCATGTGTTAGGATAGACTGAGGGATATGATGTGTGTCTTTGGGTAGACTGAGGGAGATGATGCGCGTGTTAAGGTCGACTGAAGGAGATGATGTGTTTGTTAGGGTAGACAGTGGGAGATGATGTGTGTGTTAGGGTAGACTGAGGGAGATGATGTGTGTCTTTGGGTAGACTGAGGGAGATGATGCGTGTGTTAAGGTCGACTGAAGGAGATGATGTGATTGTTAGGGTAGACAGTGGGAAATGATGTGTGTGTTAGGGTAGACTGAGGGAGATGATGTGTGTCTTTGGGTAGACTGAGGGAGATGATGCGTGTGTTAAGGTCGACTGAAGGAGATGATGTGTTTGTTAGGGTAGACAGTGGGAGATGATGCGTGTGTTAGGGTAGACAGAGGGAGATGATGCGTGTGTTCGGGTAAATGAGGGAGATGATGTGTGTGTTAGGGTACTGAGGGAGATGGTGTGTTTGTTAGGGTAGACTGAGGGAGATGATGTGTGTGTTAGGGTTGACTGAGGGAGACGATGTATTAGGGTAGACTGAGGGAGATGATGTGTTTGTTAGGGTAGACAAAGGGAGATGATGCATGTGTTAGGGTAGACTGTAGGAGATGATGTGTTAGGGTAGACAGAGGGAGATGATGTGTGTGTTAGGGTAGACTGAAGGAGATGATGTGTGTGTTAGGGTAGACTGAGGGAGATGATGTGTTAGGGTAGACAGAGGGTGATGATGCATGTGTTAGGGTAGACTGAAGGAGATGATGTGTGTGTTAGGGTCGACTGAGGGATATGATGTGTTTGTTAGGGTAGACTGAGGGAGATGATGTGTTGGCGTAGACTGAGGGAGATGATGTGTTTGTTAGGGTAGACAGGGGAAGATGATTCATGTGTTATGGTAGACTGAAGGAGATGATGTGTGTGTTAGGGTAGACTGAGGGAGATGATGCGTTTGTTAGGGTAGACTGAGGGAGATGGTGTGTTTGTTAAGGTAGACTGAGGGAAATGATGCGTGTGTTTGGACAGACTGAAGGAGATGATGTGTGTGTTAGGGTAGACTGAGGGATATGATGTGTGTGTTAGGGTAGACTGAGGGAGATGATGTGTGTGTTAGGGTAGACTGAGGTATATGATGTGTGTGTTATGGTAGACTGAAGGAGATGATGTGTGTGTTAGGGTAGACTGAGGGAGATGATTTGTTTGTTAGGGTAGACAAAGGGAGATGATGCATGTGTTAGGCTAGACTGAGGGAGATGATGTGTGTGTTTGGGTAGACAGAGGGAGATGATGTGTTGGGGTAGACTGAGGGAGATCATGTGTTTGTTAGGGTAGACAGAGAGGGATGATGTGTGTGTTAGGGTTGACTGAGGGGGATGATGTGTGTGTTAGGGTAGACAGAGGGAGATGATGCGTATGTTAGGGTAGGCTGAGGGAGTTGTTGTGTGTGTTAGGGTAGACTGAGGGAGACGATGGGTGTGTTAGGGTTGACTGAGGGAGATTATGTGTTAGGGTACACTGAGGGAGATGATGCGTTTGTTAGGGTAGACTGAGGGAGATGATGCGTTTGTTAGGACAGACTGAAGGAGATGGTGTGTGTGTTCGGGTCGACTCAGGGAGATGATCTGTTTGTTAGGGCAGACATAGGGAGATGATGCACGTGTTAGGGGAGACTGAAGGAGATGATGTGTGTGTTAGGGTAGACAGAGGTAGATGATGTGTGTGTTAGGGTAGACTGATGGAGATGATATGTTTGTTAGGGTAGACTGAAGAAGATGACGTGTGTGTTAGGGTAGACTGAGGGAGATGATGCGTGTGTTAGGGTAGACTGAGGGAGATGGTGTGTTTGTTAGGGTAGACTGAGGGAAATGATGTGTGTTTTAGGGTAGACTGAGGGATATGATGTGTGTGTTAGGGTAGACTGAAGGAGATGATGTGTGTGTTAGGGTAGACTGAGGGAGATGATTTGTTTGTTAGGGTAGACAGAGGGAGATGATGTGTGTGTTAGGGTTGACTGAGGGAGATGATGTGTGTGTTAGGGATGACTGAGGGAGATGATGTGTTGGGGTAGACTGAGGGAGATGATGTGTTAGGGTACACTGAGGGAGATGATGCGTTTGTTAGGGTAGACTGAGGGAGATGATGCGTTTGTTAGGACAGACTGAAGGAGATGGTGTGTGTGTTCGGGTCGACTCAGGGAGATGATCTGTTTGTTAGGGCAGACATAGGGAGATGATGCACGTGTTAGGGGAGACTGAAGGAGATGATGTGTGTGTTAGGGTAGACAGAGGTAGATGATGTGTGTGTTAGGGTAGACTGATGGAGATGATATGTTTGTTAGGGTAGACTGAAGAAGATGACGTGTGTGTTAGGGTAGACTGAGGGAGATGATGCGTGTGTTAGGGTAGACTGAGGGAGATGGTGTGTTTGTTAGGGTAGACTGAGGGAAATGATGTGTGTTTTAGGGTAGACTGAGGGATATGATGTGTGTGTTAGGGTAGACTGAAGGAGATGATGTGTGTGTTAGGGTAGACAGAGGTAGATGATTCATGTGTTATGGTAGACTGAAGGAGATGATGTGTTTGTTAGGGTAGACAGAGGGAGATGATGCGTGTGTTAGGGTAGACTGAAGGAGATGACGTGTGTGTTTGGGTAGACTGAGGGAGATGATGTGTTTGTTAGGGTAGACTGAGTGAGATGATGTGTGTGTTAGGGTAGACTGATGGAGATGATATGTTTGTTAGGGTAGACTGAAGAAGATGATGTGTGTGTTAGGGTAGACTGAGGGAGATGATGTGTGTGTTAGGGTTGACTGAGGGAGATGATGCGTTTGTTAGGGTAGACTGAGGGAGATGGTGTGTTTCTTAGGGGAGACTGAGGGATATGATGTGTGTGTTAGGGTAGACTGAAGGAGATGATGTGTGTGTTAGGGTAGACTGAGGGATATGATTTGTTTGTTAGGGTAGACAGAGGGAGATGATGCATGTGTTAGGGTAGACTGAAGGAGATGATGTGTGTGTTAGGGTGGACAGAGGGAGATGATGCGTGTGTTAGGGTAGACAGAGGGAGATGATGTGTGTGTTAGGGTAGGCTGAGGGAGTTGATGTGTGTGTTAGGGTAGACTGAGGGAGACGATGTGTGTGTTACGGTTGACTGAGGGAGATGACGTGTTAGAGTAGACTGAGGGAGATGATGTGTTTGTTAGGGTAGACAGAGGGAGATGATGTGTGTGTTAGGGTAGACTGAGGGAGACGATGTGTGTGTTAGGGTAGACTGAAGGAGATGATGTGTGTGTTAGGGTAGACACAGGGAGATGATGTGTGTGTTAGGGTAGACAGAGGGACATGATGTCTGTGTTATGGTAGACTGAGGGAGATGATGTTTTTGTTAGGGTAGACAGAGGGAGATGATGTGTGTGTTAGGGTAGACAGAGGGAGATGATGTGTGTGTTAGGGTGGACTGAGGTAGATGATGTGTGTGTTAGCGTAGACGGAGGGAGATGGTGTGTTAGGGAAGACAGAGGGAGATGATGTGTGTGTTAGGGTAGACTGAGGGAGATGATGTGTGTGTTAGGGTAGACTGAGGGAGACGATGTGTGTGTTAGGGTAGACTGAGGGAGATGATGTGTGTGTTAGGGTAGACAGAAGGGGGTGATGTGTTTGTTAGGGTAGACAGAGGAAGATGATGCATCTGTTAGCATAGACTGAGGGAGATGATGTATTGGGGTAGACTGAGGGAGATGATGTGTTTGTTAGGGTAGATAGAGGGAGATGATGCATGGGTTTAGGTAGACTGAAGGAGATGATGTGTGTGTTAGGCTAGACTGAGGGAGATGATGTGTTTGTTAGGGTAGACAGATGGAGATGATGTGTGTGTTAGGGTAGACTGAGGGAGATGATGCGTGTGTTAGGGTAGACTGAGGGAGATGATGCGTTTGTTAGGACAGACTGAGGGAGATGATGTGTATGTTAGGGTAGACAGAGGGAGATAATGCATGTGTTAGGGTAGACTGAGGGAGATGATGTGTTAGGGTAGACAGAGGGAGAGGATGTGTGTGTTCGGGTAGACTTAGGGAGATCATGTGTTTGTTAGGGTAGACAGAGGGAGATGATGCATGTGTTAGGGTAGACTGAGGGATATGATGTGTGTGTTAGGGTAGACTGAGGGAGATGATGCGTGTGTTAAGGTAGACTGAAGGAGATGATGTGTTTGTTAGGGTAGACAGAGGGAGATGATGTGTGTGTTAGGGTAGACAGAGGGAGATGATGTGTGTGTTAGGGTAGACAGAGGGAGATGATGTGTGTGTTAGGGTAGACTGAGGGAGATGGTGTGTTTGTTAGGGTAGACTGAGGGAGATGATGTGTGTGTTAGGGTAGACTGAGGGTGACGATGTGTGTGTTAGGGTAGACTGATGGAGATGATGTGTTAGGTCAGACAGGGGGAGATGATGTTTGTGTTAGGGTAGACTGAGGGAGATGATGCGTTTGTTAGGACATACTGAGGGAGATGATGTGTATGTTAAGGTAGACTGAGGTAGATGATGTGTTTGTTAGCGTAGACTTAGGGCGATGATGTGTGTGTTAGCGCAGACTGAGGGAGATGATGTGTTAGGGTAGACAGAGGGAGATGATGTGTGTGTTAGGGTAGACAGAGGGAGATGATGTGTTAGGGTAGACAGAGGGAGATGATGCATGTGTTAGCATAGACTGAGGGAGATGATGTGTGTGTTAGGGTAGACTAAGGGAGATCATGTGTTAGGGAAGACAGAGGGAGATGATGCATCTGTTAGCATAGACTGAGGGAGATGATGTATTGGGGTAGACTGAGGGAGATGATGTGTTTGTTAGGGTAGACAGAGGGCGATGATGCATGGGTTAGGGTAGACTGAAGGAGATGATGTGTGTGTTAGGGTAGACAGAGGGAGATGATGTGTGTGTTAGGGTAGACTGAGGGAGATGTTGTGTTTGTTAGGGTAGACAGAGGGAGATGATGCATGTGTTAGGGTAGACTGAGGGAGATGATGTGTGTGTTACGGCAGACTGAAGGACATGATGTGTGTGTTAGGGTCGACTGAGGTAGATGATGTGTGTGTTAGGGTAGACTGAGGGAGATGATGCGTTTGTTAGGACAGACTGAGGGAGATGATGCATGTGTTAGGGTAGACTGAAGGAGATGATGTGTTTGTTAGGGTAGACAGAGGAAGATGATGTGTGTGTTAGGGTAGACAGAGGGAGATGATGTGTGTGTTAGGGTAGACAGAGGGAGATTATGTGTGTGTTAGGGTAGATTGAGGGAGATGATGTGTTAGGTTAGACAGAGGGAGATGATGTGTGTGTTAGGGTAGACTGAGGGAGTTGATGCGTTTGTTAGGACAGACTGAAGGAGATGATGTGTGCGTGAGGGTAGACTGAAGGAGATGATGTGTGTGTTAGGGTAGACTGAGGGAGATGATGTGTGTGTTTGGGTAGACAGAGGGAGATGATGTGTTGGGGTAGACTGAGGGAGATGATGTGTTTGTTAGGGTAGACAGAGAGGGATGATGTGTGTGTTAGGGTTGACTGAGGGAGATGATGTGTGTGTTAGGGTAGACAGAGGGAGATGATGCGTGTGTTAGGGTAGGCTGAGGGAGTTGTTGTGTGTGTTAGGGTAGACTGAGGGAGACGATGGGTGTGTTAGGGTTGACTGAGGGAGATTATGTGTTAGGGTACACTGAGGGAGATGATGCGTTTGTTAGGGTAGACTGAGGGAGATGATGCGTTTGTTAGGACAGACTGAAGGAGATGGTGTGTGTGTTCGGGTCGACTCAGGGAGATGATCTGTTTGTTAGGGCAGACATAGGGAGATGATGCACGTGTTAGGGGAGACTGAAGGAGATGATGTGTGTGTTAGGGTAGACAGAGGTAGATGATGTGTGTGTTAGGGTAGACTGATGGAGATGATATGTTTGTTAGGGTAGACTGAAGAAGATGACGTGTGTGTTAGGGTAGACTGAGGGAGATGATGCGTGTGTTAGGGTAGACTGAGGGAGATGGTGTGTTTGTTAGGGTAGACTGAGGGAAATGATGTGTGTTTTAGGGTAGACTGAGGGATATGATGTGTGTGTTAGGGTAGACTGAAGGAGATGATGTGTGTGTTAGGGTAGACTGAGGGAGATGATTTGTTTGTTAGGGTAGACAGAGGGAGATGATGTGTGTGTTAGGGTTGACTGAGGGAGATGATGTGTGTGTTAGGGATGACTGAGGGAGATGATGTGTTGGGGTAGACTGAGGGAGATGATGTGTTAGGGTACACTGAGGGAGATGATGCGTTTGTTAGGGTAGACTGAGGGAGATGATGCGTTTGTTAGGACAGACTGAAGGAGATGGTGTGTGTGTTCGGGTCGACTCAGGGAGATGATCTGTTTGTTAGGGCAGACATAGGGAGATGATGCACGTGTTAGGGGAGACTGAAGGAGATGATGTGTGTGTTAGGGTAGACAGAGGTAGATGATGTGTGTGTTAGGGTAGACTGATGGAGATGATATGTTTGTTAGGGTAGACTGAAGAAGATGACGTGTGTGTTAGGGTAGACTGAGGGAGATGATGCGTGTGTTAGGGTAGACTGAGGGAGATGGTGTGTTTGTTAGGGTAGACTGAGGGAAATGATGTGTGTTTTAGGGTAGACTGAGGGATATGATGTGTGTGTTAGGGTAGACTGAAGGAGATGATGTGTGTGTTAGGGTAGACAGAGGTAGATGATTCATGTGTTATGGTAGACTGAAGGAGATGATGTGTTTGTTAGGGTAGACAGAGGGAGATGATGCGTGTGTTAGGGTAGACTGAAGGAGATGACGTGTGTGTTTGGGTAGACTGAGGGAGATGATGTGTTTGTTAGGGTAGACTGAGTGAGATGATGTGTGTGTTAGGGTAGACTGATGGAGATGATATGTTTGTTAGGGTAGACTGAAGAAGATGATGTGTGTGTTAGGGTAGACTGAGGGAGATGATGTGTGTGTTAGGGTTGACTGAGGGAGATGATGCGTTTGTTAGGGTAGACTGAGGGAGATGGTGTGTTTCTTAGGGGAGACTGAGGGATATGATGTGTGTGTTAGGGTAGACTGAAGGAGATGATGTGTGTGTTAGGGTAGACTGAGGGATATGATTTGTTTGTTAGGGTAGACAGAGGGAGATGATGCATGTGTTAGGGTAGACTGAAGGAGATGATGTGTGTGTTAGGGTGGACAGAGGGAGATGATGCGTGTGTTAGGGTAGACAGAGGGAGATGATGTGTGTGTTAGGGTAGGCTGAGGGAGTTGATGTGTGTGTTAGGGTAGACTGAGGGAGACGATGTGTGTGTTACGGTTGACTGAGGGAGATGACGTGTTAGGGTAGACTGAGGGAGATGATGCGTTTGTTAGGGTAGACTGAGGGAGATGATGTGTTAGGGTAGACTGAGGGAGATGATGTGTGTGTTAGGGTAGACAGAGGGAGATGATGTGTGTGTTAGGGTAGACTGAGGGAGACGATGTGTGTGTTAGGGTAGACTGAAGGAGATGATGTGTGTGTTAGGGTAGACACAGGGAGATGATGTGTGTGTTAGGGTAGACAGAGGGACATGATGTCTGTGTTATGGTAGACTGAGGGAGATGATGTTTTTGTTAGGGTAGACAGAGGGAGATGATGTGTGTGTTAGGGTAGACAGAGGGAGATGATGTGTGTGTTAGGGTGGACTGAGGTAGATGATGTGTGTGTTAGCGTAGACGGAGGGAGATGGTGTGTTAGGGAAGACAGAGGGAGATGATGTGTGTGTTAGGGTAGACTGAGGGAGATGATGTGTGTGTTAGGGTAGACTGAGGGAGACGATGTGTGTGTTAGGGTAGACTGAGGGAGATGATGTGTGTGTTAGGGTAGACAGAAGGGGGTGATGTGTTTGTTAGGGTAGACAGAGGAAGATGATGCATCTGTTAGCATAGACTGAGGGAGATGATGTATTGGGGTAGACTGAGGGAGATGATGTGTTTGTTAGGGTAGATAGAGGGAGATGATGCATGGGTTTAGGTAGACTGAAGGAGATGATGTGTGTGTTAGGCTAGACTGAGGGAGATGATGTGTTTGTTAGGGTAGACAGATGGAGATGATGTGTGTGTTAGGGTAGACTGAGGGAGATGATGCGTGTGTTAGGGTAGACTGAGGGAGATGATGCGTTTGTTAGGACAGACTGAGGGAGATGATGTGTGTGTTAGGGTAGACAGAGGGAGATAATGCATGTGTTAGGGTAGACTGAGGGAGATGATGTGTTAGGGTAGACAGAGGGAGAGGATGTGTGTGTTCGGGTAGACTTAGGGAGATCATGTGTTTGTTAGGGTAGACAGAGGGAGATGATGCATGTGTTAGGGTAGACTGAGGGATATGATGTGTGTGTTAGGGTAGACTGAGGGAGATGATGCATGTGTTAAGGTAGACTGAAGGAGATGATGTGTTTGTTAGGGTAGACAGAGGGAGATGATGTGTGTGTTAGGGTAGACAGAGGGAGATGATGTGTGTGTTAGGGTAGACAGAGGGAGATGATGTGTGTGTTAGGGTAGACTGAGGGAGATGGTGTGTTTGTTAGGGTAGACTGAGGGAGATGATGTGTGTGTTAGGGTAGACTGAGGGTGACGATGTGTGTGTTAGGGTAGACTGAGGGAGATGATGTGTTAGGTCAGACAGGGGGAGATGATGTTTGTGTTAGGGTAGACTGAGGGAGATGATGCGTTTGTTAGGACATACTGAGGGAGATGATGTGTATGTTAAGGTAGACTGAGGTAGATGATGTGTTTGTTAGCGTAGACTTAGGGCGATGATGTGTGTGTTAGCGCAGACTGAGGGAGATGATGTGTTAGGGTAGACAGAGGGAGATGATGTGTGTGTTAGGGTAGACAGAGGGAGATGATGTGTTAGGGTAGACAGAGGGAGATGATGCATGTGTTAGCATAGACTGAGGGAGATGATGTGTGTGTTAGGGTAGACTAAGGGAGATCATGTGTTAGGGAAGACAGAGGGAGATGATGCATCTGTTAGCATAGACTGAGGGAGATGATGTATTGGGGTAGACTGAGGGAGATGATGTGTTTGTTAGGGTAGACAGAGGGCGATGATGCATGGGTTAGGGTAGACTGAAGGAGATGATGTGTGTGTTAGGGTAGACAGAGGGAGATGATGTGTGTGTTAGGGTAGACTGAGGGAGATGTTGTGTTTGTTAGGGTAGACAGAGGGAGATGATGCATGTGTTAGGGTAGACTGAGGGAGATGATGTGTGTGTTACGGCAGACTGAAGGAGATGATGTGTGTGTTAGGGTCGACTGAGGTAGATGATGTGTGTGTTAGGGTAGACTGAGGGAGATGATGCGTTTGTTAGGACAGACTGAGGGAGATGATGCATGTGTTAGGGTAGACTGAGGGAGATGATGTGTTTGTTAGGGTAGACTGAGGGAGTTGATGCGTTTGTTAGGACAGACTGAAGGAGATGATGTGTGCGTGAGGGTAGACTGAAGGAGATGATGTGTGTGTTAGGGTAGACTGAGGGAGATGATGTGTGTGTTAGGGTAGACTGAGGGAGATGATGTCTTTGTTAGGGTAGACAGAGGGAGATGATGCGTGTGTTAAGGTGGACTGAAGGAGATGATGTGTTTGTTAGGGTAAACAGAGGTAGATGATGTGTTTGTTAGCGTAGACTTAGGGCGATGATGTGTGTGTTAGCGGAGACTCAGGGAGATGATGTGTTAGGGTAGACAGAGGGAGATGATGTGTTTGTTAGGGTAGACTGAGGGAGATGATGTATGTGTTAGGGGAGACTGATGGAGATGATGTGTTTGTTAGGGTAGACTGAAGAAGATGATGTGTGTGTTAGGGTAGACTGAGGGACATGATGTGTTTGTTAGGGTAGACAGAAGGGGATGATGTGTTTGTTAGGGTAGACAGAGGGGGATGATGTGTGTGTTAGGGTAGACTGAAGGAGATGATGTTTTTGTTAGGGTAGACTGAGGGAGACGATGTCTGTGTTCGGGGAGACTGAGGGAGATGGTGTGTTTGTTAGGGTAGACTAGGGAGATGATGTTTGTGTTAGGGTAGACTGAGGAAGACGATGTGTGTGTTAGGGTAGACTGAGGGAGATGATGTGTGTGTTAGGGTAGACAGAGGGAGATTATGTGTGTGTTAGGGTAGACTGAGGGAGATGATGTGTTAGGTTAGACAGAGGGAGATGATGTGTGTGTTAGGGTAGACTGAGGGAGTTGATGCGTTTGTTAGGACAGACTGAAGGAGATGATGTGTGCGTGAGGGTAGACTGAAGGAGATGATGTGTGTGTTAGGGTAGACTGAGGGAGATGATGTGTGTGTTTGGGTAGACAGAGGGAGATGATGTGTTGGGGTAGACTGAGGGAGATGATGTGTTTGTTAGGGTAGACAGAGAGGGATGATGTGTGTGTTAGGGTTGACTGAGGGAGATGATGTGTGTGTTAGGGTAGACAGAGGGAGATGATGCGTGTGTTAGGGTAGGCTGAGGGAGTTGTTGTGTGTGTTAGGGTAGACTGAGGGAGACGATGGGTGTGTTAGGGTTGACTGAGGGAGATTATGTGTTAGGGTACACTGAGGGAGATGATGCGTTTGTTAGGGTAGACTGAGGGAGATGATGCGTTTGTTAGGACAGACTGAAGGAGATGGTGTGTGTGTTCGGGTCGACTCAGGGAGATGATCTGTTTGTTAGGGCAGACATAGGGAGATGATGCACGTGTTAGGGGAGACTGAAGGAGATGATGTGTGTGTTAGGGTAGACAGAGGTAGATGATGTGTGTGTTAGGGTAGACTGATGGAGATGATATGTTTGTTAGGGTAGACTGAAGAAGATGACGTGTGTGTTAGGGTAGACTGAGGGAGATGATGCGTGTGTTAGGGTAGACTGAGGGAGATGGTGTGTTTGTTAGGGTAGACTGAGGGAAATGATGTGTGTTTTAGGGTAGACTGAGGGATATGATGTGTGTGTTAGGGTAGACTGAAGGAGATGATGTGTGTGTTAGGGTAGACTGAGGGAGATGATTTGTTTGTTAGGGTAGACAGAGGGAGATGATGTGTGTGTTAGGGTTGACTGAGGGAGTTGTTGTGTGTGTTAGGGTAGACTGAGGGAGACGATGGGTGTGTTAGGGTTGACTGAGGGAGATTATGTGTTAGGGTACACTGAGGGAGATGATGCGTTTGTTAGGGTAGACTGAGGGAGATGATGCGTTTGTTAGGACAGACTGAAGGAGATGGTGTGTGTGTTCGGGTCGACTCAGGGAGATGATCTGTTTGTTAGGGCAGACATAGGGAGATGATGCACGTGTTAGGGGAGACTGAAGGAGATGATGTGTGTGTTAGGGTAGACAGAGGTAGATGATGTGTGTGTTAGGGTAGACTGATGGAGATGATATGTTTGTTAGGGTAGACTGAAGAAGATGACGTGTGTGTTAGGGTAGACTGAGGGAGATGATGCGTGTGTTAGGGTAGACTGAGGGAGATGGTGTGTTTGTTAGGGTAGACTGAGGGAAATGATGTGTGTTTTAGGGTAGACTGAGGGATATGATGTGTGTGTTAGGGTAGACTGAAGGAGATGATGTGTGTGTTAGGGTAGACTGAGGGAGATGATTTGTTTGTTAGGGTAGACAGAGGGAGATGATGTGTGTGTTAGGGTTGACTGAGGGAGATGATGTGTGTGTTAGGGATGACTGAGGGAGATGATGTGTTGGGGTAGACTGAGGGAGATGATGTGTTAGGGTACACTGAGGGAGATGATGCGTTTGTTAGGGTAGACTGAGGGAGATGATGCGTTTGTTAGGACAGACTGAAGGAGATGGTGTGTGTGTTCGGGTCGACTCAGGGAGATGATCTGTTTGTTAGGGCAGACATAGGGAGATGATGCACGTGTTAGGGGAGACTGAAGGAGATGATGTGTGTGTTAGGGTAGACAGAGGTAGATGATGTGTGTGTTAGGGTAGACTGATGGAGATGATATGTTTGTTAGGGTAGACTGAAGAAGATGACGTGTGTGTTAGGGTAGACTGAGGGAGATGATGCGTGTGTTAGGGTAGACTGAGGGAGATGGTGTGTTTGTTAGGGTAGACTGAGGGAAATGATGTGTGTTTTAGGGTAGACTGAGGGATATGATGTGTGTGTTAGGGTAGACTGAAGGAGATGATGTGTGTGTTAGGGTAGACAGAGGTAGATGATTCATGTGTTATGGTAGACTGAAGGAGATGATGTGTTTGTTAGGGTAGACAGAGGGAGATGATGCGTGTGTTAGGGTAGACTGAAGGAAATGACGTGTGTGTTTGGGTAGACTGAGGGAGATGATGTGTTTGTTAGGGTAGACTGAGTGAGATGATGTGTGTGTTAGGGTAGACTGATGGAGATGATATGTTTGTTAGGGTAGACTGAAGAAGATGATGTGTGTGTTAGGGTAGACTGAGGGAGATGATGTGTGTGTTAGGGTTGACTGAGGGAGATGATGCGTTTGTTAGGGTAGACTGAGGGAGATGGTGTGTTTCTTAGGGGAGACTGAGGGATATGATGTGTGTGTTAGGGTAGACTGAAGGAGATGATGTGTGTGTTAGGGTAGACTGAGGGATATGATTTGTTTGTTAGGGTAGACAGAGGGAGATGATGCATGTGTTAGGGTAGACTGAAGGAGATGATGTGTGTGTTAGGGTGGACAGAGGGAGATGATGCGTGTGTTAGGGTAGACAGAGGGAGATGATGTGTGTGTTAGGGTAGGCTGAGGGAGTTGATGTGTGTGTTAGGGTAGACTGAGGGAGACGATGTGTGTGTTACGGTTGACTGAGGGAGATGACGTGTTAGGGTAGACTGAGGGAGATGATGCGTTTGTTAGGGTAGACTGAGGGAGATGATGTGTTAGGGTAGACTGAGGGAGATGATGTGTGTGTTAGGGTAGACAGAGGGACATGATGTGTGTGTTAGGGTAGACTGAGGGAGACGATGTGTGTGTTAGGGTAGACTGAAGGAGATGATGTGTGTGTTAGGGTAGACACAGGGAGATGATGTGTGTGTTAGGGTAGACAGAGGGACATGATGTCTGTGTTATGGTAGACTGAGGGAGATGATGTTTTTGTTAGGGTAGACAGAGGGAGATGATGTGTGTGTTAGGGTAGACAGAGGGAGATGATGTGTGTGTTAGGGTGGACTGAGGTAGATGATGTGTGTGTTAGCGTAGACGGAGGGAGATGGTGTGTTAGGGAAGACAGAGGGAGATGATGTGTGTGTTAGGGTAGACTGAGGGAGATGATGTGTGTGTTAGGGTAGACTGAGGGAGACGATGTGTGTGTTAGGGTAGACTGAGGGAGATGATGTGTGTGTTAGGGTAGACAGAAGGGGGTGATGTGTTTGTTAGGGTAGACAGAGGAAGATGATGCATCTGTTAGCATAGACTGAGGGAGATGATGTATTGGGGTAGACTGAGGGAGATGATGTGTTTGTTAGGGTAGATAGAGGGAGATGATGCATGGGTTTAGGTAGACTGAAGGAGATGATGTGTGTGTTAGGCTAGACTGAGGGAGATGATGTGTTTGTTAGGGTAGACAGATGGAGATGATGTGTGTGTTAGGGTAGACTGAGGGAGATGATGCGTGTGTTAGGGTAGACTGAGGGAGATGATGCGTTTGTTAGGACAGACTGAGGGAGATGATGTGTGTGTTAGGGTAGACAGAGGGAGATAATGCATGTGTTAGGGTAGACTGAGGGAGATGATGTGTTAGGGTAGACAGAGGGAGAGGATGTGTGTGTTCGGGTAGACTTAGGGAGATCATGTGTTTGTTAGGGTAGACAGAGGGAGATGATGCATGTGTTAGGGTAGACTGAGGGATATGATGTGTGTGTTAGGGTAGACTGAGGGAGATGATGCGTGTGTTAAGGTAGACTGAAGGAGATGATGTGTTTGTTAGGGTAGACAGAGGGAGATGATGTGTGTGTTAGGGTAGACAGAGGGAGATGATGTGTGTGTTAGGGTAGACAGAGGGAGATGATGTGTGTGTTAGGGTAGACTGAGGGAGATGGTGTGTTTGTTAGGGTAGACTGAGGGAGATGATGTGTGTGTTAGGGTAGACTGAGGGTGACGATGTGTGTGTTAGGGTAGACTGAGGGAGATGATGTGTTAGGTCAGACAGGGGGAGATGATGTTTGTGTTAGGGTAGACTGAGGGAGATGATGCGTTTGTTAGGACATACTGAGGGAGATGATGTGTATGTTAAGGTAGACTGAGGTAGATGATGTGTTTGTTAGCGTAGACTTAGGGCGATGATGTGTGTGTTAGCGCAGACTGAGGGAGATGATGTGTTAGGGTAGACAGAGGGAGATGATGTGTGTGTTAGGGTAGACAGAGGGAGATGATGTGTTAGGGTAGACAGAGGGAGATGATGCATGTGTTAGCATAGAATGAGGGAGATGATGTGTGTGTTAGGGTAGACTAAGGGAGATCATGTGTTAGGGAAGACAGAGGGAGATGATGCATCTGTTAGCATAGACTGAGGGAGATGATGTATTGGGGTAGACTGAGGGAGATGATGTGTTTGTTAGGGTAGACAGAGGGCGATGATGCATGGGTTAGGGTAGACTGAAGGAGATGATGTGTGTGTTAGGGTAGACAGAGGGAGATGATGTGTGTGTTAGGGTAGACTGAGGGAGATGTTGTGTTTGTTAGGGTAGACAGAGGGAGATGATGCATGTGTTAGGGTAGACTGAGGGAGATGATGTGTGTGTTACGGCAGTCTGAAGGAGATGATGTGTGTGTTAGGGTCGACTGAGGTAGATGATGTGTGTGTTAGGGTAGACTGAGGGAGATGATGCGTTTGTTAGGACAGACTGAGGGAGATGATGCATGTGTTAGGGTAGACTGAAGGAGATGATGTGTTTGTTAGGGTAGACAGAGGAAGATGATGTGTGTGTTAGGGTAGACAGAGGGAGATGATGTGTGTGTTAGGGTAGACAGAGGGAGATTATGTGTGTGTTAGGGTAGACTGAGGGAGATGATGTGTTAGGTTAGACAGAGGGAGATGATGTGTGTGTTAGGGTAGACTGAGGGAGTTGATGCGTTTGTTAGGACAGACTGAAGGAGATGATGTGTGCGTGAGGGTAGACTGAAGGAGATGATGTGTGTGTTAGGGTAGACTGAGGGAGATGATGTGTGTGTTAGGGTAGACTGAGGGAGATGATGTCTTTGTTAGGGTAGACAGAGGGAGATGATGCGTGTGTTAAGGTGGACTGAAGGAGATGATGTGTTTGTTAGGGTAAACAGAGGTAGATGATGTGTTTGTTAGCGTAGACTTAGGGCGATGATGTGTGTGTTAGCGGAGACTCAGGGAGATGATGTGTTAGGGTAGACAGAGGGAGATGATGTGTTTGTTAGGGTAGACTGAGGGAGATGATGTATGTGTTAGGGGAGACTGATGGAGATGATGTGTTTGTTAGGGTAGACTGAAGAAGATGATGTGTGTGTTAGGGTAGACTGAGGGACATGATGTGTTTGTTAGGGTAGACAGAAGGGGATGATGTGTTTGTTAGGGTAGACAGAGGGGGATGATGTGTGTGTTAGGGTAGACTGAAGGAGATGATGTTTTTGTTAGGGTAGACTGAGGGAGACGATGTGTGTGTTCGGGGAGACTGAGGGAGATGGTGTGTTTGTTAGGGTAGACTAGGGAGATGATGTTTGTGTTAGGGTAGACTGAGGAAGACGATGTGTGTGTTAGGGTAGACTGAGGGAGATGGTGTGTTTGTTAGGGAAGATTGAGGGAGATGATGTGTGTGTTAGGGTAGACTGAGGGAGACGATGTGTGTGTTAGGGTAGACTGAGGGAGATGATGTGTTAGGTTAGACAGAGGGAGATGATGTGTGTGTTAGGGTAGACTGAGGGAGATGATGCGTTTGTTAGGACAGACTGAAGGAGATGATGTGTGTGTTAGGGTAGACTGAAGGAGATGATGTGTGTGTTAGGGCAGACTGAGGGAGATGATGTGTTTGTTCGGGTATACTGAGGGAGATGATGTGTTAGGGTAGACTGAGGGAGATGATGTGTTAGGGCAGACTGAGGGAGATGATGTGTTAGGGCAGACTGAGGGAGATGATGTGTTAGGGTAGACAGAGGGAGATGATGTGTGTGTTAGGGTAGAGTGAGGGAGATGATGCGTTTGTTCGGACAGACTGAAGGAGCTGATGTGTGTGTTAGGGTAGACTAAGGGAGATGATGTGTTTGTTAGGGTAGACAGAGGGCGATGGTGCATGTGTTAGGGTAGATTGAAGGAGATGATGTGTGTGTTAGGGTAGACTGAGGGAGATGATGTGTTTGTTAGGGTCGACAGAGGGAGATGATGCATGTGTTAGGGTAGACTGAAGGAGATGATGTGTCTGTTAGCGTAGACTGAGGGATATGATGTGTGTGTTAGGGTAGACTGAGGGAGATGATGCGTGTGTTAAGGTAGACAGAGGGAGATGATGCGTGTGTTAGGGTAGACAGAGGGAGATGATGTGTGTGTTAGGGTAGACAGCGGGAGATGATGCATTTGTTAGGGTAGTCTGAGGGAGATGGTGTGTTTGTTAGGGTAGACTGAGGGAGATGATGTTTTCGGGTAGACTGAGGGAGATGATGTGTTAGGGTAGACTGAGGGAGATGATGTGTGTGTTAGGGTAGAGTGAGGGAGAATATGTGTGTGTTAGGGTAGACTGAGGGAGATGATGCGTGTGTTAGGGTAGACTGAAGGAGATGTGTCTGTTAGGGTAGACTGAGGGAGATGATGTGTGTGTTAGGGTAGACAGAGGGAGATGATGTGTTTTTTAGGGTATACTGAGGGAGATGATGTGTTAGGGTAGACTGAGGGAGATGATGTGTTAGGGCAGACTGAGGGAGATGATGTGTTAGGGCAGACTGAGGGAGATGATGTGTTAGGGCAGACTGAGGGAGATGATGTGTTAGGGCAGACTGAGGGAGATGATGTGTTCGGGTAGACTGAGGGAGATTATGTGTTAGGGTAGACTGAGGGAGATGATGTGTTTCTTTGCGTAGACTGAGGAAGATGATGTGTTTCTTAGCGTAGTCTGAGGGAGATGATGTGTTTCTTTGCGTAGACTGAGGAAGATGATGTGTTTCTTAGAGTAGTCTGAGGGAGATGATGTGTGTGTTATGGTAGACAGAGGGAGATGATGCGTTAGGGTAGACTGAGGGAGATGATGTGTTTGTTAGGGTAGACTGAGGGAGATGATGTGTTCGTTAGGGTCGATTGAGGGAGACGATGTGTGTGTTAGGGTAGACTGAGGGAGATGATGCTTGTGTTAGGGTCGACTGAGGGAGATGATGTGTTTGTTAGGGTAAACTGAGGGAGATGATGTGTGTGTTAGTTTAGACTGAGGGAGATGTTGTGTTTGTTAGGGTAGACAGAGGGAGATGATGTGTGTCTCAGGGTAGACTGAGGGAGATGATTTGTGTTAGGGTAGACTGAGGGAGACGATGTGTGTGTTAGGGTAGACTTAGGGAGATGATGTGTGTGTTAGGACAGACTGAAGGAGATGATGTGTGTGTTAGGGTAGACTAAGGGAGATGATGTGTGTGTTAGCGTAGACAGAGGGAGATGATGTGTATGTTAGGGTAGACAGAGGGAGATGATGTGTGTGTTAGGGTAGACTGAGGGAGATGATGTGTTTGTTAGTGTAGACTGAGGGAGATGATGTGTGTGTTAGGGTAGACTGAAGAAGATGATGTGTGTGTTAGGGTAGACAGAGGGAGATTATGTGTTAGGGTACACTGAGGGAGATGATGCGTTTGTTAGGGTAGACTGAGGGAGATGATGCGTTTGTTAGGACAGACTGAAGGAGATGGTGTGTGTGTTCGGGTCGACTCAGGGAGATGATCTGTTTGTTAGGGCAGACATAGGGAGATGATGCACGTGTTAGGGGAGACTGAAGGAGATGATGTGTGTGTTAGGGTAGACAGAGGTAGATGATGTGTGTGTTAGGGTAGACTGATGGAGATGATATGTTTGTTAGGGTAGACTGAAGAAGATGACGTGTGTGTTAGGGTAGACTGAGGGAGATGATGCGTGTGTTAGGGTAGACTGAGGGAGATGGTGTGTTTGTTAGGGTAGACTGAGGGAAATGATGTGTGTTTTAGGGTAGACTGAGGGATATGATGTGTGTGTTAGGGTAGACTGAAGGAGATGATGTGTGTGTTAGGGTAGACTGAGGGAGATGATTTGTTTGTTAGGGTAGACAGAGGGAGATGATGTGTGTGTTAGGGTTGACTGAGGGAGATGATGTGTGTGTTAGGGATGACTGAGGGAGATGATGTGTTGGGGTAGACTGAGGGAGATGATGTGTTAGGGTACACTGAGGGAGATGATGCGTTTGTTAGGGTAGACTGAGGGAGATGATGCGTTTGTTAGGACAGACTGAAGGAGATGGTGTGTGTGTTCGGGTCGACTCAGGGAGATGATCTGTTTGTTAGGGCAGACATAGGGAGATGATGCACGTGTTAGGGGAGACTGAAGGAGATGATGTGTGTGTTAGGGTAGACAGAGGTAGATGATGTGTGTGTTAGGGTAGACTGATGGAGATGATATGTTTGTTAGGGTAGACTGAAGAAGATGACGTGTGTGTTAGGGTAGACTGAGGGAGATGATGCGTGTGTTAGGGTAGACTGAGGGAGATGGTGTGTTTGTTAGGGTAGACTGAGGGAAATGATGTGTGTTTTAGGGTAGACTGAGGGATATGATGTGTGTGTTAGGGTAGACTGAAGGAGATGATGTGTGTGTTAGGGTAGACAGAGGTAGATGATTCATGTGTTATGGTAGACTGAAGGAGATGATGTGTTTGTTAGGGTAGACAGAGGGAGATGATGCGTGTGTTAGGGTAGACTGAAGGAAATGACGTGTGTGTTTGGGTAGACTGAGGGAGATGATGTGTTTGTTAGGGTAGACTGAGTGAGATGATGTGTGTGTTAGGGTAGACTGATGGAGATGATATGTTTGTTAGGGTAGACTGAAGAAGATGATGTGTGTGTTAGGGTAGACTGAGGGAGATGATGTGTGTGTTAGGGTTGACTGAGGGAGATGATGCGTTTGTTAGGGTAGACTGAGGGAGATGGTGTGTTTCTTAGGGGAGACTGAGGGATATGATGTGTGTGTTAGGGTAGACTGAAGGAGATGATGTGTGTGTTAGGGTAGACTGAGGGATATGATTTGTTTGTTAGGGTAGACAGAGGGAGATGATGCATGTGTTAGGGTAGACTGAAGGAGATGATGTGTGTGTTAGGGTGGACAGAGGGAGATGATGCGTGTGTTAGGGTAGACAGAGGGAGATGATGTGTGTGTTAGGGTAGGCTGAGGGAGTTGATGTGTGTGTTAGGGTAGACTGAGGGAGACGATGTGTGTGTTACGGTTGACTGAGGGAGATGACGTGTTAGGGTAGACTGAGGGAGATGATGCGTTTGTTAGGGTAGACTGAGGGAGATGATGTGTTAGGGTAGACTGAGGGAGATGATGTGTGTGTTAGGGTAGACAGAGGGACATGATGTGTGTGTTAGGGTAGACTGAGGGAGATGATGTGTGTGTTAGGGTAGACTGAAGGAGATGATGTGTGTGTTAGGGTAGACACAGGGAGATGATGTGTGTGTTAGGGTAGACAGAGGGACATGATGTCTGTGTTATGGTAGACTGAGGGAGATGATGTTTTTGTTAGGGTAGACAGAGGGAGATGATGTGTGTGTTAGGGTAGACAGAGGGAGATGATGTGTGTGTTAGGGTGGACTGAGGTAGATGATGTGTGTGTTAGCGTAGACGGAGGGAGATGGTGTGTTAGGGAAGACAGAGGGAGATGATGTGTGTGTTAGGGTAGACTGAGGGAGATGATGTGTGTGTTAGGGTAGACTGAGGGAGACGATGTGTGTGTTAGGGTAGACTGAGGGAGATGATGTGTGTGTTAGGGTAGACAGAAGGGGGTGATGTGTTTGTTAGGGTAGACAGAGGAAGATGATGCATCTGTTAGCATAGACTGAGGGAGATGATGTATTGGGGTAGACTGAGGGAGATGATGTGTTTGTTAGGGTAGATAGAGGGAGATGATGCATGGGTTTAGGTAGACTGAAGGAGATGATGTGTGTGTTAGGCTAGACTGAGGGAGATGATGTGTTTGTTAGGGTAGACAGATGGAGATGATGTGTGTGTTAGGGTAGACTGAGGGAGATGATGCGTGTGTTAGGGTAGACTGAGGGAGATGATGCGTTTGTTAGGACAGACTGAGGGAGATGATGTGTGTGTTAGGGTAGACAGAGGGAGATAATGCATGTGTTAGGGTAGACTGAGGGAGATGATGTGTTAGGGTAGACAGAGGGAGAGGATGTGTGTGTTCGGGTAGACTTAGGGAGATCATGTGTTTGTTAGGGTAGACAGAGGGAGATGATGCATGTGTTAGGGTAGACTGAGGGATATGATGTGTGTGTTAGGGTAGACTGAGGGAGATGATGCGTGTGTTAAGGTAGACTGAAGGAGATGATGTGTTTGTTAGGGTAGACAGAGGGAGATGATGTGTGTGTTAGGGTAGACAGAGGGAGATGATGTGTGTGTTAGGGTAGACAGAGGGAGATGATGTGTGTGTTAGGGTAGACTGAGGGAGATGGTGTGTTTGTTAGGGTAGACTGAGGGAGATGATGTGTGTGTTAGGGTAGACTGAGGGTGACGATGTGTGTGTTAGGGTAGACTGAGGGAGATGATGTGTTAGGTCAGACAGGGGGAGATGATGTTTGTGTTAGGGTAGACTGAGGGAGATGATGCGTTTGTTAGGACATACTGAGGGAGATGATGTGTATGTTAAGGTAGACTGAGGTAGATGATGTGTTTGTTAGCGTAGACTTAGGGCGATGATGTGTGTGTTAGCGCAGACTGAGGGAGATGATGTGTTAGGGTAGACAGAGGGAGATGATGTGTGTGTTAGGGTAGACAGAGGGAGATGATGTGTTAGGGTAGACAGAGGGAGATGATGCATGTGTTAGCATAGAATGAGGGAGATGATGTGTGTGTTAGGGTAGACTAAGGGAGATCATGTGTTAGGGAAGACAGAGGGAGATGATGCATCTGTTAGCATAGACTGAGGGAGATGATGTATTGGGGTAGACTGAGGGAGATGATGTGTTTGTTAGGGTAGACAGAGGGCGATGATGCATGGGTTAGGGTAGACTGAAGGAGATGATGTGTGTGTTAGGGTAGACAGAGGGAGATGATGTGTGTGTTAGGGTAGACTGAGGGAGATGTTGTGTTTGTTAGGGTAGACAGAGGGAGATGATGCATGTGTTAGGGTAGACTGAGGGAGATGATGTGTGTGTTACGGCAGTCTGAAGGAGATGATGTGTGTGTTAGGGTCGACTGAGGTAGATGATGTGTGTGTTAGGGTAGACTGAGGGAGATGATGCGTTTGTTAGGACAGACTGAGGGAGATGATGCATGTGTTAGGGTAGACTGAAGGAGATGATGTGTTTGTTAGGGTAGACAGAGGAAGATGATGTGTGTGTTAGGGTAGACAGAGGGAGATGATGTGTGTGTTAGGGTAGACAGAGGGAGATTATGTGTGTGTTAGGGTAGACTGAGGGAGATGATGTGTTAGGTTAGACAGAGGGAGATGATGTGTGTGTTAGGGTAGACTGAGGGAGTTGATGCGTTTGTTAGGACAGACTGAAGGAGATGATGTGTGCGTGAGGGTAGACTGAAGGAGATGATGTGTGTGTTAGGGTAGACTGAGGGAGATGATGTGTGTGTTAGGGTAGACTGAGGGAGATGATGTCTTTGTTAGGGTAGACAGAGGGAGATGATGCGTGTGTTAAGGTGGACTGAAGGAGATGATGTGTTTGTTAGGGTAAACAGAGGTAGATGATGTGTTTGTTAGCGTAGACTTAGGGCGATGATGTGTGTGTTAGCGGAGACTCAGGGAGATGATGTGTTAGGGTAGACAGAGGGAGATGATGTGTTTGTTAGGGTAGACTGAGGGAGATGATGTATGTGTTAGGGGAGACTGATGGAGATGATGTGTTTGTTAGGGTAGACTGAAGAAGATGATGTGTGTGTTAGGGTAGACTGAGGGACATGATGTGTTTGTTAGGGTAGACAGAAGGGGATGATGTGTTTGTTAGGGTAGACAGAGGGGGATGATGTGTGTGTTAGGGTAGACTGAAGGAGATGATGTTTTTGTTAGGGTAGACTGAGGGAGACGATGTGTGTGTTCGGGGAGACTGAGGGAGATGGTGTGTTTGTTAGGGTAGACTAGGGAGATGATGTTTGTGTTAGGGTAGACTGAGGAAGACGATGTGTGTGTTAGGGTAGACTGAGGGAGATGGTGTGTTTGTTAGGGAAGATTGAGGGAGATGATGTGTGTGTTAGGGTAGACTGAGGGAGACGATGTGTGTGTTAGGGTAGACTGAGGGAGATGATGTGTTAGGTTAGACAGAGGGAGATGATGTGTGTGTTAGGGTAGACTGAGGGAGATGATGCGTTTGTTAGGACAGACTGAAGGAGATGATGTGTGTGTTAGGGTAGACTGAAGGAGATGATGTGTGTGTTAGGGCAGACTGAGGGAGATGATGTGTTTGTTCGGGTATACTGAGGGAGATGATGTGTTAGGGTAGACTGAGGGAGATGATGTGTTAGGGCAGACTGAGGGAGATGATGTGTTAGGGCAGACTGAGGGAAATGATGTGTTAGGGTAGACAGAGGGAGATGATATGTGTGTTAGGGTAGAGTGAGGGAGATGATGCGTTTGTTCGGACAGACTGAAGGAGCTGATGTGTGTGTTAGGGTAGACTAAGGGAGATGATGTGTTTGTTAGGGTAGACAGAGGGCGATGGTGCATGTGTTAGGGTAGATTGAAGGAGATGATGTGTGTGTTAGGGTAGACTGAGGGAGATGATGTGTTTGTTAGGGTCGACAGAGGGAGATGATGCATGTGTTAGGGTAGACTGAAGGAGATGATGTGTCTGTTAGCGTAGACTGAGGGATATGATGTGTGTGTTAGGGTAGACTGAGGGAGATGATGCGTGTGTTAAGGTAGACAGAGGGAGATGATGCGTGTGTTAGGGTAGACAGAGGGAGATGATGTGTGTGTTAGGGTAGACAGCGGGAGATGATGCATTTGTTAGGGTAGTCTGAGGGAGATGGTGTGTTTGTTAGGGTAGACTGAGGGAGATGATGTTTTCGGGTAGACTGAGGGAGATGATGTGTTAGGGTAGACTGAGGGAGATGATGTGTGTGTTAGGGTAGAGTGAGGGAGAATATGTGTGTGTTAGGGTAGACTGAGGGAGATGATGCGTGTGTTAGGGTAGACTGAAGGAGATGTGTCTGTTAGGGTAGACTGAGGGAGATGATGTGTGTGTTAGGGTAGACAGAGGGAGATGATGTGTTTTTTAGGGTATACTGAGGGAGATGATGTGTTAGGGTAGACTGAGGGAGATGATGTGTTAGGGCAGACTGAGGGAGATGATGTGTTAGGGCAGACTGAGGGAGATGATGTGTTAGGGCAGACTGAGGGAGATGATGTGTTAGGGCAGACTGAGGGAGATGATGTGTTAGGGCAGACTGAGGGAGATGATGTGTTCGGGTAGACTGAGGGAGATTATGTGTTAGGGTAGACTGAGGGAGATGATGTGTTTCTTTGCGTAGACTGAGGAAGATGATGTGTTTCTTAGCGTAGTCTGAGGGAGATGATGTGTTTCTTTGCGTAGACTGAGGAAGATGATGTGTTTCTTAGAGTAGTCTGAGGGAGATGATGTGTGTGTTATGGTAGACAGAGGGAGATGATGCGTTAGGGTAGACTGAGGGAGATGATGTGTTTGTTAGGGTAGACTGAGGGAGATGATGTGTTCGTTAGGGTCGATTGAGGGAGACGATGTGTGTGTTAGGGTAGACTGAGGGAGATGATGCTTGTGTTAGGGTCGACTGAGGGAGATGATGTGTTTGTTAGGGTAAACTGAGGGAGATGATGTGTGTGTTAGTTTAGACTGAGGGAGATGTTGTGTTTGTTAGGGTAGACAGAGGGAGATGATGTGTGTCTCAGGGTAGACTGAGGGAGATGATTTGTGTTAGGGTAGACTGAGGGAGACGATGTGTGTGTTAGGGTAGACTTAGGGAGATGATGTGTGTGTTAGGACAGACTGAAGGAGATGATGTGTGTGTTAGGGTAGACTAAGGGAGATGATGTGTGTGTTAGCGTAGACAGAGGGAGATGATGTGTATGTTAGGGTAGACAGAGGGAGATGATGTGTGTGTTAGGGTAGACTGAGGGAGATGATGTGTTTGTTAGTGTAGACTGAGGGAGATGATGTGTGTGTTAGGGTAGACTGAAGAAGATGATGTGTGTGTTAGGGTAGACAGAGGGAGATGTTGTGTGTGTTAGGGTAGACAGAGGTAGATGATGCGTGTGTTAGGGTAGACTGAGGGAGATGATGTGTGTGTTCGGGTAGACTGAGGGAGATGATGTGTTTTTTAGGTAGACTGAGGGAGATGGTGTGTGTTAGGGTAGACTGAAGAAGATGATGTGTGTGTTAGGGTAGACTGAGGGAGATCATGTGTGTGTTAGGGTAGACTGAGGGAGATGATGCGTGTGTTCGGGTAGACTGAGGGAGATGATCTGTTTGTTAGGGGAGTCTGAAGGAGATGATGTGTGTGTTAGGGTAGACTGAGGGAGATGATGTGTGTGTTAGTTTAGACTGAGGGAGATGATGTGTTAGAGTAAACTGATGGAGATGATGTCTTAGGGTAGACTGAGGGAGATGATGTGTTAGGGTAGACTGAGGGAGATGATGTGTTAGAGTAGACTGAGGGAGATGATGTGTTAGAGTAGACTGAGGGAGATGATGTGTTAGAGTAGACTGAGGGAGATGATGTGTTAGGGTAGACAGAGGGAGATGATGTGTGTGTTACGGCAGACTGAGGGAGATGATGCGTGTGTTAGGACAGACTGAAGGAGATGATGTGTGTGTTAGGGTAGACTAAGGGAGATGATGTGTTTGTTAGGGTAGACAGAGGGAGATGATGCATGTGTTAGGGTAGACTGAAGGAGATGATGTGTGTGTTAGGGTAGACAGCGGGACATGATGTGTATGTTAGGGTACACAGAGGGAGATGATGCGTCTGTTAGGGTAGACTGAAGGAGATGATGTGTGTTAGCGTAGACTAAGGGATATGATGTGTTTGGGTAGACAGAGGGAGATGATGTGTTAGGGCAGACTGAGGGAGATGATGTGTTAGGGTAGACTGAGGGAGATGATGTGTTAGGGTAGACTGAGGGACATGATGTGTTAGAGTAGACTGAGGGAGATGATGAGTTAGGGTAGACTGAGGGAGATGACATGTGTGTTAGGGTAGACTAAGGGAGATGATGTGTGTGTTAGGGTATACAGAGGGAGATGATGCGTGTGTTAGGGTAGACTGAGGGAGATGATGTGTGTGTTAGGGTAGACTGAGGGAGATGATGTGTGTGTTAGGGTAGACTGAGGGAGACGATGTGTGTGTCAGGGTAGACTGAGGGAGATGTGTGAGGGTAGACAGAGGGAGATGATGTCTGTGTTAGGGCAGACTGAGGGAGATGTTGTGTGTGTTAGGGTAGACTGAGGGAGATGATGTGTGTGTTAGGGTAGACTGAGGGAGATGATGTGTTTTTTAGGGTAGACTGATGGAGATGATGTGTTAGGGTTGACTGAGGGAGATGATGTGTTAGGGCAGACTGAGGGAGATGATGTATTCGGGCAGACTGAGGGAGATGATGTGTTAGGGTAGACTGAGGGAGATGATGTGTTAGGGGAGACTGTGGGAGATGATGTGTTAGGGTAGACTGAGGCAGATGATGTGTTTCTTTGCGTAGTCTGAGGGAGATGATGTGTGTGTTAGGGTAGACAGAGGGAGATGATGTGTGTGATAGGGTAGCCTGCGGGAGATGATGTGTTTGTTAGGGTAGACTGAGGGAGATGATGTGTTTGTTAGGGGAGACTGAGAGAGATGATGTGTTCGTTAGGGTAGATTGAGGGAGACGATGTGTCTGTTAGGGTAGACTGAGGGAGATGATGCTTGTGTTAGGGTAGACTGAGGGAGATGATGTGTTTGTTAGGGTAGACAGAGGGAGATGATGTGTGTGTTAGGGTATACACAGGGAGATGATGCGTGTGTTAGGGTAGACTGAGGGAGATGATGTGTTTGTTAGTGTAGACTGAGGGAGATGATGTGTGTGTAAGGGTTGACTGAGGGAGATGATGTGTGTGTTAGGGTAGACTGAGGGAGATTATGCGTGTGTTAGGTTAGACTGAGGGAGATGATGTGTGTCTTAGGGTAGACTGAGGGAGATGGTGTGTTTGTTAGGATAGACTGAGGGAGATGATGTGTTAGGGTAGACAGAGGGAGATGATGTGTGTGTTCGGGTAGACTGAGGGAGATGATGCGTTTGTTCGGACAGACTGAAGGAGCTGATGTGTGTGTTAGGGTAGACTAAGGGAGATGATGTGTTTGTTAGGGTAGACAGAGGGCAATGGTGCATGTGTTAGGGTAGATTGAAGGAGATGATGTGTGTGTTAGGGTAGACTGAGGGAGATGATGTGTTTGTTAGGGTCGACAGAGGGAGATGATGCATGTGTTAGGGTAGACTGAAGGAGATGATGTGTGTGTTAGCGTAGACTGAGGGATATGATGTGTGTGTTAGGGTAGACTGAGGGAGATGATGCGTGTGTTAAGGTAGACAGTGGGAGATGATGCGTGTGTTAGGGTAGACAGAGGGAGATGATGTGTGTGTTAGGGTAGACAGCGGGATATGATTCATTTGTTAGGGTAGACTGAGGGAGATGGTGTGTTTGTTAGGGTAGACTGAGGGAGATGATGTTTTCGGGTAGACTGAGGGAGATGATGTGTTAGGGTAGACTGAGGGAGATGATGTGTGTGTTAGGGTAGAGTTAGGGAGATGATTTGTGTTAGGGTAGACTGAGGGAGACGATGTGTGTGTTAGGGTAGACTTAGGGAGATGATGTGTGTGTTAGGACAGACTGAAGGAGATGATGTGTGTGTTAGGGTAGACTAAGGGAGATGATGTGTGTGTTAGCGTAGACAGAGGGAGATGATGTGTATGTTAGGGTAGACAGAGGGAGATGATGTGTGTGTTAGGGTAGACTGAGGGAGATGATGTGTTTGTTAGTGTAGACTGAGGGAGATGATGTGTGTGTTAGGGTAGACTGAAGAAGATGATGTGTGTGTTAGGGTAGACAGAGGGAGATGTTGTGTGTGTTAGGGTAGACAGAGGTAGATGATGCGTGTGTTAGGGTAGACTGAGGGAGATGATGTGTGTGTTCGGGTAGACTGAGGGAGATGATGTGTTTTTTAGGTAGACTGAGGGAGATGGTGTGTGTTAGGGTAGACTGAAGAAGATGATGTGTGTGTTAGGGTAGACTGAGGGAGATCATGTGTGTGTTAGGGTAGACTGAGGGAGATGATGCGTGTGTTCGGGTAGACTGAGGGAGATGATCTGTTTGTTAGGGGAGTCTGAAGGAGATGATGTGTGTGTTAGGGTAGACTGAGGGAGATGATGTGTGTGTTAGTTTAGACTGAGGGAGATGATGTGTTAGAGTAAACTGATGGAGATGATGTCTTAGGGTAGACTGAGGGAGATGATGTGTTAGGGTAGACTGAGGGAGATGATGTGTTAGAGTAGACTGAGGGAGATGATGTGTTAGAGTAGACTGAGGGAGATGATGTGTTAGAGTAGACTGAGGGAGATGATGTGTTAGGGTAGACAGAGGGAGATGATGTGTGTGTTACGGCAGACTGAGGGAGATGATGCGTGTGTTAGGACAGACTGAAGGAGATGATGTGTGTGTTAGGGTAGACTAAGGGAGATGATGTGTTTGTTAGGGTAGACAGAGGGAGATGATGCATGTGTTAGGGTAGACTGAAGGAGATGATGTGTGTGTTAGGGTAGACAGCGGGACATGATGTGTATGTTAGGGTACACAGAGGGAGATGATGCGTCTGTTAGGGTAGACTGAAGGAGATGATGTGTGTTAGCGTAGACTAAGGGATATGATGTGTTTGGGTAGACAGAGGGAGATGATGTGTTAGGGCAGACTGAGGGAGATGATGTGTTAGGGTAGACTGAGGGAGATGATGTGTTAGGGTAGACTGAGGGACATGATGTGTTAGAGTAGACTGAGGGAGATGATGAGTTAGGGTAGACTGAGGGAGATGACATGTGTGTTAGGGTAGACTAAGGGAGATGATGTGTGTGTTAGGGTATACAGAGGGAGATGATGCGTGTGTTAGGGTAGACTGAGGGAGATGATGTGTGTGTTAGGGTAGACTGAGGGAGATGATGTGTGTGTTAGGGTAGACTGAGGGAGACGATGTGTGTGTCAGGGTAGACTGAGGGAGATGTGTGAGGGTAGACAGAGGGAGATGATGTCTGTGTTAGGGCAGACTGAGGGAGATGTTGTGTGTGTTAGGGTAGACTGAGGGAGATGATGTGTGTGTTAGGGTAGACTGAGGGAGATGATGTGTTTTTTAGGGTAGACTGATGGAGATGATGTGTTAGGGTTGACTGAGGGAGATGATGTGTTAGGGCAGACTGAGGGAGATGATGTATTCGGGCAGACTGAGGGAGATGATGTGTTAGGGTAGACTGAGGGAGATGATGTGTTAGGGGAGACTGTGGGAGATGATGTGTTAGGGTAGACTGAGGCAGATGATGTGTTTCTTTGCGTAGTCTGAGGGAGATGATGTGTGTGTTAGGGTAGACAGAGGGAGATGATGTGTGTGATAGGGTAGCCTGCGGGAGATGATGTGTTTGTTAGGGTAGACTGAGGGAGATGATGTGTTTGTTAGGGGAGACTGAGAGAGATGATGTGTTCGTTAGGGTAGATTGAGGGAGACGATGTGTCTGTTAGGGTAGACTGAGGGAGATGATGCTTGTGTTAGGGTAGACTGAGGGAGATGATGTGTTTGTTAGGGTAGACAGAGGGAGATGATGTGTGTGTTAGGGTATACACAGGGAGATGATGCGTGTGTTAGGGTAGACTGAGGGAGATGATGTGTTTGTTAGTGTAGACTGAGGGAGATGATGTGTGTGTAAGGGTTGACTGAGGGAGATGATGTGTGTGTTAGGGTAGACTGAGGGAGATTATGCGTGTGTTAGGTTAGACTGAGGGAGATGATGTGTGTCTTAGGGTAGACTGAGGGAGATGGTGTGTTTGTTAGGATAGACTGAGGGAGATGATGTGTTAGGGTAGACAGAGGGAGATGATGTGTGTGTTCGGGTAGACTGAGGGAGATGATGCGTTTGTTCGGACAGACTGAAGGAGCTGATGTGTGTGTTAGGGTAGACTAAGGGAGATGATGTGTTTGTTAGGGTAGACAGAGGGCAATGGTGCATGTGTTAGGGTAGATTGAAGGAGATGATGTGTGTGTTAGGGTAGACTGAGGGAGATGATGTGTTTGTTAGGGTCGACAGAGGGAGATGATGCATGTGTTAGGGTAGACTGAAGGAGATGATGTGTGTGTTAGCGTAGACTGAGGGATATGATGTGTGTGTTAGGGTAGACTGAGGGAGATGATGCGTGTGTTAAGGTAGACAGTGGGAGATGATGCGTGTGTTAGGGTAGACAGAGGGAGATGATGTGTGTGTTAGGGTAGACAGCGGGATATGATTCATTTGTTAGGGTAGACTGAGGGAGATGGTGTGTTTGTTAGGGTAGACTGAGGGAGATGATGTTTTCGGGTAGACTGAGGGAGATGATGTGTTAGGGTAGACTGAGGGAGATGATGTGTGTGTTAGGGTAGAGTGAGGGAGAATACGTGTGTGTTAGGGTAGACTGAGGGAGATGATGCGTGTGTTAGGGTAGACTGAAGGAGATGTGTGTGTTAGGGTAGACTGAGGGAGATGATGTGTGTGTTAGGGTAGACTGAGGGAGATGATGTGTTTTTTAGGGTATACTGAGGGAGATGATGTGTTAGGGTAGACTGAGGGAGATGATGTGTTAGGGCAGACTGAGGGAGATGATGTGTTAGGGCAGACTGAGGGAGATGATGTGTTCGGGCAGACTGAGGGAGATGATGTTTTCGGGTAAACTGAGGGAGATGATGTGTTAGGGTAGACTGAGGGAGTTGATGTGTTTCTTTGCGTAGACTGAGGAAGATGATGTGTTTCTTAGCGTAGTCTGAGGGAGATGATGTGTTTCTTTGCGTAGACTGAGGAAGATGATGTGTTTCTTAGAGTAGTCTGAGGGATATGATGTGTGTGTTAGGGTAGACTGAGGGAGATGATGCGTGTGTTAAGGTAGACAGAGGGAGATGATGCGTGTGTTAGGGTAGACAGAGGGAGATGATGTGTGTGTTAGGGTAGACAGCGGGAGATGATGCATTTGTTAGGGTAGTCTGAGGGAGATGGTGTGTTTGTTAGGGTAGACTGAGGGAGATGATGTTTTCGGGTAGACTGAGGGAGATGATGTGTTAGGGTAGACTGAGGGAGATGATGTGTGTGTTAGGGTAGAGTGAGGGAGAATATGTGTGTGTTAGGGTAGACTGAGGGAGATGATGCGTGTGTTAGGGTAGACTGAAGGAGATGTGTGTGTTAGGGTAGACTGAGGGAGATGATGTGTGTGTTAGGGTAGACAGAGGGAGATGATGTGTTTTTTAGGGTATACTGAGGGAGATGATGTGTTAGGGTAGACTGAGGGAGATGATGTGTTAGGGCAGACTGAGGGAGATGATGTGTTAGGGCAGACTGAGGGAGATGATGTGTTAGGGTAGACAGAGGGAGATGATGTGTTTGTTAGGGTAGACTGAGGGAGATGATGCGTTTGTTCGGACAGACTGAAGGAGCTGATGTGTGTGTTAGGGTAGACTAAGGGAGATGATGTGTTTGTTAGGGTAGACAGAGGGCGATGGTGCATGTGTTAGGGTAGATTGAAGGAGATGATGTGTGTGTTAGGGTAGACTGAGGGAGATGATGTGTTTGTTAGGGTCGACAGAGGGAGATGATGCATGTGTTAGGGTAGACTTAAGGAGATGATGTGTGTGTTAGCGTAGACTGAGGGATATGATGTGTGTGTTAGGGTAGACTGAGGGAGATGATGCGTGTGTTAAGGTAGACAGAGGGAGATGATGCGTGTGTTAGGGTAGACAGAGGGAGATGATGTGTGTGTTAGGGTAGACAGCGGGAGATGATGCATTTGTTAGGGTAGTCTGAGGGAGATGGTGTGTTTGTTAGGGTAGACTGAGGGAGATGATGTTTTCGGGTAGACTGAGGGAGATGATGTGTTAGGGTAGACTGACGGAGATGATGTGTGTGTTAGGGTAGAGTGAGGGAGAATATGTGTGTGTTAGGGTAGACTGAGGGAGATGATGCGTGTGTTAGGGTAGACTGAAGGAGATGTGTGTGTTAGGGTAGACTGAGGGAGATGATGTGTGTGTTAGGGTAGACAGAGGGAGATGATGTGTTTTTTAGGGTATACTGAGGGAGATGATGTGTTAGGGTAGACTGAGGGAGATGATGTGTTAGGGCAGACTGAGGGAGATGATGTGTTAGGGCAGACTGAGGGAGATGATGTGTTAGGGCAGACTGAGGGAGATGATGTGTTAGGGCAGACTGAGGGAGATGATGTGTTCGGGTAGACTGAGGGAGATTATGTGTTAGGGTAGACTGAGGGAGATGATGTGTTTCTTTGCGTAGACTGAGGAAGATGATGTGTTTCTTAGCGTAGTCTGAGGGAGATGATGTGTTTCTTTGCGTAGACTGAGGAAGATGATGTGTTTCTTAGAGTAGTCTGAGGGAGATGATGTGTGTGTTATGGTAGACAGAGGGAGATGATGCGTTAGGGTAGACTGAGGGAGATGATGTGTTTGTTAGGGTAGACTGAGGGAGATGATGTGTTCGTTAGGGTCGATTGAGGGAGATGATGCTTGTGTTAGGGTCGACTGAGGGAGATGATGTGTTTGTTAGGGTAAACTGAGGGAGATGATGTGTGTGTTAGTTTAGACTGAGGGAGATGTTGTGTTTGTTAGGGTAGACAGAGGGAGATGATGTGTGTCTCAGGGTAGACTGAGGGAGATGATTTGTGTTAGGGTAGACTGAGGGAGACGATGTGTGTGTTAGGGTAGACTTAGGGAGATGATGTGTGTGTTAGCGTAGACAGAGGGAGATGATGTGTATGTTAGGACAGACTGAAGGAGATGATGTGTGTGTTAGGGTAGACAAAGGGAGATGATGTGTGTGTTAGCGTAGACAGAGGGAGATGATGTGTATGTTAGGGTAGACAGAGGGAGATGATGTGTGTGTTAGGGTAGACTGATGGAGATGATGTGTTTGTTAGTGTAGACTGAGGGAGATGATGTGTGTGTTAGCGTAGACTGAAGAAGATGATGTGTGTGTTAGGGTAGACAGAGGGAGATGTTGTGTGTGTTAGGGTAGACAGAGGTAGATGATGCGTGTGTTAGGGTAGACTGAGGGAGATGATGTGTGTGTTCGGGTAGACTGAGGGAGATGATGTGTTTTTTAGGTAGACTGAGGGAGATGGTGTGTGTTAGGGTAGACTGAAGAAGATGATGTGTGTGTTAGGGTAGACTGAGGGAGATCATGTGTGTGTTAGGGTAGACTGAGGGAGATGATGCGTGTGTTCGGGTAGACTGAGGGAGATGATCTGTTTGTTAGGGGAGTCTGAAGGAGATGATGTGTGTGTTAGGGTAGACTGAGGGAGATGATGTGTGTGTTAGTTTAGACTGAGGGAGATGATGTGTTAGAGTAAACTGATGGAGATGATGTCTTAGGGTAGACTGAGGGAGATGATGTGTTAGGGTAGACTGAGGGAGATGATGTGTTAGAGTAGACTGAGGGAGATGATGTGTTAGAGTAGACTGAGGGAGATGATGTGTTAGAGTAGACTGAGGGAGATGATGTGTTAGGGTAGACAGAGGGAGATGATGTGTGTGTTACGGCAGACTGAGGGAGATGATGCGTGTGTTAGGACAGACTGAAGGAGATGATGTGTGTGTTAGGGTAGACTAAGGGAGATGATGTGTTTGTTAGGGTAGACAGAGGGAGATGATGCATGTGTTAGGGTAGACTGAAGGAGATGATGTGTGTGTTAGGGTAGACAGCGGGACATGATGTGTATGTTAGGGTACACAGAGGGAGATGATGCGTCTGTTAGGGTAGACTGAAGGAGATGATGTGTGTTAGCGTAGACTAAGGGATATGATGTGTTTGGGTAGACAGAGGGAGATGATGTGTTAGGGCAGACTGAGGGAGATGATGTGTTAGGGTAGACTGAGGGAGATGATGTGTTAGGGTAGACTGAGGGACATGATGTGTTAGAGTAGACTGAGGGAGATGATGAGTTAGGGTAGACTGAGGGAGATGACATGTGTGTTAGGGTAGACTAAGGGAGATGATGTGTGTGTTAGGGTATACAGAGGGAGATGATGCGTGTGTTAGGGTAGACTGAGGGAGATGATGTGTGTGTTAGGGTAGACTGAGGGAGATGATGTGTGTGTTAGGGTAGACTGAGGGAGACGATGTGTGTGTCAGGGTAGACTGAGGGAGATGTGTGAGGGTAGACAGAGGGAGATGATGTCTGTGTTAGGGCAGACTGAGGGAGATGTTGTGTGTGTTAGGGTAGACTGAGGGAGATGATGTGTGTGTTAGGGTAGACTGAGGGAGATGATGTGTTTTTTAGGGTAGACTGATGGAGATGATGTGTTAGGGTTGACTGAGGGAGATGATGTGTTAGGGCAGACTGAGGGAGATGATGTATTCGGGCAGACTGAGGGAGATGATGTGTTAGGGTAGACTGAGGGAGATGATGTGTTAGGGGAGACTGTGGGAGATGATGTGTTAGGGTAGACTGAGGCAGATGATGTGTTTCTTTGCGTAGTCTGAGGGAGATGATGTGTGTGTTAGGGTAGACAGAGGGAGATGATGTGTGTGATAGGGTAGCCTGCGGGAGATGATGTGTTTGTTAGGGTAGACTGAGGGAGATGATGTGTTTGTTAGGGGAGACTGAGAGAGATGATGTGTTCGTTAGGGTAGATTGAGGGAGACGATGTGTCTGTTAGGGTAGACTGAGGGAGATGATGCTTGTGTTAGGGTAGACTGAGGGAGATGATGTGTTTGTTAGGGTAAACTGAGGGAGATGATGTGTTTGTTAGGGTAGACAGAGGGAGATGATGTGTGTGTTAGGGTATACACAGGGAGATGATGCGTGTGTTAGGGTAGACTGAGGGAGATGATGTGTTTGTTAGTGTAGACTGAGGGAGATGATGTGTGTGTAAGGGTTGACTGAGGGAGATGATGTGTGTGTTAGGGTAGACTGAGGGAGATTATGCGTGTGTTAGGTTAGACTGAGGGAGATGATGTGTGTCTTAGGGTAGACTGAGGGAGATGGTGTGTTTGTTAGGATAGACTGAGGGAGATGATGTGTTAGGGTAGACAGAGGGAGATGATGTGTGTGTTAGGGTAGACTGAGGGAGATGATGCGTTTGTTCGGACAGACTGAAGGAGCTGATGTGTGTGTTAGGGTAGACTAAGGGAGATGATGTGTTTGTTAGGGTAGACAGAGGGCAATGGTGCATGTGTTAGGGTAGATTGAAGGAGATGATGTGTGTGTTAGGGTAGACTGAGGGAGATGATGTGTTTGTTAGGGTCGACAGAGGGAGATGATGCATGTGTTAGGGTAGACTGAAGGAGATGATGTGTGTGTTAGCGTAGACTGAGGGATATGATGTGTGTGTTAGGGTAGACTGAGGGAGATGATGCGTGTGTTAAGGTAGACAGTGGGAGATGATGCGTGTGTTAGGGTAGACAGAGGGAGATGATGTGTGTGTTAGGGTAGACAGCGGGATATGATTCATTTGTTAGGGTAGACTGAGGGAGATGGTGTGTTTGTTAGGGTAGACTGAGGGAGATGATGTTTTCGGGTAGACTGAGGGAGATGATGTGTTAGGGTAGACTGAGGGAGATGATGTGTGTGTTAGGGTAGAGTGAGGGAGAATATGTGTGTGTTAGGGTAGACTGAGGGAGATGATGCGTGTGTTAGGGTAGACTGAAGGAGATGTGTGTGTTAGGGTAGACTGAGGGAGATGATGTGTGTGTTAGGGTAGACTGAGGGAGATGATGTGTTTTTTAGGGTATACTGAGGGAGATGATGTGTTAGGGTAGACTGAGGGAGATGATGTGTTAGGGCAGACTGAGGGAGATGATGTGTTAGGGCAGACTGAGGGAGATGATGTGTTCGGGCAGACTGAGGGAGATGATGTTTTCGGGTAAACTGAGGGAGATGATGTGTTAGGGTAGACTGAGGGAGTTGATGTGTTTCTTTGCGTAGACTGAGGAAGATGATGTGTTTCTTAGCGTAGTCTGAGGGAGATGATGTGTTTCTTTGCGTAGACTGAGGAAGATGATGTGTTTCTTAGAGTAGTCTGAGGGATATGATGTGTGTGTTAGGGTAGACTGAGGGAGATGATGCGTGTGTTAAGGTAGACAGAGGGAGATGATGCGTGTGTTAGGGTAGACAGAGGGAGATGATGTGTGTGTTAGGGTAGACAGCGGGAGATGATGCATTTGTTAGGGTAGTCTGAGGGAGATGGTGTGTTTGTTAGGGTAGACTGAGGGAGATGATGTTTTCGGGTAGACTGAGGGAGATGATGTGTTAGGGTAGACTGAGGGAGATGATGTGTGTGTTAGGGTAGAGTGAGGGAGAATATGTGTGTGTTAGGGTAGACTGAGGGAGATGATGCGTGTGTTAGGGTAGACTGAAGGAGATGTGTGTGTTAGGGTAGACTGAGGGAGATGATGTGTGTGTTAGGGTAGACAGAGGGAGATGATGTGTTTTTTAGGGTATACTGAGGGAGATGATGTGTTAGGGTAGACTGAGGGAGATGATGTGTTAGGGCAGACTGAGGGAGATGATGTGTTAGGGCAGACTGAGGGAGATGATGTGTTAGGGTAGACAGAGGGAGATGATGTGTTTGTTAGGGTAGACTGAGGGAGATGATGCGTTTGTTCGGACAGACTGAAGGAGCTGATGTGTGTGTTAGGGTAGACTAAGGGAGATGATGTGTTTGTTAGGGTAGACAGAGGGCGATGGTGCATGTGTTAGGGTAGATTGAAGGAGATGATGTGTGTGTTAGGGTAGACTGAGGGAGATGATGTGTTTGTTAGGGTCGACAGAGGGAGATGATGCATGTGTTAGGGTAGACTTAAGGAGATGATGTGTGTGTTAGCGTAGACTGAGGGATATGATGTGTGTGTTAGGGTAGACTGAGGGAGATGATGCGTGTGTTAAGGTAGACAGAGGGAGATGATGCGTGTGTTAGGGTAGACAGAGGGAGATGATGTGTGTGTTAGGGTAGACAGCGGGAGATGATGCATTTGTTAGGGTAGTCTGAGGGAGATGGTGTGTTTGTTAGGGTAGACTGAGGGAGATGATGTTTTCGGGTAGACTGAGGGAGATGATGTGTTAGGGTAGACTGACGGAGATGATGTGTGTGTTAGGGTAGAGTGAGGGAGAATATGTGTGTGTTAGGGTAGACTGAGGGAGATGATGCGTGTGTTAGGGTAGACTGAAGGAGATGTGTGTGTTAGGGTAGACTGAGGGAGATGATGTGTGTGTTAGGGTAGACAGAGGGAGATGATGTGTTTTTTAGGGTATACTGAGGGAGATGATGTGTTAGGGTAGACTGAGGGAGATGATGTGTTAGGGCAGACTGAGGGAGATGATGTGTTAGGGCAGACTGAGGGAGATGATGTGTTAGGGCAGACTGAGGGAGATGATGTGTTAGGGCAGACTGAGGGAGATGATGTGTTCGGGTAGACTGAGGGAGATTATGTGTTAGGGTAGACTGAGGGAGATGATGTGTTTCTTTGCGTAGACTGAGGAAGATGATGTGTTTCTTAGCGTAGTCTGAGGGAGATGATGTGTTTCTTTGCGTAGACTGAGGAAGATGATGTGTTTCTTAGAGTAGTCTGAGGGAGATGATGTGTGTGTTATGGTAGACAGAGGGAGATGATGCGTTAGGGTAGACTGAGGGAGATGATGTGTTTGTTAGGGTAGACTGAGGGAGATGATGTGTTCGTTAGGGTCGATTGAGGGAGATGATGCTTGTGTTAGGGTCGACTGAGGGAGATGATGTGTTTGTTAGGGTAAACTGAGGGAGATGATGTGTGTGTTAGTTTAGACTGAGGGAGATGTTGTGTTTGTTAGGGTAGACAGAGGGAGATGATGTGTGTCTCAGGGTAGACTGAGGGAGATGATTTGTGTTAGGGTAGACTGAGGGAGACGATGTGTGTGTTAGGGTAGACTTAGGGAGATGATGTGTGTGTTAGCGTAGACAGAGGGAGATGATGTGTATGTTAGGACAGACTGAAGGAGATGATGTGTGTGTTAGGGTAGACAAAGGGAGATGATGTGTGTGTTAGCGTAGACAGAGGGAGATGATGTGTATGTTAGGGTAGACAGAGGGAGATGATGTGTGTGTTAGGGTAGACTGATGGAGATGATGTGTTTGTTAGTGTAGACTGAGGGAGATGATGTGTGTGTTAGCGTAGACTGAAGAAGATGATGTGTGTGTTAGGGTAGACAGAGGGAGATGTTGTGTGTGTTAGGGTAGACAGAGGTAGATGATGCGTGTGTTAGGGTAGACTGAGGGAGATGATGTGTGTGTTCGGGTAGACTGAGGGAGATGATGTGTTTTTTAGGTAGACTGAGGGAGATGGTGTGTGTTAGGGTAGACTGAAGAAGATGATGTGTGTGTTAGGGTAGACTGAGGGAGATCATGTGTGTGTTAGGGTAGACTGAGGGAGATGATGCGTGTGTTCGGGTAGACTGAGGGAGATGATCTGTTTGTTAGGGGAGTCTGAAGGAGATGATGTGTGTGTTAGGGTAGACTGAGGGAGATGATGTGTGTGTTAGTTTAGACTGAGGGAGATGATGTGTTAGAGTAAACTGATGGAGATGATGTCTTAGGGTAGACTGAGGGAGATGATGTGTTAGGGTAGACTGAGGGAGATGATGTGTTAGAGTAGACTGAGGGAGATGATGTGTTAGAGTAGACTGAGGGAGATGATGTGTTAGAGTAGACTGAGGGAGATGATGTGTTAGGGTAGACAGAGGGAGATGATGTGTGTGTTACGGCAGACTGAGGGAGATGATGCGTGTGTTAGGACAGACTGAAGGAGATGATGTGTGTGTTAGGGTAGACTAAGGGAGATGATGTGTTTGTTAGGGTAGACAGAGGGAGATGATGCATGTGTTAGGGTAGACTGAAGGAGATGATGTGTGTGTTAGGGTAGACAGCGGGACATGATGTGTATGTTAGGGTACACAGAGGGAGATGATGCGTCTGTTAGGGTAGACTGAAGGAGATGATGTGTGTTAGCGTAGACTAAGGGATATGATGTGTTTGGGTAGACAGAGGGAGATGATGTGTTAGGGCAGACTGAGGGAGATGATGTGTTAGGGTAGACTGAGGGAGATGATGTGTTAGGGTAGACTGAGGGACATGATGTGTTAGAGTAGACTGAGGGAGATGATGAGTTAGGGTAGACTGAGGGAGATGACATGTGTGTTAGGGTAGACTAAGGGAGATGATGTGTGTGTTAGGGTATACAGAGGGAGATGATGCGTGTGTTAGGGTAGACTGAGGGAGATGATGTGTGTGTTAGGGTAGACTGAGGGAGATGATGTGTGTGTTAGGGTAGACTGAGGGAGACGATGTGTGTGTCAGGGTAGACTGAGGGAGATGTGTGAGGGTAGACAGAGGGAGATGATGTCTGTGTTAGGGCAGACTGAGGGAGATGTTGTGTGTGTTAGGGTAGACTGAGGGAGATGATGTGTGTGTTAGGGTAGACTGAGGGAGATGATGTGTTTTTTAGGGTAGACTGATGGAGATGATGTGTTAGGGTTGACTGAGGGAGATGATGTGTTAGGGCAGACTGAGGGAGATGATGTATTCGGGCAGACTGAGGGAGATGATGTGTTAGGGTAGACTGAGGGAGATGATGTGTTAGGGGAGACTGTGGGAGATGATGTGTTAGGGTAGACTGAGGCAGATGATGTGTTTCTTTGCGTAGTCTGAGGGAGATGATGTGTGTGTTAGGGTAGACAGAGGGAGATGATGTGTGTGATAGGGTAGCCTGCGGGAGATGATGTGTTTGTTAGGGTAGACTGAGGGAGATGATGTGTTTGTTAGGGGAGACTGAGAGAGATGATGTGTTCGTTAGGGTAGATTGAGGGAGACGATGTGTCTGTTAGGGTAGACTGAGGGAGATGATGCTTGTGTTAGGGTAGACTGAGGGAGATGATGTGTTTGTTAGGGTAAACTGAGGGAGATGATGTGTTTGTTAGGGTAGACAGAGGGAGATGATGTGTGTGTTAGGGTATACACAGGGAGATGATGCGTGTGTTAGGGTAGACTGAGGGAGATGATGTGTTTGTTAGTGTAGACTGAGGGAGATGATGTGTGTGTAAGGGTTGACTGAGGGAGATGATGTGTGTGTTAGGGTAGACTGAGGGAGATTATGCGTGTGTTAGGTTAGACTGAGGGAGATGATGTGTGTCTTAGGGTAGACTGAGGGAGATGGTGTGTTTGTTAGGATAGACTGAGGGAGATGATGTGTTAGGGTAGACAGAGGGAGATGATGTGTGTGTTAGGGTAGACTGAGGGAGATGATGCGTTTGTTCGGACAGACTGAAGGAGCTGATGTGTGTGTTAGGGTAGACTAAGGGAGATGATGTGTTTGTTAGGGTAGACAGAGGGCAATGGTGCATGTGTTAGGGTAGATTGAAGGAGATGATGTGTGTGTTAGGGTAGACTGAGGGAGATGATGTGTTTGTTAGGGTCGACAGAGGGAGATGATGCATGTGTTAGGGTAGACTGAAGGAGATGATGTGTGTGTTAGCGTAGACTGAGGGATATGATGTGTGTGTTAGGGTAGACTGAGGGAGATGATGCGTGTGTTAAGGTAGACAGTGGGAGATGATGCGTGTGTTAGGGTAGACAGAGGGAGATGATGTGTGTGTTAGGGTAGACAGCGGGATATGATTCATTTGTTAGGGTAGACTGAGGGAGATGGTGTGTTTGTTAGGGTAGACTGAGGGAGATGATGTTTTCGGGTAGACTGAGGGAGATGATGTGTTAGGGTAGACTGAGGGAGATGATGTGTGTGTTAGGGTAGAGTGAGGGAGAATATGTGTGTGTTAGGGTAGACTGAGGGAGATGATGCGTGTGTTAGGGTAGACTGAAGGAGATGTGTGTGTTAGGGTAGACTGAGGGAGATGATGTGTGTGTTAGGGTAGACTGAGGGAGATGATGTGTTTTTTAGGGTATACTGAGGGAGATGATGTGTTAGGGTAGACTGAGGGAGATGATGTGTTAGGGCAGACTGAGGGAGATGATGTGTTAGGGCAGACTGAGGGAGATGATGTGTTCGGGCAGACTGAGGGAGATGATGTTTTCGGGTAAACTGAGGGAGATGATGTGTTAGGGTAGACTGAGGGAGTTGATGTGTTTCTTTGCGTAGACTGAGGAAGATGATGTGTTTCTTAGCGTAGTCTGAGGGAGATGATGTGTTTCTTTGCGTAGACTGAGGAAGATGATGTGTTTCTTAGAGTAGTCTGAGGGATATGATGTGTGTGTTAGGGTAGACTGAGGGAGATGATGCGTGTGTTAAGGTAGACAGAGGGAGATGATGCGTGTGTTAGGGTAGACAGAGGGAGATGATGTGTGTGTTAGGGTAGACAGCGGGAGATGATGCATTTGTTAGGGTAGTCTGAGGGAGATGGTGTGTTTGTTAGGGTAGACTGAGGGAGATGATGTTTTCGGGTAGACTGAGGGAGATGATGTGTTAGGGTAGACTGAGGGAGATGATGTGTGTGTTAGGGTAGAGTGAGGGAGAATATGTGTGTGTTAGGGTAGACTGAGGGAGATGATGCGTGTGTTAGGGTAGACTGAAGGAGATGTGTGTGTTAGGGTAGACTGAGGGAGATGATGTGTGTGTTAGGGTAGACAGAGGGAGATGATGTGTTTTTTAGGGTATACTGAGGGAGATGATGTGTTAGGGTAGACTGAGGGAGATGATGTGTTAGGGCAGACTGAGGGAGATGATGTGTTAGGGCAGACTGAGGGAGATGATGTGTTAGGGTAGACAGAGGGAGATGATGTGTTTGTTAGGGTAGACTGAGGGAGATGATGCGTTTGTTCGGACAGACTGAAGGAGCTGATGTGTGTGTTAGGGTAGACTAAGGGAGATGATGTGTTTGTTAGGGTAGACAGAGGGCGATGGTGCATGTGTTAGGGTAGATTGAAGGAGATGATGTGTGTGTTAGGGTAGACTGAGGGAGATGATGTGTTTGTTAGGGTCGACAGAGGGAGATGATGCATGTGTTAGGGTAGACTTAAGGAGATGATGTGTGTGTTAGCGTAGACTGAGGGATATGATGTGTGTGTTAGGGTAGACTGAGGGAGATGATGCGTGTGTTAAGGTAGACAGAGGGAGATGAGGCGTGTGTTAGGGTAGACAGAGGGAGATGATGTGTGTGTTAGGGTAGACAGCGGGAGATGATGCATTTGTTAGGGTAGTCTGAGGGAGATGGTGTGTTTGTTAGGGTAGACTGAGGGAGATGATGTTTTCGGGTAGACTGAGGGAGATGATGTGTTAGGGTAGACTGACGGAGATGATGTGTGTGTTAGGGTAGAGTGAGGGAGAATATGTGTGTGTTAGGGTAGACTGAGGGAGATGATGCGTGTGTTAGGGTAGACTGAAGGAGATGTGTGTGTTAGGGTAGACTGAGGGAGATGATGTGTGTGTTAGGGTAGACAGAGGGAGATGATGTGTTTTTTAGGGTATACTGAGGGAGATGATGTGTTAGGGTAGACTGAGGGAGATGATGTGTTAGGGCAGACTGAGGGAGATGATGTGTTAGGGCAGACTGAGGGAGATGATGTGTTAGGGCAGACTGAGGGAGATGATGTGTTAGGGCAGACTGAGGGAGATGATGTGTTCGGGTAGACTGAGGGAGATTATGTGTTAGGGTAGACTGAGGGAGATGATGTGTTTCTTTGCGTAGACTGAGGAAGATGATGTGTTTCTTAGCGTAGTCTGAGGGAGATGATGTGTTTCTTTGCGTAGACTGAGGAAGATGATGTGTTTCTTAGAGTAGTCTGAGGGAGATGATGTGTGTGTTATGGTAGACAGAGGGAGATGATGCATTAGGGTAGACTGAGGGAGATGATGTGTTTGTTAGGGTAGACTGAGGGAGATGATGTGTTCGTTAGGGTCGATTGAGGGAGATGATGCTTGTGTTAGGGTCGACTGAGGGAGATGATGTGTTTGTTAGGGTAAACTGAGGGAGATGATGTGTGTGTTAGTTTAGACTGAGGGAGATGTTGTGTTTGTTAGGGTAGACAGAGGGAGATGATGTGTGTCTCAGGGTAGACTGAGGGAGATGATTTGTGTTAGGGTAGACTGAGGGAGACGATGTGTGTGTTAGGGTAGACTTAGGGAGATGATGTGTGTGTTAGCGTAGACAGAGGGAGATGATGTGTATGTTAGGACAGACTGAAGGAGATGATGTGTGTGTTAGGGTAGACAAAGGGAGATGATGTGTGTGTTAGCGTAGACAGAGGGAGATGATGTGTATGTTAGGGTAGACAGAGGGAGATGATGTGTGTGTTAGGGTAGACTGAGGGAGATGATGTGTTTGTTAGTGTAGACTGAGGGAGATGATGTGTGTGTTAGCGTAGACTGAAGAAGATGATGTGTGTGTTAGGGTAGACAGAGGGAGATGTTGTGTGTGTTAGGGTAGACAGAGGTAGATGATGCGTGTGTTAGGGTAGACTGAGGGAGATGATGTGTGTGTTCGGGTAGACTGAGGGAGATGATGTGTTTTTTAGGTAGACTGAGGGAGATGGTGTGTGTTAGGGTAGACTGAAGAAGATGATGTGTGTGTTAGGGTAGACTGAGGGAGATCATGTGTGTGTTAGGGTAGACTGAGGGAGATGATGCGTGTGTTCGGGTAGACTGAGGGAGATGATCTGTTTGTTAGGGGAGTCTGAAGGAGATGATGTGTGTGTTAGGGTAGACTGAGGGAGATGATGTGTGTGTTAGTTTAGACTGAGGGAGATGATGTGTTAGAGTAAACTGATGGAGATGATGTGTTAGGGTAGACTGAGGGAGATGATGTGTTAGGGTAGACTGAGGGAGATGATGTGTTAGAGTAGACTGAGGGAGATGATGTGTTAGAGTAGACTGAGGGAGATGATGTGTTAGAGTAGACTGAGGGAGATGATGTGTTAGGGTAGACAGAGGGAGATGATGTGTGTGTTACGGCAGACTGAGGGAGATGATGCGTGTGTTAGGACAGACTGAAGGAGATGATGTGTGTGTTAGGGTAGACTAAGGGAGATGATGTGTTTGTTAGGGTAGACAGAGGGAGATGATGCATGTGTTAGGGTAGACTGAAGGAGATGATGTGTGTGTAAGGGTAGACAGCGGGACATGATGTGTATGTTAGGGTACACAGAGGGAGATGATGCGTCTGTTAGGGTAGACTGAAGGAGATGATGTGTGTTAGCGTAGACTAAGGGATATGATGTGTTTGGGTAGACAGAGGGAGATGATGTGTTAGGGCAGACTGAGGGAGATGATGTGTTAGGGTAGACTGAGGGAGATGATGTGTTAGGGTAGACTGAGGGACATGATGTGTTAGAGTAGACTGAGGGAGATGATGAGTTAGGGTAGACTGAGGGAGATGACATGTGTGTTAGGGTAGACTAAGGGAGATGATGTGTGTGTTAGGGTATACAGAGGGAGATGATGCGTGTGTTAGGGTAGACTGAGGGAGATGATGTGTGTGTTAGGGTAGACTGAGGGAGATGATGTGTGTGTTAGGGTAGACTGAGGGAGACGATGTGTGTGTCAGGGTAGACTGAGGGAGATGTGTGAGGGTAGACAGAGGGAGATGATGTCTGTGTTAGGGCAGACTGAGGGAGATGTTGTGTGTGTTAGGGTAGACTGAGGGAGATGATGTGTGTGTTAGGGTAGACTGAGGGAGATGATGTGTTTTTTAGGGTAGACGGAGGGAGATGATGTGTTAGGGTTGACTGAGGGAGATGATGTGTTAGGGCAGACTGAGGGAGATGATGTATTCGGGCAGACTGAGGGAGATGATGTGTTAGGGTAGACTGAGGGAGATGATGTGTTAGGGGAGACTGTGGGAGATGATGTGTTAGGGTAGACTGAGGCAGATGATGTGTTTCTTTGCGTAGTCTGAGGGAGATGATGTGTGTGTTAGGGTAGACAGAGGGAGATGATGTGTGTGATAGGGTAGCCTGCGGGAGATGATGTGTTTGTTAGGGTAGACTGAGGGAGATGATGTGTTTGTTAGGGTAGACTGAGAGAGATGATGTGTTCGTTAGGGTAGATTGAGGGAGACGATGTGTCTGTTAGGGTAGACTGAGGGAGATGATGCTTGTGTTAGGGTAGACTGAGGGAGATGATGTGTTTGTTAGGGTAAACTGAGGGAGATGATGTGTTTGTTAGGGTAGACAGAGGGAGATGATGTGTGTGTTAGGGTATACACAGGGAGATGATGCGTGTGTTAGGGTAGACTGAGGGAGATGATGTGTTTGTTAGTGTAGACTGAGTGAGATGATGTATTTGTTAGGGTAGACATAGGGAGATGATGCATCTGTTAGGGTAGACTGAAGGAGATGATGTGTGTGTTAGGGTGTAGTGAGGGAGATGATGTGTGTCTTAGGGTAGACTGAGGGAGATGGTGTGTTTGTTAGGATAGACTGAGGGAGATGATGTGTTAGGGTAGACAGAGGGAGATGATGTGTGTGTTAGGGTAGACTGAGGGAGATGATGCGTTTGTTCGGACAGACTGAAGGAGCTGATGTGTGTGTTAAGGTAGACTAAGGGAGATGATGTGTTTGTTAGGGTAGACAGAGGGCGATGTGCATGTGTTAGGGTAGATTGAAGGAGATGATGTGTGTGTTAGGGTAGACTGAGGGAGATGATGTGTTTGTTAGGGTCGACAGAGGGAGATGATGCATGTGTTAGGGTAGACTGAAGGAGATGATGTGTGTGTTAGCGTAGACTGAGGGATATGATGTGTGTGTTAGGGTAGACTGAGGGAGATGATGCGTGTGTTAAGGTAGACAGTGGGAGATGATGCGTGTGTTAGGGTAGACAGAGGGAGATGATGTGTGTGTTAGGGTAGTCAGCGGGAGATGATGCATTTGTTAGGGTAGACTGAGGGAGATGGTGTGTTTGTTAGGGTAGACTGAGGGAGATGATGTTTTCGGGTAGACTGAGGGAGATGATGTGTTAGGGTAGACTGAGGGAGATGATGTGTGTGTTAGGGTAGAGTGAGGGAGAATATGTGTGTGTTAGGGTAGACTGAGGGAGATGATGCGTGTGTTAGGGTAGACTGAAGGAGATGTGTGTGTTAGGGTAGACTGAGGGAGATGATGTGTGTGTTAGGGTAGACTGAGGGAGATGATGTGTTTTTTAGGGTATACTGAGGGAGATGATGTGTTAGGGTAGACTGAGGGAGATGATGTGTTAGGGCAGACTGAGGGAGATGATGTGTTAGGGCAGACTGAGGGAGATGATGTGTTCGGGCAGACTGAGGGAGATGATGTGTTCGGGTAGACTGAGGGAGATGATGTGTTAGGGTAGACTGAGGGAGATGATGTGTTTCTTTGCATAGACTGAGGAAGATGATGTGTTTCTTAGCGTAGTCTGAGGGAGATGATGTGTTTCTTTGCGTAGACTGAGGAAGATGATGTGTTTCTTAGAGTAGTCTGAGGGAGATGATGTGTGTGTTATGGTAGACAGAGGGAGATGATGCGTTAGGGTAGACTGAGGGAGATGATGTGTTTGTTAGGGTAGACTGAGGGAGATGATGTGTTCGTTAGGGTCGATTGAGGGAGACGATGTGTGTGTTAGGGTAGACTGAGGGAGATGATGCTTGTGTTAGGGTCGACTGAGGGAGATGATGTGTTTGTTAGGGTAAACTGAGGGAGATGATGTGTGTGTTAGTTTAGACTGAGGGAGATGATGTGTTAGAGTAACCTGATGGAGATGATGTGTTAGGGTAGACTGAGGGAGATGATGTGTTAGGGTAGACTGAGGGAGATGATGTGTTAGGGTAGACTGAGGGAGATGATGTGTTAGAGTAGACTGAGGGAGATGATGTGTTAGAGTAGACTGAGGGAGATGATGTGTTAGAGTAGACTGAGGGAGATGATGTGTTAGGGTAGACAGAGGGAGATGATGTGTGTGTTTCGGCAGACTGAGGGAGATGATGCGTGTGTTAGGACAGACTGAAGGAGATGATGTGTGTGTTAGGGTAGACTAAGGGAGATGATGTGTTTGTTAGGGTAGACAGAGGGAGATGATGCATGTGTTAGGGTAGACTGAAGGAGATGATGTGTGTGTTAGGGTAGACAGAGGGAGATGATGTGTGTGTTAGGGTGGACTGAGAGAGATGATGTGTTTGTTAGTGTAGACTGAGGGAGATGATGTGTGTGTTAGGGTAGACTGAAGAAGATGATGTATGTGTTAGGGTAGACAGAGGGAGATGATGTGTGTGTTAGGGTAGACAGAGGTAGATGATGCGTGTGTTAGGGTAGACTGAGGGAGATGATGTGTGTGTTCGGGTAGACTGAGGGAGATGATGTGTTTTTTAGGTAGACTGAGGGAGATGGTGTGTGTTAGGGTAGACTGAAGAAGATGATGTGTGTGTTAGGGTAGACTGAGGGAGATCATGTGTGTGTTAGGGTAGACTGAGGGAGATGATGCGTGTGTTCGGGTAGACTGAGGGAGATGATCTGTTTGTTAGGGGAGTCTGAAGGAGATGATGTGTGTGTTAGGGTAGACTGAGGGAGATGATGTGTGTGTTAGTTTAGACTGAGGGAGATGATGTGTTAGAGTAAACTGATGGAGATGATGTGTTAGGGTAGACTGAGGGAGATGATGTGTTAGGGTAGACTGAGGGAGATGATGTGTTAGGGTAGACTGAGGGAGATGATGTGTTAGAGTAGACTGAGGGAGATGATGTGTTAGAGTAGACTGAGGGAGATGATGTGTTAGGGTAGACAGAGGGAGATGATGTGTGTGTTACGGCAGACTGAGGGAGATGATGCGTGTGTTAGGACAGACTGAAGGAGATGATGTGTGTGTTAGGGTAGACTAAGGGAGATGATGTGTTTGTTAGGGTAGACAGAGGGAGATGATGCATGTGTTAGGGTAGACTGAAGGAGATGATGTGTGTGTTAGGGTAGACTGAGGGAGATCATGTGTGTGTTCGGGTAGACTGAGGGAGACGATCTGTTTGTTAGGGGAGTCTGAAGGAGATGATGTGTGTGTTAGGGTAGACTGAGGGAGATGATGTGTGTGTTAGTTTAGACTGAGGGAGATGATGTGTGTGTTAGTTTAGACTGAGGGAGATGATGTGTTAGAGTAAACTGATGGAGATGATGTGTTAGGGTAGACTGAGGGAGATGATGTGTTAGGGTAGACTGAGGGAGATGATGTGTTAGGGTAGACTGAGGGAGATGATGTGTTAGAGTAGACTGAGGGAGATGATGTGTTAGAGTAGACTGAGGGAGATGATGTATTAGGGTAGACAGAGGGAGATGATGTGTGTGTTACGGCAGACTGAGGGAGATGATGCGTGTGTTAGGACAGACTGAAGGAGATGATGTGTGTGTTAGGGTAGACTAAGGGAGGTGATGTGTTTGGGTAGACAGAGGGAGATGATGTGTTAGGGCAGACTGAGGGAGATGATGTGTTAGGGTAGACTGAGGGAGATGATGTGTTAGGGTAGACTGAGGGACATGATGTGTTAGAGTAGACTGAGGGAGATGATGTGTTAGGGTAGACTGAGGGAGATGATATGTGTGTTAGGGTAGACTAAGGGAGATGATGCGTGTGTTAGGGTAGACTGAGGGAGATGATGCGTGTGTTAGGGTAGACTGAGGGAGATGATGTGTGTGTTAGGGTAGACTGAGGGAGATGATGTGTGTGTTAGGGTAGACTGAGGGAGACGATGTGTGTGTCAGGGTAGACTGAGGGAGATGTGTGAGGGTAGACAGAGGGAGATGATGTCTGTGTTAGGGCAGACTGAGGGAGATGTTGTGTGTGTTAGGGTAGACTGAGGGAGATGATGTGTGTGTTAGGGTAGACTGAGGGAGATGATGTGTTTTTTAGGGTAGACTGAGGGAGATGATGTGTTAGGGTTGACTGAGGGAGATGATGTGTTAGGGCAGACTGAGGGAGATGATGTATTCGGGCAGACTGAGGGAGATGATGTGTTAGGGTAGACTGAGGGAGATGATGTGTTAGGGGAGACTGTGGGAGATGATGTGTTAGGGTAGACTGAGGCAGATGATGTGTTTCTTTGCGTAGTCTGAGGGAGATGATGTGTGTGTTAGGGTAGACAGAGGGAGATGATGTGTGTGATAGGGTAGCCTGCGGGAGATGATGTGTTTGTTAGGGTAGACTGAGGGAGATGATGTGTGTGTTAGGGTAGACTGAGGGAGATGATGTGTTTGTTAGGGTAGACTGAGGGAGATGATGTGTTCGTTAGGGTAGATTGAGGGAGACGATGTGTCTGTTAGGGTAGACTGAGGGAGATGATGCTTGTGTTAGGGTAGACTGAGGGAGATGATGTGTTTGTTAGGGTAAACTGAGGGAGATGATGTGTTTGTTAGGGTAGACAGAGGGAGATGATGTGTGTGTTAGGGTATACACAGGGAGATGATGCGTGTGTTAGGGTAGACTGAGGGAGATGATGTGTTTGTTAGTGTAGACTGAGGGAGATGATGTGTGTGTAAGGGTTGACTGAGGGAGATGATGTGTGTGTTAGGGTAGACTGAGGGAGATGATGCGTGTGTTAGGTTAGACTGAGGGAGATGATGTGTGTCTTAGGGTAGACTGAGGGAGATGGTGTGTTTGTTAGGATAGACTGAGGGAGATGATGTGTTAGGGTAGACAGAGGGAGATGATGTGTGTGTTAGGGTAGACTGAGGGAGATGATGCGTTTGTTCGGACAGACTGAAGGAACTGATGTGTGTGTTAGGGTAGACTAAGGGAGATGATGTGTTTGTTAGGGTAGACAGAGGGCGATGGTGCATGTGTTAGGGTAGATTGAAGGAGATGATGTGTGTGTTAGGGTAGACTGAGGGAGATGATGTGTTTGTTAGGGTCGACAGAGGGAGATGATGCATGTGTTAGGGTAGACTGAAGGAGATGATGTGTGTGTTAGCGTAGACTGAGGGATATGATGTGTGTGTTAGGGTAGACTGAGGGAGATGATGCGTGTGTTAAGGTAGACAGAGGGAGATGATGCGTGTGTTAGGGTAGACAGAGGGAGATGATGTGTGTGTTAGGGTAGACAGCGGGAGATGATGCATTTGTTAGGGTAGACTGAGGGAGATGGTGTGTTTGTTAGGGTAGACTGAGGGAGATGATGTTTTCGGGTAGACTGAGGGAGATGATGTGTTAGGGTAGACTGAGGGAGATGATGTGTGTGTTAGGGTAGACTGAGGGAGATGATGCATGTGTTAGGGTAGACTGAAGGAGATGTGTGTGTTAGGGTAGACAGAGGGAGATGATGTGTGTGTTAGGGTAGACAGAGGGAGATGATGTGTTTTTTAGGGTATACTGAGGGAGATGATGTGTTAGGGTAGACTGAGGGAGATGATGTGTTAGGGTAGACTGAGGGAGATGATGTGTTAGGGCAGACTGAGGGAGATGATGTGTTAGGGCAGACTGAGGGAGATGATGTGTTAGGGTAGACAGAGGGAGATGATGTGTTTGTTAGGGTAGACTGAGGGAGATGATGCGTTTGTTCGGACAGACTGAAGGAGCTGATGTGTGTGTTAGGGTAGACTAAGGGAGATGATGTGTTTGTTAGGGTAGACAGAGGGCGATGGTGCATGTGTTAGGGTAGATTGAAGGAGATGATGTGTGTGTTAGGGTAGACTGAGGGAGATGATGTGTTTGTTAGGGTCGACAGAGGGAGATGATGCATGTGTTAGGGTAGACTTAAGGAGATGATGTGTGTGTTAGCGTAGACTGAGGGATATGATGTGTGTGTTAGGGTAGACTGAGGGAGATGATGCGTGTGTTAAGGTAGACAGAGGGAGATGAGGCGTGTGTTAGGGTAGACAGAGGGAGATGATGTGTGTGTTAGGGTAGACAGCGGGAGATGATGCATTTGTTAGGGTAGTCTGAGGGAGATGGTGTGTTTGTTAGGGTAGACTGAGGGAGATGATGTTTTCGGGTAGACTGAGGGAGATGATGTGTTAGGGTAGACTGACGGAGATGATGTGTGTGTTAGGGTAGAGTGAGGGAGAATATGTGTGTGTTAGGGTAGACTGAGGGAGATGATGCGTGTGTTAGGGTAGACTGAAGGAGATGTGTGTGTTAGGGTAGACTGAGGGAGATGATGTGTGTGTTAGGGTAGACAGAGGGAGATGATGTGTTTTTTAGGGTATACTGAGGGAGATGATGTGTTAGGGTAGACTGAGGGAGATGATGTGTTAGGGCAGACTGAGGGAGATGATGTGTTAGGGCAGACTGAGGGAGATGATGTGTTAGGGCAGACTGAGGGAGATGATGTGTTAGGGCAGACTGAGGGAGATGATGTGTTCGGGTAGACTGAGGGAGATTATGTGTTAGGGTAGACTGAGGGAGATGATGTGTTTCTTTGCGTAGACTGAGGAAGATGATGTGTTTCTTAGCGTAGTCTGAGGGAGATGATGTGTTTCTTTGCGTAGACTGAGGAAGATGATGTGTTTCTTAGAGTAGTCTGAGGGAGATGATGTGTGTGTTATGGTAGACAGAGGGAGATGATGCATTAGGGTAGACTGAGGGAGATGATGTGTTTGTTAGGGTAGACTGAGGGAGATGATGTGTTCGTTAGGGTCGATTGAGGGAGATGATGCTTGTGTTAGGGTCGACTGAGGGAGATGATGTGTTTGTTAGGGTAAACTGAGGGAGATGATGTGTGTGTTAGTTTAGACTGAGGGAGATGTTGTGTTTGTTAGGGTAGACAGAGGGAGATGATGTGTGTCTCAGGGTAGACTGAGGGAGATGATTTGTGTTAGGGTAGACTGAGGGAGACGATGTGTGTGTTAGGGTAGACTTAGGGAGATGATGTGTGTGTTAGCGTAGACAGAGGGAGATGATGTGTATGTTAGGACAGACTGAAGGAGATGATGTGTGTGTTAGGGTAGACAAAGGGAGATGATGTGTGTGTTAGCGTAGACAGAGGGAGATGATGTGTATGTTAGGGTAGACAGAGGGAGATGATGTGTGTGTTAGGGTAGACTGAGGGAGATGATGTGTTTGTTAGTGTAGACTGAGGGAGATGATGTGTGTGTTAGCGTAGACTGAAGAAGATGATGTGTGTGTTAGGGTAGACAGAGGGAGATGTTGTGTGTGTTAGGGTAGACAGAGGTAGATGATGCGTGTGTTAGGGTAGACTGAGGGAGATGATGTGTGTGTTCGGGTAGACTGAGGGAGATGATGTGTTTTTTAGGTAGACTGAGGGAGATGGTGTGTGTTAGGGTAGACTGAAGAAGATGATGTGTGTGTTAGGGTAGACTGAGGGAGATCATGTGTGTGTTAGGGTAGACTGAGGGAGATGATGCGTGTGTTCGGGTAGACTGAGGGAGATGATCTGTTTGTTAGGGGAGTCTGAAGGAGATGATGTGTGTGTTAGGGTAGACTGAGGGAGATGATGTGTGTGTTAGTTTAGACTGAGGGAGATGATGTGTTAGAGTAAACTGATGGAGATGATGTGTTAGGGTAGACTGAGGGAGATGATGTGTTAGGGTAGACTGAGGGAGATGATGTGTTAGAGTAGACTGAGGGAGATGATGTGTTAGAGTAGACTGAGGGAGATGATGTGTTAGAGTAGACTGAGGGAGATGATGTGTTAGGGTAGACAGAGGGAGATGATGTGTGTGTTACGGCAGACTGAGGGAGATGATGCGTGTGTTAGGACAGACTGAAGGAGATGATGTGTGTGTTAGGGTAGACTAAGGGAGATGATGTGTTTGTTAGGGTAGACAGAGGGAGATGATGCATGTGTTAGGGTAGACTGAAGGAGATGATGTGTGTGTAAGGGTAGACAGCGGGACATGATGTGTATGTTAGGGTACACAGAGGGAGATGATGCGTCTGTTAGGGTAGACTGAAGGAGATGATGTGTGTTAGCGTAGACTAAGGGATATGATGTGTTTGGGTAGACAGAGGGAGATGATGTGTTAGGGCAGACTGAGGGAGATGATGTGTTAGGGTAGACTGAGGGAGATGATGTGTTAGGGTAGACTGAGGGACATGATGTGTTAGAGTAGACTGAGGGAGATGATGAGTTAGGGTAGACTGAGGGAGATGACATGTGTGTTAGGGTAGACTAAGGGAGATGATGTGTGTGTTAGGGTATACAGAGGGAGATGATGCGTGTGTTAGGGTAGACTGAGGGAGATGATGTGTGTGTTAGGGTAGACTGAGGGAGATGATGTGTGTGTTAGGGTAGACTGAGGGAGACGATGTGTGTGTCAGGGTAGACTGAGGGAGATGTGTGAGGGTAGACAGAGGGAGATGATGTCTGTGTTAGGGCAGACTGAGGGAGATGTTGTGTGTGTTAGGGTAGACTGAGGGAGATGATGTGTGTGTTAGGGTAGACTGAGGGAGATGATGTGTTTTTTAGGGTAGACGGAGGGAGATGATGTGTTAGGGTTGACTGAGGGAGATGATGTGTTAGGGCAGACTGAGGGAGATGATGTATTCGGGCAGACTGAGGGAGATGATGTGTTAGGGTAGACTGAGGGAGATGATGTGTTAGGGGAGACTGTGGGAGATGATGTGTTAGGGTAGACTGAGGCAGATGATGTGTTTCTTTGCGTAGTCTGAGGGAGATGATGTGTGTGTTAGGGTAGACAGAGGGAGATGATGTGTGTGATAGGGTAGCCTGCGGGAGATGATGTGTTTGTTAGGGTAGACTGAGGGAGATGATGTGTTTGTTAGGGTAGACTGAGAGAGATGATGTGTTCGTTAGGGTAGATTGAGGGAGACGATGTGTCTGTTAGGGTAGACTGAGGGAGATGATGCTTGTGTTAGGGTAGACTGAGGGAGATGATGTGTTTGTTAGGGTAAACTGAGGGAGATGATGTGTTTGTTAGGGTAGACAGAGGGAGATGATGTGTGTGTTAGGGTATACACAGGGAGATGATGCGTGTGTTAGGGTAGACTGAGGGAGATGATGTGTTTGTTAGTGTAGACTGAGTGAGATGATGTATTTGTTAGGGTAGACATAGGGAGATGATGCATCTGTTAGGGTAGACTGAAGGAGATGATGTGTGTGTTAGGGTGTAGTGAGGGAGATGATGTGTGTCTTAGGGTAGACTGAGGGAGATGGTGTGTTTGTTAGGATAGACTGAGGGAGATGATGTGTTAGGGTAGACAGAGGGAGATGATGTGTGTGTTAGGGTAGACTGAGGGAGATGATGCGTTTGTTCGGACAGACTGAAGGAGCTGATGTGTGTGTTAAGGTAGACTAAGGGAGATGATGTGTTTGTTAGGGTAGACAGAGGGCGATGTGCATGTGTTAGGGTAGATTGAAGGAGATGATGTGTGTGTTAGGGTAGACTGAGGGAGATGATGTGTTTGTTAGGGTCGACAGAGGGAGATGATGCATGTGTTAGGGTAGACTGAAGGAGATGATGTGTGTGTTAGCGTAGACTGAGGGATATGATGTGTGTGTTAGGGTAGACTGAGGGAGATGATGCGTGTGTTAAGGTAGACAGTGGGAGATGATGCGTGTGTTAGGGTAGACAGAGGGAGATGATGTGTGTGTTAGGGTAGACAGCGGGAGATGATGCATTTGTTAGGGTAGACTGAGGGAGATGGTGTGTTTGTTAGGGTAGACTGAGGGAGATGATGTTTTCGGGTAGACTGAGGGAGATGATGTGTTAGGGTAGACTGAGGGAGATGATGTGTGTGTTAGGGTAGAGTGAGGGAGAATATGTGTGTGTTAGGGTAGACTGAGGGAGATGATGCGTGTGTTAGGGTAGACTGAAGGAGATGTGTGTGTTAGGGTAGACTGAGGGAGATGATGTGTGTGTTAGGGTAGACTGAGGGAGATGATGTGTTTTTTAGGGTATACTGAGGGAGATGATGTGTTAGGGTAGACTGAGGGAGATGATGTGTTAGGGCAGACTGAGGGAGATGATGTGTTAGGGCAGACTGAGGGAGATGATGTGTTCGGGCAGACTGAGGGAGATGATGTGTTCGGGTAGACTGAGGGAGATGATGTGTTAGGGTAGACTGAGGGAGATGATGTGTTTCTTTGCATAGACTGAGGAAGATGATGTGTTTCTTAGCGTAGTCTGAGGGAGATGATGTGTTTCTTTGCGTAGACTGAGGAAGATGATGTGTTTCTTAGAGTAGTCTGAGGGAGATGATGTGTGTGTTATGGTAGACAGAGGGAGATGATGCGTTAGGGTAGACTGAGGGAGATGATGTGTTTGTTAGGGTAGACTGAGGGAGATGATGTGTTCGTTAGGGTCGATTGAGGGAGACGATGTGTGTGTTAGGGTAGACTGAGGGAGATGATGCTTGTGTTAGGGTCGACTGAGGGAGATGATGTGTTTGTTAGGGTAAACTGAGGGAGATGATGTGTGTGTTAGTTTAGACTGAGGGAGATGATGTGTTAGAGTAACCTGATGGAGATGATGTGTTAGGGTAGACTGAGGGAGATGATGTGTTAGGGTAGACTGAGGGAGATGATGTGTTAGGGTAGACTGAGGGAGATGATGTGTTAGAGTAGACTGAGGGAGATGATGTGTTAGAGTAGACTGAGGGAGATGATGTGTTAGAGTAGACTGAGGGAGATGATGTGTTAGGGTAGACAGAGGGAGATGATGTGTGTGTTTCGGCAGACTGAGGGAGATGATGCGTGTGTTAGGACAGACTGAAGGAGATGATGTGTGTGTTAGGGTAGACTAAGGGAGATGATGTGTTTGTTAGGGTAGACAGAGGGAGATGATGCATGTGTTAGGGTAGACTGAAGGAGATGATGTGTGTGTTAGGGTAGACAGAGGGAGATGATGTGTGTGTTAGGGTGGACTGAGAGAGATGATGTGTTTGTTAGTGTAGACTGAGGGAGATGATGTGTGTGTTAGGGTAGACTGAAGAAGATGATGTATGTGTTAGGGTAGACAGAGGGAGATGATGTGTGTGTTAGGGTAGACAGAGGTAGATGATGCGTGTGTTAGGGTAGACTGAGGGAGATGATGTGTGTGTTCGGGTAGACTGAGGGAGATGATGTGTTTTTTAGGTAGACTGAGGGAGATGGTGTGTGTTAGGGTAGACTGAAGAAGATGATGTGTGTGTTAGGGTAGACTGAGGGAGATCATGTGTGTGTTAGGGTAGACTGAGGGAGATGATGCGTGTGTTCGGGTAGACTGAGGGAGATGATCTGTTTGTTAGGGGAGTCTGAAGGAGATGATGTGTGTGTTAGGGTAGACTGAGGGAGATGATGTGTGTGTTAGTTTAGACTGAGGGAGATGATGTGTTAGAGTAAACTGATGGAGATGATGTGTTAGGGTAGACTGAGGGAGATGATGTGTTAGGGTAGACTGAGGGAGATGATGTGTTAGGGTAGACTGAGGGAGATGATGTGTTAGAGTAGACTGAGGGAGATGATGTGTTAGAGTAGACTGAGGGAGATGATGTGTTAGGGTAGACAGAGGGAGATGATGTGTGTGTTACGGCAGACTGAGGGAGATGATGCGTGTGTTAGGACAGACTGAAGGAGATGATGTGTGTGTTAGGGTAGACTAAGGGAGATGATGTGTTTGTTAGGGTAGACAGAGGGAGATGATGCATGTGTTAGGGTAGACTGAAGGAGATGATGTGTGTGTTAGGGTAGACTGAGGGAGATCATGTGTGTGTTCGGGTAGACTGAGGGAGACGATCTGTTTGTTAGGGGAGTCTGAAGGAGATGATGTGTGTGTTAGGGTAGACTGAGGGAGATGATGTGTGTGTTAGTTTAGACTGAGGGAGATGATGTGTGTGTTAGTTTAGACTGAGGGAGATGATGTGTTAGAGTAAACTGATGGAGATGATGTGTTAGGGTAGACTGAGGGAGATGATGTGTTAGGGTAGACTGAGGGAGATGATGTGTTAGGGTAGACTGAGGGAGATGATGTGTTAGAGTAGACTGAGGGAGATGATGTGTTAGAGTAGACTGAGGGAGATGATGTATTAGGGTAGACAGAGGGAGATGATGTGTGTGTTACGGCAGACTGAGGGAGATGATGCGTGTGTTAGGACAGACTGAAGGAGATGATGTGTGTGTTAGGGTAGACTAAGGGAGGTGATGTGTTTGGGTAGACAGAGGGAGATGATGTGTTAGGGCAGACTGAGGGAGATGATGTGTTAGGGTAGACTGAGGGAGATGATGTGTTAGGGTAGACTGAGGGACATGATGTGTTAGAGTAGACTGAGGGAGATGATGTGTTAGGGTAGACTGAGGGAGATGATATGTGTGTTAGGGTAGACTAAGGGAGATGATGCGTGTGTTAGGGTAGACTGAGGGAGATGATGCGTGTGTTAGGGTAGACTGAGGGAGATGATGTGTGTGTTAGGGTAGACTGAGGGAGATGATGTGTGTGTTAGGGTAGACTGAGGGAGACGATGTGTGTGTCAGGGTAGACTGAGGGAGATGTGTGAGGGTAGACAGAGGGAGATGATGTCTGTGTTAGGGCAGACTGAGGGAGATGTTGTGTGTGTTAGGGTAGACTGAGGGAGATGATGTGTGTGTTAGGGTAGACTGAGGGAGATGATGTGTTTTTTAGGGTAGACTGAGGGAGATGATGTGTTAGGGTTGACTGAGGGAGATGATGTGTTAGGGCAGACTGAGGGAGATGATGTATTCGGGCAGACTGAGGGAGATGATGTGTTAGGGTAGACTGAGGGAGATGATGTGTTAGGGGAGACTGTGGGAGATGATGTGTTAGGGTAGACTGAGGCAGATGATGTGTTTCTTTGCGTAGTCTGAGGGAGATGATGTGTGTGTTAGGGTAGACAGAGGGAGATGATGTGTGTGATAGGGTAGCCTGCGGGAGATGATGTGTTTGTTAGGGTAGACTGAGGGAGATGATGTGTGTGTTAGGGTAGACTGAGGGAGATGATGTGTTTGTTAGGGTAGACTGAGGGAGATGATGTGTTCGTTAGGGTAGATTGAGGGAGACGATGTGTCTGTTAGGGTAGACTGAGGGAGATGATGCTTGTGTTAGGGTAGACTGAGGGAGATGATGTGTTTGTTAGGGTAAACTGAGGGAGATGATGTGTTTGTTAGGGTAGACAGAGGGAGATGATGTGTGTGTTAGGGTATACACAGGGAGATGATGCGTGTGTTAGGGTAGACTGAGGGAGATGATGTGTTTGTTAGTGTAGACTGAGGGAGATGATGTGTGTGTAAGGGTTGACTGAGGGAGATGATGTGTGTGTTAGGGTAGACTGAGGGAGATGATGCGTGTGTTAGGTTAGACTGAGGGAGATGATGTGTGTCTTAGGGTAGACTGAGGGAGATGGTGTGTTTGTTAGGATAGACTGAGGGAGATGATGTGTTAGGGTAGACAGAGGGAGATGATGTGTGTGTTAGGGTAGACTGAGGGAGATGATGCGTTTGTTCGGACAGACTGAAGGAACTGATGTGTGTGTTAGGGTAGACTAAGGGAGATGATGTGTTTGTTAGGGTAGACAGAGGGCGATGGTGCATGTGTTAGGGTAGATTGAAGGAGATGATGTGTGTGTTAGGGTAGACTGAGGGAGATGATGTGTTTGTTAGGGTCGACAGAGGGAGATGATGCATGTGTTAGGGTAGACTGAAGGAGATGATGTGTGTGTTAGCGTAGACTGAGGGATATGATGTGTGTGTTAGGGTAGACTGAGGGAGATGATGCGTGTGTTAAGGTAGACAGAGGGAGATGATGCGTGTGTTAGGGTAGACAGAGGGAGATGATGTGTGTGTTAGGGTAGACAGCGGGAGATGATGCATTTGTTAGGGTAGACTGAGGGAGATGGTGTGTTTGTTAGGGTAGACTGAGGGAGATGATGTTTTCGGGTAGACTGAGGGAGATGATGTGTTAGGGTAGACTGAGGGAGATGATGTGTGTGTTAGGGTAGACTGAGGGAGATGATGCATGTGTTAGGGTAGACTGAAGGAGATGTGTGTGTTAGGGTAGACAGAGGGAGATGATGTGTGTGTTAGGGTAGACAGAGGGAGATGATGTGTTTTTTAGGGTATACTGAGGGAGATGATGTGTTAGGGTAGACTGAGGGAGATGATGTGTTAGGGCAGACTGAGGGAGATGATGTGTTAGGGCAGACTGAGGGAGATGATGTGTTAGGGCAGACTGAGGGAGATGATGTGTTAGGGCAGACTGAGGGAGATGATGTGTTCGGGTAGACTGAGGGAGATTATGTGTTAGGGTAGACTGAGGGAGATGATGTGTTTCTTTGCGTAGACTGAGGAAGATGATGTGTTTCTTAGCGTAGTCTGAGGGAGATGATGTGTTTCTTTGCGTAGACTGAGGAAGATGATGTGTTTCTTAGAGTAGTCTGAGGGAGATGATGTGTGTGTTATGGTAGACAGAGGGAGATGATGCGTTAGGGTAGACTGAGGGAGATGATGTGTTTGTTAGGGTAGACTGAGGGAGATGATGTGTTCGTTAGGGTCGATTGAGGGAGATGATGCTTGTGTTAGGGTCGACTGAGGGAGATGATGTGTTTGTTAGGGTAAACTGAGGGAGATGATGTGTGTGTTAGTTTAGACTGAGGGAGATGTTGTGTTTGTTAGGGTAGACAGAGGGAGATGATGTGTGTCTCAGGGTAGACTGAGGGAGATGATTTGTGTTAGGGTAGACTGAGGGAGACGATGTGTGTGTTAGGGTAGACTTAGGGAGATGATGTGTGTGTTAGCGTAGACAGAGGGAGATGATGTGTATGTTAGGACAGACTGAAGGAGATGATGTGTGTGTTAGGGTAGACTGAGGGAGATGTTGTGTTTGTTAGGGTAGACAGAGGGAGATGATGTGTGTCTCAGGGTAGTCTGAGGGAGATGATGTGTGTGTTATGGTAGACAAAGGGAGATGATGCGTTAGGGTAGACTGAGGGAGATGATGTGTTTGTTAGGGTAGACTGAGGGAGATGATGTGTTCGTTAGGGTCGATTGAGGGAGACGATGTGTGTGTTAGGGTAGACTGAGGGAGATGATGCTTGTGTTAGGGTCGACTGAGGGAGATGATGTCTTTGTTAGGGTAAACTGAGGGAGATGATGTGTGTGTTAGGGTAGACTGAGGGAGATGTTGTGTTTGTTAGGGTAGACAGAGGGAGATGATGTGTGTCTCAGGGTAGACTGAGGGAGATGATTTGTGTTAGGGTAGACTGAGGGAGACGATGTGTGTGTTAGGGTAGACTTAGGGAGATGATGTGTGTGTTAGGACAGACTGAAGGAGATGATGTGTGTGTTAGGGTAGACTAAGGGAGATGATGTGTGTGTTAGCGTAGACAGAGGGAGATAATGTGTATGTTAGGGTAGACAGAGGGAGATGATGTGTGTGTTAGGGTAGACTGAGGGAGATGATGTGTTTGTTAGTGTAGACTGAGGGAGATGATGTGTTTGTTAGTGTAGACTCAGGGCGATTATGTGTGTGTTAGCGTAGACTGAGGGAGATGATGTGTTGGGGTAGACTGAGGGAGATGATGTGTTTGTTAGGGCAGACAGAGGGAGATGATGCATGTGTTAGGGTAGACAGAGGGAGATGATGTGTTTGTTAGAGTAAACAGCGGGAGATGATGCATGTGTTAGGGTAGACTGAGGGATATGATGCGTGTGTTAGGGTAGACTGAGGGAGATCATGTGTGTGTTAGGGTAGACTGAGGGAGATGATGTGTTAGGGCAGACTGAGGGAGATGATGTGTTAGGGTAGACTGAGGGAGATGATGTGTTAGGGTAGACTGAGGGACATGATGTGTTAGAGTAGACTGAGGGAGATGATATGTGTGTTAGGGTAGACTAAGGGAGATGATGCGTATGTTAGGGTAGACTGAGGGAGATGATGCGTGTGTTAGGGTAGACTGAGGGAGATGATGTGTGTGTTAGGGTAGACTGAGGGAGATGATGTGTGTGTTAGGGTAGACTGAGGGAGACGATGTGTGTGTCAGGGTAGACTGAGGGAGATGTGTGAGGGTAGACAGAGGGAGATGATGTCTGTGTTAGGGCAGACTGAGGGAGATGTTGTGTGTGTTAGGGTAGACTGAGGGAGATGATGTGTGTGTTAGGGTAGACTGAGGGAGATGATGTGTTTTTTAGGGTAGACTGAGGGAGATGATGTGTTAGGGTTGACTGAGGGAGATGATGTGTTAGGGCAGACTGAGGGAGATGATGTATTCGGGCAGACTGAGGGAGATGATGTGTTAGGGTAGACTGAGGGAGATGATGTGTTAGGGGAGACTGTGGGAGATGATGTGTTAGGGTAGACTGAGGCAGATGATGTGTTTCTTTGCGTAGTCTGAGGGAGATGATGTGTGTGTTAGGGTAGACAGAGGGAGATGATGTGTGTGATAGGGTAGCCTGCGGGAGATGATGTGTTTGTTAGGGTAGACTGAGGGAGATGATGTGTGTGTTAGGGTAGACTGAGGGAGATGATGTGTTTGTTAGGGTAGACTGAGGGAGATGATGTGTTCGTTAGGGTAGATTGAGGGAGACGATGTGTCTGTTAGGGTAGACTGAGGGAGATGATGCTTGTGTTAGGGTAGACTGAGGGAGATGATGTGTTTGTTAGGGTAAACTGAGGGAGATGATGTGTTTGTTAGGGTAGACAGAGGGAGATGATGTGTGTGTTAGGGTATACACAGGGAGATGATGCGTGTGTTAGGGTAGACTGAGGGAGATGATGTGTTTGTTAGTGTAGACTGAGGGAGATGATGTGTGTGTAAGGGTTGACTGAGGGAGATGATGTGTGTGTTAGGGTAGACTGAGGGAGATGATGCGTGTGTTAGGTTAGACTGAGGGAGATGATGTGTGTCTTAGGGTAGACTGAGGGAGATGGTGTGTTTGTTAGGATAGACTGAGGGAGATGATGTGTTAGGGTAGACAGAGGGAGATGATGTGTGTGTTAGGGTAGACTGAGGGAGATGATGCGTTTGTTCGGACAGACTGAAGGAACTGATGTGTGTGTTAGGGTAGACTAAGGGAGATGATGTGTTTGTTAGGGTAGACAGAGGGCGATGGTGCATGTGTTAGGGTAGATTGAAGGAGATGATGTGTGTGTTAGGGTAGACTGAGGGAGATGATGTGTTTGTTAGGGTCGACAGAGGGAGATGATGCATGTGTTAGGGTAGACTGAAGGAGATGATGTGTGTGTTAGCGTAGACTGAGGGATATGATGTGTGTGTTAGGGTAGACTGAGGGAGATGATGCGTGTGTTAAGGTAGACAGAGGGAGATGATGCGTGTGTTAGGGTAGACAGAGGGAGATGATGTGTGTGTTAGGGTAGACAGCGGGAGATGATGCATTTGTTAGGGTAGACTGAGGGAGATGGTGTGTTTGTTAGGGTAGACTGAGGGAGATGATGTGTTAGGTTAGACTGAGGGAGATGATGCATGTGTTAGGGTAGACTGAAGGAGATGTGTGTGTTAGGGTAGACAGAGGGAGATGATGTGTGTGTTAGGGTAGACAGAGGGAGATGATGTGTTTTTTAGGGTATACTGAGGGAGATGATGTGTTAGGGTAGACTGAGGGAGATGATGTGTTAGGGCAGACTGAGGGAGATGATGTGTTAGGGCAGACTGAGGGAGATGATGTGTTAGGGCAGACTGAGGGAGATGATGTGTTAGGGCAGACTGAGGGAGATGATGTGTTAGGGTAGACTGAGGGAGATGATGTGTTTCTTTGCGTAGACTGAGGAAGATGATGTGTTTCTTAGCGTAGTCTGAGGGAGATGATGTGTTTCTTTGCGTGGACTGAGGAAGATGATGTGTTTCTTAGAGTAGTCTGAGGGAGATGATGTGTGTGTTATGGTAGACAAAGGGAGATGATGCGTTAGGGTAGACTGAGGGAGATGATGTGTTTGTTAGGGTAGACTGAGGGAGATGATGTGTTCGTTAGGGTCGATTGAGGGAGACGATGTGTGTGTTAGGGTAGACTGAGGGAGATGATGCTTGTGTTAGGGTCGACTGAGGGAGATGATGTCTTTGTTAGGGTAAACTGAGGGAGATGATGTGTGTGTTAGGGTAGACTGAGGGAGATGTTGTGTTTGTTAGGGTAGACAGAGGGAGATGATGTGTGTCTCAGGGTAGACTGAGGGAGATGATTTGTGTTAGGGTAGACTGAGGGAGACGATGTGTGTGTTAGGGTAGACTTAGGGAGATGATGTGTGTGTTAGGACAGACTGAAGGAGATGATGTGTGTGTTAGGGTAGACTAAGGGAGATGATGTGTGTGTTAGCGTAGACAGAGGGAGATAATGTGTATGTTAGGGTAGACAGAGGGAGATGATGTGTGTGTTAGGGTAGACTGAGGGAGATGATGTGTTTGTTAGTGTAGACTGAGGGAGATGATGTGTTTGTTAGTGTAGACTCAGGGCGATTATGTGTGTGTTAGCGTAGACTGAGGGAGATGATGTGTTGGGGTAGACTGAGGGAGATGATGTGTTTGTTAGGGCAGACAGAGGGAGATGATGCATGTGTTAGGGTAGACAGAGGGAGATGATGTGTTTGTTAGAGTAAACAGCGGGAGATGATGCATGTGTTAGGGTAGACTGAGGGATATGATGCGTGTGTTAGGGTAGACTGAGGGAGATCATGTGTGTGTTAGGGTAGACTGAGGGAGATGATGCGTGTGTTAGGGTAGACTGAGGGAGATGATGTGTGTCTTAGGGTAGACTGAGGGAGATGGTGTGTTTGTTAGGGTAGACTGAGGGTGATGATGTGTTAGGGTAGACAGAGGGAGATGATGTGTGTGTTAGGGTAGACTGAGGGAGATGATGTATTTGTTAGGGTAGACATAGGGAGATGATGCATCTGTTAGGGTAGACTGAAGGAGATGATGTGTGTGTTAGGGTGTAGTGAGGGAGATGATGTGTGTCTTAGGGTAGACTGAGGGAGATGGTGTGTTTGTTAGGGTAGACTGAGGGAGATGATGTGTTAGGGTGGACTGAGGGAGATGATGTGTGTCTTAGGGTAGACTGAGGGAGATGGTGTGTTTGTTAGGGTAGACTGAGGGAGATGATGTGTTAGGGTAGACAGAGGGAGATGATGTGTTAGGGTAGACAGAGGGAGATGATGTGTGTGTTAGGGTAGACTGAGGGAGATGATGTATTTGTTAGGGTAGACATAGGGAGATGATGCATGTGTTAGGGTAGACTGAAGGAGATGATGTGTGTGTTAGGGTGTAGTGAGGGAGATGATGTGTGTCTTAGGGTAGACTGAGGGAGATGGTGTGTTTGTTAGGGTAGACTGAGGTAGATGATGTGTTAGGGTAGACTGAGGGAGATGATGTGTGTCTTAGGGTAGACTGAGGGAGATGGTGTGTTTGTTAGGGTAGACTGAGGGAGATGATGTGTTAGGGTGGACTGAGGGAGATGATGTGTGTCTTAGGGTAGACTGAGGGAGATGGTGTGTTTGTTAGGGTAGACTGAGGGAGATGATGTGTTAGGGTAGACAGAGGGAGATGATGTGTTAGGGTAGACAGAGGGAGATGATGTGTGTGTTAGGGTAGACTGAGGGAGATGATGTATTTGTTAGGGTAGACATAGGGAGATGATGCATGTGTTAGGGTAGACTGAAGGAGATGATGTGTGTGTTAGGGTGTAGTGAGGGAGATGATGTGTGTCTCAGGGTAGACTGAGGGAGATGGTGTGTTTGTTAGGGTAGACTGAGGTAGATGATGTGTTAGGGTAGACTGAGTGAGATGATGTGTGTCTTAGGGTAGACTGAGGGAGATGGTGTGTTTGTTTGGGTCGACTGAGGGAGATGATGTGTTAGGGTGGACTGAGGGAGATGATGTGTGTGTTAGGATAGACTGAGGGAGATGATGTGTTAGGGTAGACAGAGGGAGATGATGTGTGTGTTAGGGTAGACTGAGGGAGATGATGCGTTTGTTAGGACAGACTGAAGGAGATGATGTGTGTGTTAGGGTAGACTAAGGGAGATGATGTGTTTGTTAGGGTAGACAGAGGGAGATGATGCATGTGTTAGGGTAGACTGAAGGAGATGATGTGTGTGTTAGGGTAGACTGAGGGAGATAATGTGTGTGTTAGGGCAGACTGAGGGAGATGATGTGTGTGTTAGGGTAGACAGAGGGAGATGATGTGTGTGTTAGGGTAGACTGAGGGAGATGATGCGTTTGTTAGGACAGACTGAAGGAGATGATGTGTGTGTTAGGGTAGACTAAGGGAGATGATGTGTTTGTTAGGGTAGACAGAGGGAGATGATGCATGTGTTAGGGTAGACTGAAGGAGATGATGTGTGTGTTAGGGTAGACTGAGGGAGATAATGTGTGTGTTAGGGCAGACTGAGGGAGATGATGCGTGTGTTTGGACAGACTGAAGGAGATGATGTGTGTTAGGGTAGACTGAGGGGGATGATGTGTTTGTTAGGGTAGACAGAGGGAGATAATGCATGTGTTAGGGTAGACTGAAGGAGATGATGTGTGTGTTCGGGTAGGCTGAGGTATATGATGTGTGTGTTAGTGTAGACTGAGGAAGATGATGCATGTGTTAAGGTAGACTGAAGGAGATGATGTTTTTGTTAGGGTAGACAGAGGGAGATGATGTGTGTGTTAGGGTAGACAGAGGGAGATGATGCATGTGTTAGGGTAGACTGAAGGAGATGATGTGTGTGTTAGGGTAGACTGAGGGAGATGATGTGTTTGTTAGGGTAGACAGAGGGAGATGATGCATGTCTGGGTAGACTGAGGGATATGATGTGTGTGTTAGGGTAGACTGAGGGAGATGATGCATGTGTTAAGGTAGACTGAAGGAGATAATGTGTTTGTTAGGGTAGACAGAGGGAGATGATGTCTGTGTTAGGGTATACAGAGGGAGATGATGCGTGTGTTAGGGTAGACTGAGGGAGATGATGTATGTGTTAGGGTAGATAGAGGGAGATGATGTGTGTGTTAGGGTAGACAGAGGGAGATGATGTGTGTGTTAGGGTATACAGAGGGAGATGATGCGTGTGTTAGGGTAGACTGAGGGAGATGATGTGTTTGTTAGTGTAGACTGAGGGAGATGATGTGTGTGTTAGGGTAGACTGAGGGAGATGATGCGTGTGTTAGGTTAGACTGAGGGAGATGATGTGTGTCTTAGGGTAGACTGAGGGAGATGGTGTGTTTGTTAGGATAGACTGAGGGAGATGATGTGTTAGGGTAGACAGAGGGAGATGATGTGTGTGTTAGGGTAGACTGAGGGAGATGATGCGTTTGTTCGGACAGACTGAAGGAGCTGATGTGTGTGTTAGGGTAGACTAAGGGAGATGATGTGTTTGTTAGGGTAGACAGAGGGCGATGGTGCATGTGTTAGGGTAGATTGAAGGAGATGATGTGTGTGTTAGGGTAGACTGAGGGAGATGATGTGTTTGTTAGGGTCGACAGAGGGAGATGATGCATGTGTTAGGGTAGACTGAAGGAGATGATGTGTGTGTTAGCGTAGACTGAGGGATATGATGTGTGTGTTAGGGTAGACTGAGGGAGATGATGCGTGTGTTAAGGTAGACAGTGGGAGATGATGCGTGTGTTAGGGTAGACAGAGGGAGATGATGTGTGTGTTAGGGTAGACAGCGGGAGATGATGCATTTGTTAGGGTAGACTGAGGGAGATGGTGTGTTTGTTAGGGTAGACTGAGGGAGATGATGTTTTCGGGTAGACTGAGGGAGATGATGTGTTAGGGTAGACTGAGGGAGATGATGTGTGTGTTAGGGTAGAGTGAGGGAGAATATGTGTGTGTTAGGGTAGACTGAGGGAGATGATGCGTGTGTTAGGGTAGACTGAAGGAGATGTGTGTGTTAGGGTAGACTGAGGGAGATGATGTGTGTGTTAGGGTAGACAGAGGGAGATGATGTGTTTTTTAGGGTATACTGAGGGAGATGATGTGTTAGGGTAGACTGAGGGAGATGATGTGTTAGGGCAGACTGAGGGAGATGATGTGTTAGGGCAGACTGAGGGAGATGATGTGTTCGGGCAGACTGAGGGAGATGATGTGTTCGGGTAGACTGAGGGAGATGATGTGTTAGGGTAGACTGAGGGAGATGATGTGTTTCTTTGCGTAGACTGAGGAAGATGATGTGTTTCTTAGCGTAGTCTGAGGGAGATGATGTGTTTCTTTGCGTAGACTGAGGAAGATGATGTGTTTCTTAGAGTAGTCTGAGGGAGATGATGTGTGTGTTATGGTAGACAGAGGGAGATGATGCGTTAGGGTAGACTGAGGGAGATGATGTGTTTGTTAGGGTAAACTGAGGGAGATGATGTGTGTGTTAGTTTAGACTGAGGGAGATGATGTGTTAGAGTAACCTGATGGAGATGATGTGTTAGGGTAGACTGAGGGAGATGATGTGTTAGGGTAGACTGAGGGAGATGATGTGTTAGAGTAGACTGAGGGAGATGATGTGTTAGAGTAGACTGAGGGAGATGATGTGTTAGAGTAGACTGAGGGAGATGATGTGTTAGGGTAGACAGAGGGAGATGATGTGTGTGTTTCGGCAGACTGAGGGAGATGATGCGTGTGTTAGGACAGACTGAAGGAGATGATGTGTGTGTTAGGGTAGACTAAGGGAGATGATGTGTTTGTTAGGGTAGACAGAGGGAGATGATGCATGTGTTAGGGTAGACTGAAGGAGATGATGTGTGTGTTAGGGTAGACAGCGGGACATGATATGTATGTTAGGGTAGACAGAGGGAGATGATGCGTCTGTTAGGGTAGACTGAAGGAGATGATGTGTGTTAGGGTAGACTAAGGGATATGATGTGTTTGGGTAGACAGAGGGAGATGATGTGTTAGGGCAGACTGAGGTAGATGATGTGTTAGGGCAGACTGAGTGAGATGATGTATTCGGGCAGACTGAGGGAGATGATGTGTTAGGGTAGACTGAGGGAGATGATGTGTTAGGGGAGACTGTGGGAGATGATGTGTTAGGGTAGACTGAGGCAGATGATGTGTTTCTTTGCGTAGTCTGAGGGAGATGATGTGTGTGTTAGGGTAGACAGAGGGAGATGATGTGTGTGATAGGGTAGCCTGCGGGAGATGATGTGTTTGTTAGGGTAGACTGAGGGAGATGATGTGTTTGTTAGGGTAGACTGAGAGAGATGATGTGTTCGTTAGGGTAGATTGAGGGAGACGATGTGTCTGTTAGGGTAGACTGACGGAGTTGATGCTTGTGTTAGGGTAGACTGAGGGAGATGATGTGTTTGTTAGGGTAAACTGAGGGAGATGATGTGTTTGTTAGGGTAGACAGAGGGAGATGATGTGTGTGTTAGGGTATACAGAGGGAGATGATGCGTGTGTTAGGGTAGACTGAGGGAGATGATGTGTTTGTTAGTGTAGACTGAGGGAGATGATGTGTGTGTAAGGGTTGACTGAGGGAGATGATGTGTGTGTTAGGGTAGACTGAGGGAGATGATGCGTGTGTTAGGTTAGACTGAGGGAGATGATGTGTGTCTTAGGGTAGACTGAGGGAGATGGTGTGTTTGTTAGGATAGACTGAGGGAGATGATGTGTTAGGGTAGACAGAGGGAGATGATGTGTGTGTTAGGGTAGACTGAGGGAGATGATGCGTTTGTTCGGACAGACTGAAGGAGCTGATGTGTGTGTTAGGGTAGACTAAGGGAGATGATGTGTTTGTTAGGGTAGACAGAGGGCGATGGTGCATGTGTTAGGGTAGATTGAAGGAGATGATGTGTGTGTTAGGGTAGACTGAGGGAGATGATGTGTTTGTTAGGGTCGACAGAGGGAGATGATGCATGTGTTAGGGTAGACTGAAGGAGATGATGTGTGTTTTAGCGTAGACTGAGGGATATGATGTGTGTGTTAGGGTAGACTGAGGGAGATGATGCGTGTGTTAAGGTAGACAGTGGGAGATGATGCGTGTGTTAGGGTAGACAGAGGGAGATGATGTGTGTGTTAGGGTAGACAGCGGGAGATGATGCATTTGTTAGGGTAGACTGAGGGAGATGGTGTGTTTGTTAGGGTAGACTGAGGGAGATGATGTTTTCGGGTAGACTGAGGGAGATGATGTGTTAGGGTAGACTGAGGGAGATGATGTGTGTGTTAGGGTAGAGTGAGGGAGAATATGTGTGTGTTAGGGTAGACTGAGGGAGATGATGCGTGTGTTAGGGTAGACTGAAGGAGATGTGTGTGTTAGGGTAGACTGAGGGAGATGATGTGTGTGTTAGGGTAGACAGAGGGAGATGATGTGTTTTTTAGGGTATACTGAGGGAGATGATGTGTTAGGGTAGACTGAGGGAGATGATGTGTTAGGGCAGACTGAGGGAGATGATGTGTTAGGGCAGACTGAGGGAGATGATGTGTTCGGGCAGACTGAGGGAGATGATGTGTTCGGGTAGACTGAGGGAGATGATGTGTTAGGGTAGACTGAGGGAGATGATGTGTTTCTTTGCGTAGACTGAGGAAGATGATGTGTTTCTTAGCGTAGTCTGAGGGAGATGATGTGTTTCTTTGCGTAGACTGAGGAAGATGATGTGTTTCTTAGAGTAGTCTGAGGGAGATGATGTGTGTGTTATGGTAGACAGAGGGAGATGATGCGTTAGGGTAGACTGAGGGAGATGATGTGTTTGTTAGGGTAGACTGAGGGAGATGATGTGTTCGTTAGGGTCGATTGAGGGAGACGATGTGTGTGTTAGGGTAGACTGAGGGAGATGATGCTTGTGTTAGGGTCGACTGAGGGAGATGATGTGTTTGTTAGGGTAAACTGAGGGAGATGATGTGTGTGTTAGGGTAGACTGAGGGAGATGTTGTGTTTGTTAGGGTAGACAGAGGGAGATGATGTGTGTCTCAGGGTAGACTGAGGGAGATGATGTGTTTTTTAGGTAGACTGATGGAGATGATTTGTGTTAGGGTAGACTGAGGGAGACGATGTGTGTGTTAGGGTAGACTTAGGGAGATGATGTGTGTGTTAGGACAGACTGAAGGAGATGATGTGTGTGTTAGGGTAGACTAAGGGAGATGATGTGTGTGTTAGCGTAGACAGAGGGAGATGATGTGTATGTTAGGGTAGACAGAGGGAGATGATGTGTGTGTTAGGGTAGACTGAGGGAGATGATGTGTTTGTTAGTGTAGACTGAGGGAGATGATGTGTGTGTTAGGGTAGACTGAAGAAGATGATGTGTGTGTTAGGGTAGACAGAGGGAGATGATGTGTGTGTTAGGGTAGACAGAGGTAGATGATGCGTGTGTTAGGGTAGACTGAGGGAGATGATGTGTGTGTTCGGGTAGACTGAGGGAGATGATGTGTTTTTTAGGTAGACTGAGGGAGATGGTGTGTGTTAGGGTAGACTGAAGAAGATGATGTGTGTGTTAGGGTAGACTGAGGGAGATCATGTGTGTGTTAGGGTAGACTGAGGGAGATGATGCGTGTGTTCGGGTAGACTGAGGGAGATGATCTGTTTGTTAGGGGAGTCTGAAGGAGATGATGTGTGTGTTAGGGTAGACTGAGGGAGATGATGTGTGTGTTAGTTTAGACTGAGGGAGATGATGTGTTAGAGTAAACTGATGGAGATGATGTGTTAGGGTAGACTGAGGGAGATGATGTGTTAGGGTAGACTGAGGGAGATGATGTGTTAGGGTAGACTGAGGGAGATGATGTGTTAGAGTAGACTGAGGGAGATGATGTGTTAGAGTAGACTGAGGGAGATGATGTGTTAGGGTAGACAGAGGGAGATGATGTGTGTGTTACGCCAGACTGAGGGAGATGATGCGTGTGTTAGGACAGACTGAAGGAGATGATGTGTGTGTTAGGGTAGACTAAGGGAGATGATGTGTTTGTTAGGGTAGACAGAGGGAGATGATGCATGTGTGAGGGTAGACTGAAGGAGATGATGTGTGTGTTAGGGTAGACTGAGGGAGATCATGTGTGTGTTAGGGTAGACTGAGGGAGATGATGCGTGTGTTCGGGTAGACTGAGGGAGATGATCTGTTTGTTAGGGGAGTCTGAAGGAGATGATGTGTGTGTTAGGGTAGACTGAGGGAGATGATGTGTGTGTTAGTTTAGACTGAGGGAGATGATGTGTTAGAGTAAACTGATGGAGATGATGTGTTAGGGTAGACTGAGGGAGATGATGTGTTAGGGTAGACTGAGGGAGATGATGTGTTAGGGTAGACTGAGGGAGATGATGTGTTAGGGTAGACTGAGGGAGATGATGTGTTAGAGTAGACTGAGGGAGATGATGTGTTAGAGTCGACTGAGGGAGATGATGTGTTCGGGTAGACAGAGGGAGATGATGTGTGTGTTACGGCAGACTGAGGGAGATGATGCGTGTGTTAGGACAGACTGAAGGAGATGATGTGTGTGTTAGGGTAGACTAAGGGAGATGATGTGTTTGTTAGGGTAGACAGAGGGAGATGATGCATGTGTTAGGGTAGACTGAAGGAGATGATGTGTGTGTTAGGGTAGACAGCGGGACATGATGTGTATGTTAGGGTAGACAGCGGGAGATGATGCGTCTGTTAGGGTAGACTGAAGGAGATGATGTGTGTTAGGGTAGACTAAGGGAGATGATGTGTTTGGGTAGACAGAGGGAGATGATGTGTTAGGGCAGACTGAGGGAGATGATGTGTTAGGGTAGACTGAGGGAGATGATGTGTTAGGGTAGACTGAGGGACATGATGTGTTAGAGTAGACTGAGGGAGATGATGTGTTAGGGTAGACTGAGGGAGATGATATGTGTGTTAGGGTAGACTAAGGGAGATGATGCGTGTGTTAGGGTAGACTGAGGGAGATGATGCGTGTGTTAGGGTAGACTGAGGGAGATGATGTGTGTGTTAGGGTAGACTGAGGGAGATGATGTGTGTGTTAGGGTAGACTGAGGGAGACGATGTGTGTGTCAGGGTAGACTGAGGGAGATGTGTGAGGGTAGACAGAGGGAGATGATGTCTGTGTTAGGGCAGACTGAGGGAGATGTTGTGTGTGTTAGGGTAGACTGAGGGAGATGATGTGTGTGTTAGGGTAGACTGAGGGAGATGATGTGTTTTTTAGGGTAGACTGAGGGAGATGATGTGTTAGGGTTGACTGAGGGAGATGATGTGTTAGGGCAGACTGAGGGAGATGATGTATTCGGGCAGACTGAGGGAGATGATGTGTTAGGGTAGACTGAGGGAGATGATGTGTTAGGGGAGACTGTGGGAGATGATGTGTTAGGGTAGACTGAGGCAGATGATGTGTTTCTTTGCGTAGTCTGAGGGAGATGATGTGTGTGTTAGGGTAGACAGAGGGAGATGATGTGTGTGATAGGGTAGCCTGCGGGAGATGATGTGTTTGTTAGGGTAGACTGAGGGAGATGATGTGTGTGTTAGGGTAGATTGAGGGAGACGATGTGTCTGTTAGGGTAGACTGAGGGAGATGATGCTTGTGTTAGTGTAGACTGAGGGAGATGATGTGTTTGTTAGGGTAAACTGAGGGAGATGATGTGTTTGTTAGGGTAGACAGAGGGAGATGATGTGTGTGTTAGGGTATACACAGGGAGATGATGCGTGTGTTAGGGTAGACTGAGGGAGATGATGTGTTTGTTAGTGTAGACTGAGGGAGATGATGTGTGTGTAAGGGTAGACTGAGGGAGATGATGTGTTAGGGTAGACTGAGGGAGATGATGTGTGTCTTAGGGTAGACTGAGGGAGATGGTGTGTTTGTTTGGGTCGACTGAGGGAGATGATGTGTTAGGGTAGACTGAGGGAGATGATGTGTTAGGGTAGACAGAGGGAGATGATGTGTGTGTTAGGGTAGACTGAGGGAGATGATGCGTTTGTTAGGACAGACTGAAGGAGATGATGTGTGTGTTAGGGTAGACTAAGGGAGATGATGTGTTTGTTAGGGTAGACAGAGGAAGATGATGCATGTGTTAGGGTAGACTGAAGGAGATGATGTGTGTGTTAGGGTAGACTGAGGGAGATAATGTGTGTGTTAGGGCAGACTGAGGGAGATGATGCGTGTGTTTGGACAGACTGAAGGAGATGATGTGTGTTAGGGTAGACTGAGGGGGATGATGTGTTTGTTAGGGTAGACAGAGGGAGATGATGCATGTGTTAGGGTAGACTGAAGGAGATGATGTGTGTGTTCGGGTAGGCTGAGGTATATGATGTGTGTGTTAGTGTAGACTGAGGAAGATGATGCATGTGTTAAGGTAGACTGAAGGAGATGATGTTTTTGTTAGGGTAGACAGAGGGAGATGATGTGTGTGGTAGGGTAGACAGAGGGAGATGATGTGTGTGTTAGGGTAGACAGAGGGAGATGATGCATGTGTTAGGGTAGACTGAAGGAGATGATGTGTGTGTTAGGGTAGACTGAGGGAGATGATGTGTTTGTTAGGGTAGACAGAGGGAGATGATGCATGTCTGGGTAGACTGAGGGATATGATGTGTGTGTTAGGGTAGACTGAGGGAGATGATGCATGTGTTAAGGTAGACTGAAGGAGATAATGTGTTTTTTAGGGTAGACAGAGGGAGATGATGTCTGTATTAGGGTATACAGAGGGAGATGATGCGTGTGTTAGGGTAGACTGAGGGAGATGATGTATGTGTTAGGGTAGACTGAGGGATATGATGTGTTTGTTAGGGTATACAGAGGGAGATGATGCGTGTGTTAGGGTAGACAGAGGGAGATGATGTGTGTGTTAGGGTAGACTGAGGGAGATGATGTGTGTGTTAGGGTAGACTGAGGGAGATGATGTGTGTGTTAGGGTAGACGGAGGGAGATGATGCGTTGTTAGGGTAGACTGAGGGAGATGATGTGTGTGTTAGGGTAGACAGAGGGAGATGATGCGTGTGTTAGGGTAGACGGAGGGAGATGATGCGTTGTTAGGGTAGACAGAGGGAGATGATGTGTGTATTAAGGTAGACTGAAGGAGATGATGTGTGTGTTAGGGTAGACTGAGGGAGATGATGTGTGTGTTAGGGTAGACTGAGGGAGATGATGTGTGTGTTAGGGTAGACTGAAGGAGATGATGTGTGTGTTAGGGTAGACTGAGGGAGATGATGCGTGTGTTAGGGTAGACTGAAGGAGATGATGTGTGTGTTAGGGTAGACTGAGGGAGATGATGTGTGTGTTAGGGTAGACTGAGGGAGATGATGCGTGTGTTAGGGTAGACTGAAGGAGATGATGTGTGTGTTAGGGTAGACTGAGGGAGATGATGTGTGTGTTAGGGTAGACAGAGGGAGATGATGCGTGTGTTAGGGTAGACTGAGGGAGATGATGTGTGTATTAAGGTAGACTGAAGGAGATGATGTGTTTGTTAGGGTAGACTGAGGGAGATGATGTGTGTGTTAGGGTAGACTGAGGGAGATGATGTGTGTGTTAGGGTCGACTGAGGGAGATGATGTGTGTGTTCGGGTAGACAGACGGTGATGTGTGTGTTAGGGTAGACAGAGGGAGATGATATTTGTGTTAGGGTAGACAGAGGGAGAAGATGCGTGTGTTAGGGTAGACTGAGGGAGAAGATGCGTGTGTTAGGGTAGACTGAGGGAGATGATGTGTGTATTAAGGTAGACTGAAGGAGATGATGTGTTTGTTAGGGTAGACTGAGGGAGATGATGTGTGTGTTAGGGTAGACTGAGGGAGATGATGTGTGTGTTAGGGTAGACTAAGGGAGATGATGTGTGTGTTAGGGTAGACTGAGGGAGATGATGTGTGTTTGTTAGGGTAGACTGAGGGAGATGATGTGTGTGTTAGGGTAGACTGAGGGAGATGTGTGTGTTCGGGTAGACAGACGGTGATGTGTGTGTTAGGGTAGACAGAGGGAGATGATATTTGTGTTAGGGTAGACAGAGGGAGAAGATGTTACTAGACATGTGATCCTGGGGCACAGGCTGGCCTGGGCAGAGGGTTCAATTCCCCCACCAGAGCAGCTGGTGAAATTTGGATTCTACTAATAAAACCTGGAATTGAAAGCTAGTCTCACTGAAGGTGACCATGAAACTATCATCGATTGTTGTAAAAACCCATCTGGTTCACTAATGTCCCTTTAGGGAGGGAAATCAGCCCTCCTTATCTGACCTACACGTGACTCCAGACCCACAGCCGTGTGGCTGACTCTTAACTGCCCCCTGAAATGGCCAAATAAGCCACTCAGTTCAAGGGCAATTAGGGATGGGCAACAAATGTTGGCCTTGCCATTGACACCCACATCCCATGGAAGAATAAAATTAAAAAGAGATGTTTCCACTTAGAAGATAAGTAGAAGATGGTCACTAATAAATCCAAGAGGGAATTCGGGAAATCTTTCCATCGAGAGTGGAAAGAATGTGGAACTTGCTACCACAGAGTGGCTGAGGTGAAGAGCATAGATACATTTATGGGGACACTAGACCAACAAATGGGAGAGAAGGCACTAGAGGGTTACGATGACAGATTTCGATGAGAAAGATGGGAAGAGGCTGGAGTGGAGCATGAACTGGCAGGGCTGAATGGACCGTCTCTGTAAATCCTGTGTGATGCTGAGAGCTGTGGTTTCTGGCCTTTCAGGGAGCTTGAAACCGAGTGGGTTCACCAGCCCCTCGGAGGGAGATGTCTCCAGCGAGTCCAGCTCTTTACTGGAAGCCCAGCACGGCCCTGTCCCAAAGAACCCCACCCTCTTTGTGGGCTACGCCTTCATCCTCACCGTGGCAACAGAATCGGACCGGAGGACCAACAAACAAGCTCAACGGGACGGAGCTGTCAGCAGCGAGGAGGACGAGGGTGAGGCCGTCTTTCTCCCTTCTGCCCACGTTGCCTCCTCCTTCTGTTTAATTGTGACGCAGCTCACGGCAGATTGGGGTCGGGGGAGAGGTGAGGTGATGTGGATGAGGGGGATTGGAGCGAGGGTGATGCTGGGGGTGGGGGGAAGAGCAAAGAGCGTAACACTTAGGAGGGGAGTGGGAGGACAGAGTGTGTAACACTCCAGTCGCAGGCAGAGGGTTGGGGTTGCGGGGCATGAGGGCAAGTTTTATATAATATGCAGTTCAATCCCCGCCCTGGTGAGTAAAGACTTAACACGGTGAGTTTGCTTAACTGCACCATCCGATTGAACCTCTGGAAATAGTTCCGACCCGAATTAGTGACTCGCCCGAGCTTCAGTTTGTGAATTCACTGTCTAGCGTGGAACTGAGGCACACACAGGGTGGGGTAGATCCCAGACCCATTCACTGCTGAGACTCTGTAATTGTCCTCTTTTTGCTCTTGGAACAGAGGGGGATGAGAATGGAAACATCAGTCCACTCCCTGATCCCTTTACCACTGCCCCCCATTTTTGGATAGTGAGGTGAGAGTGGAGTTGGGATCTTACTGTGTCCCTGTTTATTTGTAGAGTATGTGGAGACTGCAGCCTACAATAAGCAGTACACTGAGAAACAGCTCCGGGCTGGTGGTGGCTATATTCTGCAGGATTTTAATGAAGCACAGGTAAGAAAAACCATGAGCTGTCTCTATATCGTGAGCCTCCTGCCCTGCTCTTGGGTAAGTGGGAGAGGTACAAGAGAACGATGAGGGGAGTAGACCAAATGGAGCAGCATGCAACAAAGTGAGACACAGGCTCATCAGGCTGTACAGAGAAAGGCTTGCATTTATATAGTGCCTTCCGTAGCCAATGAGCACACTTTAAGCGTAGTTGCTGTTGTAATGATAGTCACAAATAGCCATGTGAGAGACACAATCTGTTCTTTTTGATGTTGGTTGAGGGGATGAATGTTGACCAGCACATCAGGCAGAACTCCCCTGCTCTTCAGTGACGTGGGATCTTTTACAGCCAAGTGACAGGGCGGATGGGGCCTCAACTTAACATCTCATTTGAAAGACAATGCCCCTGACAGTGCAGCACTCCCTCAGTACTGTCCTGGAGTGTCAGCCTGGATTATATGCTCATGTTTCTGGAGTGGGGCTTGAACCCACAACCTTCTGACTCAGAATCGAGAGTACAACCCACTGAGCCAGTGACACTCACCGTTGTGTTTCACCACAATCACAATGACACAGTCACAGTGGTTGCCTAAGTCAGGCTTCAATTAAGCAGCAAGTGCAGAAGGCACCACGGAGAGCTGTTAACTCACCAATTGCAACAGCCACGGCATTGGAAATCCTTGCCAAATCTGTAAACTCTCCCGTCTCATGTGCAGATCCTCGATGTTCCATTCCACCCTCCGGAGTTGGCACCAAGTACAGGAGAGTTCAGCTCCCTCTGCTGTCCCCCACACCGATAATCTGTCTGCTCCCTGATCTTGAAAGAGAGTCCCGAATAGTGTTCTAATTCTCCGGATCGAGTAAAAACAGATTGGTCGATTAGGCGCTGTCTTTTTGTTTCATGCCCACACATGCTGGCGCGGGTTTTAAAATGTGGTCCCAGCAGCTAGTAACCCAGGGCCCCCTCCTTTACCAACTACTCAGCGTTCAAGTTATTACATACACAGACATTTAAATATTTTTCTTTGCTGCTCCCAGTGAAACTCACGTTGTGACCCTGTTGTGTTTCAGTGTAAAGCTGCGTACCAGTGCGTACTGATCGCAGACCAGCACTGTCGAACGAAGAAATATTTCCTTTGTATTGCCAGTGGAGTTCCATGTGTGTCTAACCTCTGGGTCAGGGACAGTTGCCTCGCAAACCAGCTGCAGCCTTACAAGAATTACATGCTTCCTGCAGGGTACAGTATCGAGGCAGACCGCATCCTGGAGTGGTGAGAAGACAAACATTCCCTTTCTGCATCACTCTTTCTTTTTCTTCTCCACTGTTGCTCAGGGTTATAGATCCACTCTCTACACCCCCTATTTAATTTCTCCCCTCAATAACCCCAAGTACACTCTCCCCTATCACTGACTCTGTCCACCCATAAGACATAGGAGCAGAAATTAGGCCATTCGGCCCATCGAGTCTGCTCCGCCATTCAATCATGGCTGATAAGTTTCTCAACCTCATTCTCCCCGTAACCTTTGATCCCCTTACCAATCAAGAACCTATCTATCTCGGTCTTAAATACACTCAATGACCTGGCCTCCACAGCCTTCTGTGGCAATGAATTCCATAGATTCACCACTCTCTGGCTAAAGAAGTTTCTCCTCATCTCTGTTCTAAAAGGTCTTCCCTTTACTCTGAGGCTGTGCCCTCGGGTCCCAGTCTCTCCTACTAATGGAAACATCTTCCCAACGTCCACTCCATCCAGGCCTTTCAGTATTCTGTAAGTTTCAATCAGATCCCCCCTCATCCTTCTAAACTCCATTGAGTATAGACCCAGAGTCCTCAAACGTTCCTCATATGTTAAGCCTTTCATTCCTGGGATCATTCTCGTGAACCTCCTCTGGATCCTCTCCAGGGCCAGCACATCCTTCCTGAGATACGGGGCCCAAAATTGCTCACAATATTCTAAATGTGGTCTGACCAGAGCCTTATAAAGCCTCAGCAGCACATCCCTGCTTTTATATTCTAGTCCTCTCGAAATAAATGCCAACATTGCATTTGCCTTCCTAACTACTGACTCAACCTGCAAGTTAACCTTAAGAGAATCTGGACTAGGACTCCCAAGTCCCTTTGCACTCCAGATTTCTGAATTCTCTCCCCATTTAGGAAATAGTCTATGCCTCTATTCTTCCTCCCAAAGTGCATGACCTCACACTTCCCCACGTTGTTTTCCATCTGCCACTTCTTTGCCCATTCTCCTAACCTTTCTAAATCCTTCTGCAGCCTCCCTGCCTCCTCAATACTACCTGTCCCTCCAACTATCTTTGTATCATCTACAGAATTAGCCAGAATGCCCTCAGTTCCTTCATCTAGATCATTAATGTATAAAGTGAAAAGTTGTGGTCCCAACACTGACCCCTGCGGAACTCCACTAGTTAGCGGCCGCCATCCTGAGAAGGACCCCCTTATCCCCACTCTCTGCCTCCTGCCAGACAGCCAATCTTCTATCCATGCTAGTACCTTGTCTCTAACACCATGGGCTCTTATCTTACTGAGCAGCCTCCTGTGCGGCACCTTGTCAAAGGCCTTCTGGAAGTCCATGTAGATAACATCCATTGGCTCTCCTTTGTCTAACCTACTCGTTACCTCCTCAAAGAATTCTAACACATTTGTCTGGCATGACCTCCCCTTGATGAAACGATGCTGACTTTGCCCTATTTTACCATGCACTTCCAAGTATTCTGAAATCTCATCCTTAATAATGGACTCTCCCACAGCCCCATGTACACTCTCCTCTATCACTGACTCTACCCACCCATTTAATCCCCTCCCACAGCCCCATGTACACTCTCCCCTATCACTGACTCTACCCACCCATTTAAATCCCCTCCCACAGCCCCATGTACACTCTCCCCCATCACTGACTCTACCCACCCATTTAATCCCCTCCCACATCCCCATGTGCACGCACCCCCATCACTGACTCTACCCACCCATTTAATCCCCTCCCACATCCCCATGTGCAAACTCCCCTATCACTGACTCTACCCACCCATTTAACCCCCTCCCAAAGCCCCATGTACACTCTCCGCCATCACAGACTCTACCCACCCATTTAATCCCCTCCCACAGCCCCATGTACACTCTCCCCCTATCACTGACTCTACCCACCCATTTAATCCTCCTAGCTGAATGCTCGTAGACACCCCAAAGCCAATGAAAACATTAAAATAAATTTAGACTGATCCTCTAGCCATCTCTTCCTGATATATTCACGTTTCCTCTTTCCCCTTCTTCTCTCTGTTCTGCAGGCATCCACGGACCACTCCATTCAAGAACATGAAGTTACTGCTTGTTTCTGACCAGCAGGAGGGTTTCCTTAGCCTGTGGTCAGAGATTCTTATGATGGGAGGAGCGATGTCGGTCAGACAGCACAATTCAACAGCACACAACAAGGGTGAGCAGCTTCAACCTGACCACGAGCTTGCTCAGTAGTGAAATCTGTGCACTTGGCATGAAATTTGCAGCCCTCATCCAATTGTACTATAGAAATAGTGAGGACAGTTCCTTTTCCTAAAATGGGGAGTATTAAAAATAGGGATTGGAATACTTTGGGGACAGTGTGTCAAAAAAAACATCCCCAGGACAGGTACAGCACGAGGTTAGATACAGAGTAAAGCTCCCTCTACACTGTCTCCATCAAACACTCCCAGGACAGGTACAGCACGAGGTTAGATACAGAGTAAAGCTCCCTCTACACTGTCTCCATCAAACACTCCCAGGACAGGTACAGCACGGGGTTAGATACAGAGTAAAGCTCCCTCTACACTGTCCCCATCAAACAGTCCCAGGACAGGTACAGCACGGGGTTAGATACAGAGTAAAGCTCCCTCTACACTGTCCCCATCAAACACTCCCAGGACAGGTACAGCACGGGGTTAGATACAGAGTAAAGCTCCCTCTACACTGTCCCCATCAAACACTCCCAGGACAGGTACAGCACGGGGTTAGATACAGAGTAAAGCTCCCTCTACACTGTCCCCATCAAACACCCAGGACAGGTACAGCACGGGGTTAGATACAGAGTAAAGCTCCTTCTACACTGTCCCCATCAAACACTCCCAGGACAGGTACAGCACGGGGTTAGATACAGAGTAAAACTCCCTCTACACTGTCCCCATCAAACACCCAGGACAGGTACAGCACGGGGTTAGATACAGAGTAAAGCTCCCTCTACACTGTCCCCATCAAACACCCAGGACAGGTACAGCATGGGGTTAGATACAGAGTAAAGCTCCCTCTACACTATCCCCATCAAGCACTCCCAGGACAGGTACAACATGGGGTTAGATACAGAGTAAAGCTCCCTCTACACTGTCCCTGGTTAGTGTGTGCCTTACTGCAATGGGTCCATCTTTGACTTTGAATGAAACTGTCAGTAGGTGTTGACATTGTGCAGGATATAGTTGCTGGGGAGATGGTGATATTGTGGTAATGGCCCTGGACTAGTAATCCAGAGGCCCAGATTAAGGCTCTGGGGACACGGGTTCAAATCGCACCACGGCATTTGGCAGAATTCAACTTCAATTAATGACTCTGGAATTGAAAAGTTAGGCTGTGACGGTGACCATGAAACTATAGGATCGTCTTAAAACTCCATCTGGGTCACTAATGTCCCTTTAGGGAAGGAAATCTGCTGTCCTTACCCGGTCTGGCCTACATGTGACTCCAGACCCACAGCGATGTGGTTGACTCTGAGCTGCCCTCTGGAATGGCCTCGCAGGCCACTCAGTTCAAATGCAGTTAGGATGAATGACAAGGCTGCACTTGCTGTCACTGCAGGGAATTCATTCACCGGGCGTGTAGTCACAGTGCCTGTGATGCCTACAAGTAACTGCCTGAACCAAGGCAAAGGACCAGCTGTGATACTGAGCAATGTAAAGATATTTTACCAAAGTGCAGCATCAATAAAAATGTGTTTTCTTCTGTCAGTGTGGTTAAGGAGTGGAGTTTTCACAATATTGAACGCAAAACACATGATTGCGATTGCTGTGTGATCGAGCCCCTCCCTCACCAGCCCTGGGAGGGGGGGGGGGGGGGGGTGGGTGGCAAGCGTTTGGCAGGGGTACAATGAGGGCATCAGCAGCACTGCGCCGGTGCCGGTGTTGACCTTGCCAACGACACCCACATCCCATTGGGGGAGGTGGTGGCAGACCACAAACCTAGCGTGAAGATCAGCCCCTGGTGTTTGAGGCCAGACACAATGCAGCAGGACCTCCTGGTTAACCCGATCTTTCTCCTTGTGCTTTCAGATGTCCCACTGGGGATCTTTGATATTGTGGTGACGGATCCCTCTTGCCCAGCCTCGTTGCTGAAGTGTGCTGAGTCACTGGCCCTCCCTGTTGTCTCGCAGGAGTGGATCATCCAGAGTTTGGTCACGGGACAGAGAGTCAGTCACAACAGCCACCCCAAGTACAAACACACCTACCAACCCAGTTAAAAGGAAATGTCCCATCATGCCCTTGCTCCCTCAACCGCCAATCAATTGTGACATTGTTTTACATTTTAGAAGCTTTTAATTGTGTGTGTTTGTAACTGCATGTATGAAAATGTACATAGTTTTATTGGTTTCATTTTTATTAAAAAACATGGAGTAAACTGTGGTTCTGGCCTTTTTGTCAGTTTTAAATTAACTTTAGTTTGCAAGTGAGTGCTTTATTTATGGCAACGCGCCTTAGCTTAGAGTGGTACTGAGCCCAACTTTAGGGAAGGTGGTGGAGCGGTGGTATTGTTGCTGGACTGGTGATCCAGAGACCAGGGTAACGCTCTGGGGACTCGGGTTCAAATCCCACTATGGCCGCTGGTGAAATTTGAATTCAATTTTTAAAAAAAAAAACTGGAATTAAAAGTCTAACGATGACCATGAGACCATTGTCGATTGTTGTAAAAACCCATCTGGTTCACTAGTGCCCTTTAGGGAGGGAAATCTGCCGTCCTTACCCGGTCTGGCCTACATGTGACTCCAGACCCACAGCCACCCCACAATGTGGTTGGTGGCTCTTAAATGCCCCCGGGACAAGGGAAATAAGTGCTGGCTTAGCCAGCAACGCCCACATCCCATGAATGGTTAAAAAAAACCTAAGGGCCTGGGTTTGAGACGTTATTTCAGTCAAGGCTGATTAGTGATCTCAATCTTTTTTTGGGGAACAGGAGTGAAATTTGGTTTCATCCTGTTCTCTCCTGCCAGCGTGAGTCACTTTTTAATGAACACTAGAGACAGCTTAGAATGGCTTCCTGGGCAGATGAAACAATACTTAATTCATAGAATCTTACAGCACAGGAGGAGGCTGTTCAGCCCCATCATGACTGAAAGACCTGTGCCATCTTTCCCCACAATCCTGCAAAGCTTTCCCTCAAGTATTTATCCAATTCCTTTCAAAAAAAAAGTGACAATGGAATCTGCTTCCACTGCCCTTGCAGACAGTGCATTCTAGATCACAACAACTCGCTGCATAAAAATATTCTCATCTCCCTTCTGGCCCTTTGCCAATGACCTCAAACTCTGAGTCCCGTGGTTACAGACCCTCCTGCCATTAGAAACTAGTTTCTCTTTCTCTTCTTTAAAAACCCTTCATTTTAATTTTTTTTTTAAAATTGTACTGCACTGTACTGGGACATGTAAAGTGTTGCACAAATACAAGTTTTTCTTATAGTTGTTCGGTAGTACAGAACTTTAGTATTCCTGAAAAAAAGAGACCTGTCGAAGCTTTTCGTCTTGCACTCATCAGGACACTAGCAAGAATACCAATATACGGGAAAAACAACTATTTATACTGTGTGAAGAGAGTGCTGATTGGTTGGCAAGTGGCATCACCACGGAGAATGCACCACCGATGGTGACTGACAGTTAAGTGCCAAGCATCATTTGAAACTTAAACCAGGCAGCTTGACCCTGATTGGTCAGGGCATTGCCCTGAGGAATGTGTCAGCGAGTGGCCCTGTTTTTTTTTGCAGACAGGAAGAGTGTGTACATATTTTGTTTACCTGAAAGTGACAGCCATTCGCTGCCTCATTCCTCAGCGTCAAGCTGCCTGGTTTGAATTTCCTGGACTGTGGTTTGTCACCCTTCTCAAAATGCTTCATGTACAAGGAATTCCGCTTAGAACACAGCCACTTTTGTTTCACTGCTGAATGCCAGCAGCCATATTGCGCATACTAAGATAAGTGAATCAATAATTAATCTATCTTTGGTGGCATTTATTGTAAAAACTCAGGTCCTTTTTGGGTGATGGCCCTGGGCTTTTCAACATCCAGACTTAAGGTGATTGATAGAAGTATTAGGAAAAACTTTTTCACCCAGAGGGTGTTTGGATTGGTGGTTGAGGCAGAAACTCTCAACTCATTTAAAAGGTAGCTGGATCTGCACCTGAAGCGCTGTAACCTGCGAGGCTATGGGCTAGGTGCTGGAAGGTTGGAATGGGTAACTCGTTCTTTCGGCCGACACATGACATTTTGGGCTGAATGGCCTCTTTCTGTGCTGTAACTTTACAGTGGTTTCCGTTCCTGAACCAGCGGACAGGGTTTTCGGTTTAGTATCTCATTCAATTGCCGGTACCTCCAACAGTGTAGCATTCTCGGTGTGCTGCACTGGAGTGTCAACTTCGATCACTGGCCCAAGTTCTGAAGTGGGGCTTGACCCTGTGACTTTTTTCAATTGTGGGGTGTCAGCAGTGGCTCTCTCGGAAGGCTGTGGGTTCAAACCCCACTCTAGAGCCACGTGAATTTAACCCAGATCAACACATTACTGCACAGATGCTGCACCCCCTCAGTTAGAGCAGTAGAGACATTAAGTGGAGGCCCGCAATCTCCCTCAGAGATCCCATGACACTTTTTTGAAGAGCAACAGGAGAGTCCTCCCTCAGTGTCTTGGCCAATGCTTATCCCTCAATCAACACCACAAAAAAAATTACCTGGTCATTATCACATAGCCGTTTGTAAGACCTTGCTGTGTGCAAATTATCAATTGCATTTCCTAATGTTACAATAGTGATTACGCTTCAAAAGGTACTTCACTGGCTGTGAAAGGTGCTATATAAATGCAAGGCCTGCATTCACTGTCCATCCCTAATTGTCCCTTGAGAAAGTGATGGCCAGCTTTCTTAAACCACTGGCAATGGCTTGACACAACCGGGTATCCTGCTGGGACGTTTTGCGAGGGTAATTAAGTGTCAATCCCATTGGTTTGAGACACGAGTCACAAGGAGGCCCAGACTGGGTAAGAACAACAACTTTTATTTATTTAGCATCTTTAACATAATGAAACGCCCCAATGCGTTTCATAAGGGGATTATAGATCAAAGACACGTAAGGAGACATTCGGACAATTGCTCAAAGTAGAGGTATGTTGTCGAAGTTTTTCATTTTGCACTCAGGACAAACACAAGAATACCAAATTTCAAACAATCACAACAATTTATACTACAGGAGAAAAGGTCGCTGATTTGCCAAGGTGTTGTCATGGATAAAACAACATAGGATTAGGAGCAGGAGTAGGCCATTCAGCCCTTCGAGCCTGTTACACCATTTAATAAGAGCATGGTAGATCTGGTTGTGGTCTCAACTCCATTTTTCCATCTGCACCCCTCCCTCCTCCAGAACCCTTGATTCCCTTTGTCTGTCGCAAATAGAATTCTACCTTGAATTAATTCAATGCCCCCCCAGCCTCCACCGCTCTCTGGGCAATGGAGAACCTTCGGCTCCAAGCTGCGACCATGACCCTCTTTTTCGGAAATGTTCAAACTCTACCAAACAACTGTTTGTAGATATTAGGCCAGATAACCAAAAGCTTGGTAGGTTTTTAAGGAGTCTCACTGTCGCACCTAAATGTGGGAAGTGAGGCAGAGAGGTGTAGGGAGGGAATTTCAGAGATTGGGGCCCAGGCTGGTGAAGGCAGAGGGGCCAATGGTGGTGCAGTTGTAATTGGGGTGCACAAGAGGCCCGGGCACCACAAGAATAGGTTTCCTTCCCTAAAGGACATTGTGAACTAGACAGGTTTCTGACAATCCGTTTCATGGTCACTTTTAACAGAGCAGCTTTTTTATTCCTAGACTTCTTTTAAAAAAAAGAGAATTCAAAGTCTCAAAAATAAAGCAGTTCTTTATGTTACAGAAATCCAGCGATTAGAGAGACGATGCCAATGTTTGCAATGAAGGAGACAAAACAAGTCAGGTTCACGACAGAACAGGTTTTGGGTAAAACGGATAAAAGCAAATTACTGCAGATGCTGGAAATCTGAAACAGCAACAAGAATAGCTGGAAAAACTCAGCAGGTCTAACAGCATCTGCGGAGAGGAACACAGTTAACGTTGAGTCCAAATGACTCTTCGTCAGAACTGAGGAAGTAGAGAAATGAGGTGAAATATAAGCTGGTTGAGGGGGGGGGGGGCGGTGGGACAGGTGGAGCTGGATAGAGGGCCAGAGATAGGTGGAGGCAAAGAAGAGATTGCCAAAGATGTCGTAGATATATTTCCTCAGTTCTGTTGAAGAGTCATACGGACTCGAAACGTTAACTGTGTTCCTCTCCACAGATGCTGTCAGACCTGCTGAGTTTTACCAGGTATTTTTACTTTTGGGTAAAATGGGTCCAGCTTGCCTTAATAGAGCTGTCATTTATTGGGGATCTGTGCACAAATTATGAGGGACCAATGAAGGAGCAGAGACTGGATGATTCAAACAGCCGGGTTGGATTCTGGCAGTAGGAGTGGGTGCGACAGTGAGGGGCATTGGTCATGTGTCCTGACTGACCTTGCGTGGTTGATGCGTTGGGCAGAATGAGGCAGGGAGGAGGTGAGGGTGAGGGGTGAGATGGGGGTAGGGGGGCATTGAACAGAAGGGCTGTGAGGGAAAGATGAATGGGGGGGGGGGGGGGGGGGCCTTGTCCAGCACCTTCATTCCCGCAGACGGAAAATCTGCCAAAGCTCCCCCAACCTCTTCCCCTCCCCCCACCCCCACCCCCCCCAAGTTATGATCAATGACTCAGGCCCTCCCACCTCAGGTGAAATTTTTCACGCGCGGTTGTCAGGACAGAATGCGGCTATGTTGTGATGCCCATGGTAGTTGAATAGCTACTTACCATTTCATTTAGGCTCACACAGAATGAAATAGCCAGATAGCTGAGGGGCTGAAGGGTGGCTTGATGCTTACGGGCCTGCGCCCCATCGAGCGTCAACACCTCCGGGAGAGGAGGGAGAAAGTTGTGTTGGGGGGGGGGGGGGGTTCTATTTGTGGAAATACTCATCCAATTTTTAAAAATTTGTTCTTTCACAGGATTTGGGCATCGCTGGCTGGGCCAGCATTTATTGCCCATCCCTAATTGCCCCTTGAGAAGGTGGTGGTGAGCTGCCTTCTTGAACCGCTGCAGTCCCTGTCCCTGTGGTGTAGGTACACCCACAGCGCTGTTAGGGAGGGAGTTCCAGGACTTTGGCCCATTAATCTGACCAGGTTGCATTAAATATAGCACAACTAACATTACTCTAAGGATCTTTCCGCTGTGGAATAATTCTCAACCGTCCTCCTGAGTCAACTTTTAAACACAAGCTACTACTGATTGATTTATGGAGTCATACAATGATGCAGCATAAGAGGAGGCCATTCAGCCCACTGTACCTGTGCCATTTAGCTCTACTCCCCTGCTCCATCCCCATAGCCCTACAAAACATTTTCCCTTCAAATATTTAATCTTCGGCTCTCAAACGTTGAAGGTCTCCTCTGCTATGGTATTTCACCTGAAGTTTTCTCCCCCAACTTAACAGAGACCGAAGTAAAATTACACATTGTGTTTTGTCCTCAATTTATGGATTCATTACAATCCATGTACATCAACCCATTTTCTCTATTGACAAGTCGTAAACTCACTGTGCTGTAGCGATGCTGCCATCTGGTGTCGGGAGCAGGGACCACAGTGGAAAGATAAAGACAAGGACAATCTGTTCCATTTCCATGCGTTCAGCTGACTCACGTCCCAGAGTTAGGTTTGCTGACTGTGCGTCTGTCTTTGTCGTATGGGGGCTTCTGGAATTTTCTGTAGAAGTAAATCAGACAACAGAGGGACGGGTCTATGCATGTGTACCCACAGCACCTATCAGGCTAGTGGGGACTAAGGCGATACCAATCTTGAGTTTGAAAAGCAGAACAGTGAGGATTATAATGAGTTTTGACATTTTAGGTAAGGGTGAGTTAAGAGTTCTGAGATTCAACACAGTGAGGATACAGGAAGGAAGAACTGTGCAGGCTGGTGCATTTACACCTGAGAAAACTTACATTTCTACGGTTCCTGTCACGTCCTCTGGGTGCTCCACAAAACTTTACAGCCAATGAAGTGCTTCCGAAGTGTAGCCACATGCCTGTAACATGGGAAATGCTGATCTGCGCATAGCAAGCTCCCACAAACAGCAACGTGATAGTGAACAGATAATCTGCTTTAGTGATGTTGGTTGAGGAATTAATATTAGATGGAATACTCACATTCTAATTGTGTCATGGGGCCTTTTTAACTTCCATCTGAAAAAGACTTACATTTCTATGGCACTTCTCAGAATGCTCCAAAGCCAATTAAGTGGTTAAAGGTATTGCCGCTGTGATAATGTAGAAAGGGCAGACAGGACCTCAATTTAAGACTCATTCGAGAATCAGCAGGTCCGACAGTGCAGCTCTCCCACAGTACTGCTCTGGAAATGTCAGCCTTGATTATGTGCTCAAGTCTCTGGAGTGGGGACTTGAACCCACACCGAAGCAAGAATGCTGTCCACTGAGAGACAGCTGACACAAGAGAAAAGTTCGGAGGAGCACTTTTATTGAGGAATATAACAGACGAGCAAGGTTAGGAGAGAGCAGTAATATGCAGCATAACTTCTGAAATCAGGGGAAAATAAATCCTCAATTGTTGCATTGTGTTAACAGTGTTGCCCTGGTACCTTTGCTGTCTCCCAGGCTATAGTAATCAGCTACACCAGAACTGTTACAATAACAATACCACATGCCTTGCAGCGATCACAGAGTGCCTTCTTAATTATAGGGTGTTTGTCAGCAGTCAACCTCCTCCCTCCTCCAGTTCACAATAACACACCGACTGAGAATGAGACACTTGTTGCTGGAGTTTATTCACTACAGCACAGTGACCAGCCCAACTGAACAGAGAATGGTTTTCCATTATGTTAAAGGTGCTACATAAATATAAGTTGTTGTTGATGAAATCTGTCTCTATCAAACCCTTTGATGACCTGTTGAAGACCAAACTCCTTTATCAATCAGACATCGCCTAAAGGTACATGTCATTAAAATCCTTAAGGCATACCCATTCCTTTGAAGACAGTTTATTCCTATAAATAGCTGTAGTAGTTCACTCCAGAGCTACTTACCTCAAACCTGACTTCCTGACCAAACTGCTCTCAAACTCTTTGAAGATTCAGCTTTATTAACCATTAGTTTTCCACACGATAGTTAATGGATCATTCTGCCAACCACAAATTATACCTTTTCCACTCTTGGCTGGTATCATTATTCTTATTCTCTTGTCCACGCCTTTTTGGTATATAACACTCAGACACTAAAAGCACAAGACAAACTTAGACTTTCCTTTCATGACACTTCGAAGCCATTCTGGTTTTTTTATTTTCAACTTCGGAGGTGGCTAGGCCAGTACTTATTGTCCATCCCCAACCGCCCTGGAGGAGGAGGGGGAGGAGGTGGCGGTGGTGGTGGAGGAGGTGGTGGTGGTGGTGGTGGAGGAGGTGGCGGCGGCGGTGGCGGTGGGTCGATATCTAGAACATAATAGGGTGGCTTGCTGAGCTATTTCAGGGGCAGTTAAAAGACAATTGCATTGCTGTGGATCTGGAGTCACAAAGTTGACCAGGTGAGGACAGTCGGTTTCCTCTCCTACAGATCATTAGTGAAGCAGATGGGTTTATACAATAACCCGCACTCTCACGGTGACCATTACTGACACCAGCTTTATCATTCCAGAATTATTTAATTAACTGAACTTAAATTCCCCAGCTGCTGTGTTGTGATTTGAACTCATCCCTGCAGGTCACGAATCCAGGCTGCTGGGCTACTAGTCCAGTGACATCATAACCACATTAACTTAACCCAGTGTCTTGGAAAGCCTGTTGCTCCTTGTCACATGGAAGTTCACTTATCAAGCTTGAACTCCCCAAGTTGCACAACATACAATTCTTCAGGCTGATCAACCGTGTTAGACTGAATTGTGATGCACCCTGTGGCCAAATATCCACAGTCAAGGCTCATGTGGGAACAGTAACTGAAACCAAATACAGTATTCAAGCAGAAGCAGTATATTTGAGTTCAGAGCACCCTCCAGTGTCTAAATCATGCAACAACCACCAAGGTTTACCATCAGAACAAGAGTAAATGCAGGGGCAGACTCAGCGTGTTGCTGCTCTGTGACTGTGGGATTCAGACTTATTCCTAGTCCTGCATGAGAGTGCTACATCACAAGGACTGTGCTTCAAAAGTAGTTCGTTAGCTGCAAATCGCTATACAAATGCAAGTCTTTCTGTTTCTTTATAAGGAGATATCACAGCTTCCACTGCACAAACAAAGCCACTTGCTAACTCGCCATGGGAGGCATAACTTGCATTTGTATAGCACCTTTAACGTGGTGAAACATCCCAAGGTGCTTCACGGGAGCGTAAATCGGACAAAGTTTGATACCTTGCCACATTGGGGAGCTATCACAAGAAGTGAATGAAAGCTTAGTCAAAGAGGTCAATTTTAAGGAGCACCTTAAAGGAGGAGAGGGAGGCGGAGAGGTTTAAAGAGTGAATTCCAGAGCTTAGAGCCCAGGCAGCTGAAGGTCAGGCCACCAATGGCACAGCAATTGGAATAAAAGGATGCACATTAATCCAGAATTGAAGGAGCACAGAGATTTAAGAGAGATACAGGGCTGGAGGGGGTTACAGAGATAGGTTAAGAGTGAGCCAATGGTGAGAGGAGAATTTTAAATGTGAGGCTCTTCTGGGAGCCTTAGTGAGTGTTGGGGTGATGGGTGAACATATCTTGCTACGAGTGAGGATATAGGCACGGTTAATGCCAAGAGCTTTCAGAAGGCCCTCTCACACCCCATCGGTCCCTGGTGCAGAGCGGGCTAGTGAGTGGTGCTCAAGTCAGACACTGATTCCAGAATTTTCTTGGCCTGCAGCTCAGTTCTGGGCACTGAGACACAAAGGAAAGAAAGATTGAAGCGTTTTAGATGGTACAGATAGGAGCTCCAAGGTGATACCAGTACGAAAGCCTGAGTTATATAGGAAAACCTGGGCTTTCGGCCTGGGCAGTGAGCAGGGGAGGTGGGAGGTGGACTGACAGAGGAAACATAAGGTAGATGCTGGAATGGAAAAGATCAATCCAAAATGTCACTTTAAAGTGCAAGAGTAAAATAAGGAGACATATGCTCAGGCTAGTAAAAGATAAATTTAGAACTTATATCAGTAAAGGGATAATAAAAGTAAAATACTGCAGATGCTGGAAATCTTAAAAACAGAAAATGCTGGAAAAACTCTGTAGGTTTAGCAGCATCTGTGGCAAGGGAAACAGTTAATGTTTTGAGTCTGTATAACTCTTCTCCAGATCAGTAGAGGGAATTGGATTATATACTTGAAAAGAAACATCTTGCAGGGACATGGCAGGGGAGTGGGGCTAATTGGATAGTTCTTTCAAAGAGCCAGCACACACACACGATGGGCTGAATGGCCTCCCCCCTGCGCTGTAGGACTCCACGATCTTAAGTTCTTCTTTACACAAAGAGCAATCGACAGACAGAGCAGAATTCCAGCTCGGGGTAAAAATGCTACACAATCATTTAAGGAACAATTAGATGATGCAATGGGGATAATTTTTTAATAATTTCCGGGGGTGTGGGCGTTGCTGGCTAGACCAGCATTCGTTGCCCAGCCCTAAATGCCTTCGAGAAGGTGATGGCGAGCTGCCTCCTTTGAGCTGCTGCAGTCCATGTGCTGTGGTTACACTCAACAGTGCGGTTAGGAAGGGAACACAGTGCGCATCCGAATGAATTAAGATGGGCCGATTGGCCTCCACAGTAATTGTCTTCTGACATGACCCTCAGAACACCGGTACACAGTATACTAGCTGAAGAGTGCCGTGCCCCCGAGACAGAAGAGGCCCTTGTTTCAGTTCCAGCTAAACCGTTCGGTTCTGAGTGATTGATTTTGTGTGAAAAGCTTTGGATAATTTTGTTTACTTTAGAGATTGGGGTTGGGGGTGTGGGGGTGGGGTGGTGGGGAGAGTGTGGTCGAGGTAGAAGATCATCCAGGAATTTAAGTGAATGGCGGAGAAGGTTTGAGGATACGTCTGACCTATTCCTGTTCCTATGTCTTAAGGATTATGCAAATACAAGTCGTTGCTGGATCCAGAGCCTGATTTTTTGAACGTTTGACAGGGCAAATTTCAAAATTCCTAACGTACAATTGAAGAGAACATTTTCAGAAATAGACGCATTTTAAAAAGTTTACATGAGTTCATATGAAACATAATCATAATAATAATGTTTTAACTTAAATCTTCAGCTACGTTGAACGTGTTTCTCTCAGGTGTACCTGTGTTTTACTTACACTAAAGACAGTGCAGGCTGGTGCCATCATTGGCAGCCCCACATCTAATCTGTGTGCCTGCGTTCAGCGGTGGGGGGGGCTGATTAAGAGAATCCTTCTTCCTGTTGCTATCCAATCACATTTGCTCAGTGCTTTGTACATAAGAAATAGGAGCAGGAGTAGGCCATTCAGCCCCTTGATCCTGCCCCACCAGTCAACAAGATCACGGTTGATCTGATTGTGGCCTTAACTCCAATTTCCTGCCTGTGCACCCCCACCCACAACCCTCGGCTCCCTTGTGGATCAAAAATCTAATCAACTTGGCCTTGAATATATGCGATGACCCTGCCTCACTCTCTGGGGAAGAGGAGTCCACAGACTCATGACCCTCTGAGAGAAATTTCTTCTCATCTCTGCATTAAACGGGAGACCCCTCATTTTGAAACTGTGCCCCCTAGTTCTGGATTCCCCCACGAGGGGAAACGCCCTCTCAGCATCTACCCTGTCAAGGGCCCCCCACCCTCAGAATCTTATGTTTCAATAAGGTCACCTCTCATTCTTCTAAACTCCAATGAGTATAGGGCCAATCGGCTCAACCTCTCCTCACAAGACAACCCGCTCATCCCAGGAATCAACCTAGTGAACCTTCTCTGAACTGCTTCCTGTGTGAGTATATCCCTCCTTAAGGAGGGCAGCGAAACTCTCTTGGCCAAGCAGCTGACCAACAGGGAGAACTTCCTCAGGGATATTTTCCATTATCTCCATAACTTTGGAAGAATTGCCCCCCCCCCCACCCCCCCACCTTATTTTTATTCCCTGGGGTTTCCATTGACATTAAAATCAGAGAGCCCAGAGGAAATTTCCAGTTATTTATTGGCCACTGTTCCTGTGTTGGTCAGCTATTTGGCCTGGGGAGCTTCACATTTGAGTCTGGCATTTCCTTGAGGCAGGTACCTGTGTATCCATGGTCCATGGGATGATGATGATGCAACACACCTCAACTTCCAACGCCACAAAAGTTGCAGAGAGGGAGGAAATTACTGGTACTTTAGGAATCAGTCAGGACACAGAGCGTTAATTAGTATTAAAGAATATCACACAGCTTTAATCCAGGGCTTCCTCAGGGGGACAAAGGGGGAGTGGAATGGAGGAGAGGTTTTGACAGGTGGCATGGTGCAGTTCACTGGAGCGTTGACATTCTCGGGGGCAGATGAGAAGTTAGATGATTGCTTCTGTCACTCACATTTCATTTATGAATAGGCCTGTGGAATAAATGCTTAGACCATCGCATCTTCACTTCAAAGTTTCCCTTGAAATGCACAACAGAAGATCAACGGACTTGTGCATATTTAGAGTGTGCCTGCCCTTCCTGTTAGGGGCCTTGTTTAAAACCCCTCATTTCACACTTTGCCTATGCCTCTCTGGACCAGTTTCTCGGTCATCAGCAACCCCTTCGGTAGCTCACATCAAGCACTAGTTATTCATGCCGGCTCTCGAGAGTGATGGTCAGTGAGCTATTGTGTCACAAGGGACAGTTCACCTTAGTCCAGCGTAACAATAAACATCATGGCGGGGGGGAGAGAGGTGGGGAGTGCTGCTTTGATAAGAAGCTGCATCTGAGGTAAGCAGTCTGCCAGGACCATCAGCTGCAGAAACACCAATTGGTATTTATGGTATTTTCTTCAAGAAAAAGAATTGCAGCGGCACCTGCATCGAAATGTTCAGATACTGACTAAGTCATCAGGTTAAAAAGATGCAAGCATGTAACAATCATGTAATAACAAAAGTGGTCAAACAAGGTCAGCAGGGAACAGGGAAGTGGTGGATGGGATATTAAAGTAACGGTAGTGTTGAATTAAAATTGTTGCCAACTTTCCAACCAATCAGCACCTTGTTTTCCTGTGGTATAAATTGTTGTGACTGTCTGAAATTTGATATTCTTGCATTTGGCCTGATGGGTGCAAGATGAAAAGCTTCAGCAACATGTCTCTCCTTTCCAGCAATATTCAAGCCCTGTACTACCAAGCGACATTTAAATTGTATTAAAATGACAAACCCAAGTTAAAATTCCTACACTGCAGGCACTGAAGTAATTTTAAATTTCATCATTTAACTACTTCATTGAGGACCCAGTCCACATAAGGAATAGGGCTACATTGGTATAACTTAGTACAAGTATTAAGTCCCTAAATGAGTGAGTGAGTGGTGAGATGGGGGTGGTGAGGGTGGAGCTCAGCTGCCGTTCCTTCTCTGAATGGCTTTCCAGTGACTAAACCTGGAAAAGGCATACTTGTAAATGTCAGATGGACACAGAGTAGGATTTCAGCGAGTGGTGCTCTCGCTAGTCAAACAGCAGGAGAAAGATGGGGAGGTGGGGTCTGCAGCTCCACCCCACCCCCCTCTCCTACAGCAATTGAAATAATGTTTGCACGTCCCGTAACCTCTCAAGTCAAGTAGGCTCAGTGGGGGCTGCTACTTCATGACAAACTGCAGCGAGGTCACAGAGCTGGGCTCATCCAGAGATACACACAGTGGCCTGGATTCTGTTTTATTTGGTACTACTTACAGATCGAGACAGGCTCACAAAGAGGAAAGGTCACACTATTCCTGTGAGAGTAGTGAACGTGAATGGACTCTGGGATTTAACATTGGTTTGCACTCTTTATCCTTATCAGGAAAACAGCTGATGAAACAACTGAAACAAACAGTTGTTTCTGGCAACATCCATTCAATATCCATTCAAATCGCTGATCTGCACACAGCATGGAGCAATCACTGCTCTGCTGGAAGGCAATGGAAAGCTCTGTCATTTTACTTTCTTGTCAGCGCAAGAGATGTCAGGAACAGAAACCCCCTCCCATTTCACACAGCAAGCGCGTCCAGGCCAGTTATAATGCAGACAACACTCCCTCAGCTTTGCCTCATTAACATGGCTCGGACCCAGTTAACGCCACCTCTATGCCCTTAGGGCAAATTCCCCATTTCCCACAACAGTTGTTAGCGCGAATCCTAAATTAGGGACAGCGCCCGCTGGACAGATGATTTAGATGCAACGTGGGGGGGGGGGGGGGGGGGGGGGGGGTAGTGGATCAGGTTTCAAGCCTGTCACTAAGGCAGTGTTTAGCCCAGTGCACAACCAGGGAGTGGAAAGGTAGCAGGGGACACCTTAGAAAATGGGATCAAGAGTTAAAGGGCAGCTGAAGCAACAGAATCATTGATACCGCGTTCCTGCGAGCAATAATTTAAAGATGCCCTCTTCCGCACGGCTCCCAGAAACTGAAGTGGGGGGGGGAAAACAGGGATTCCCCCCAATTGTCCGAGGTTTTGGGACCAAACCAGTCCACGTTTCCCAGCTAACTGCCTGCGCATCTTGGAAAGATTCATCCTGGTCTCTGCCACTGAGGATTCGGTGACGAGCAATCCTGAAACCTCTTGCTGGCACTGGGAAAATTGGATCTGAGATCTGGTCCTGCGACACATTCCCAATCCACCACAACCGCCACCCACACCCACACCCACACCCTCCCTCCTTCAAAAGGTGCTGGAGAGAGGAACAGGGGCAATTTCAAAAGAAACAAGTACAGGAGAACATTCACTATCACCCGCAGGCATTAAAAAAAGTGCACTAAGATTCTATAAAGCTGCAGATAAAATCCTACAAAAGCTTGAAATAACTTCCAGCCCTGATGTGCAAAGAGAGGGAGGGATTGGGTGAAAAGTCAGCAGAACAGTTCACAAACCCCTGCTGCGAATGCTTGTGTAAAATGATCACAAGTTGAAGGGTAAACACCATGTCTCCATCAGTGAAGGTTTTGTACAGTTGGTTGTTGCAGGAGGGGATGAGTCGTCAGGTGAACAGATTCATTGAGACAGTCTCACACGACAGGCAGGTCAGGAGGGTCAGATGCTGGTGAAGGTCAGAACCCAACTGGTCCAGGCGGCCACCCAGTGCTTGGAGGTCAAATGGCAAAACTGGAAAAGAGAATAAAATGCTTTGTTAGAGAAATGGATGGTTTGTGGAGTTAGACGAGTCAAACACGCTTTGTTTTTTGCTTCAACTCCTCCACCCCACACCTTTCTTTCTGCCTCCAATGTCACCCTTTCTCCTAAAGCTACTGACTCAGCCCAAGGTGCAATTTTACCAGATGCCTATAGAATGAGGGTCATTCGGTAACAGAGGGCAACAAAACCAAGGATTACATCTGTTTGCACTTCATCTGTGTGCATATACACACACAACAACAGCCCACATCACGCAAACACAGCACCCCACATACACACCCCCAACCCCAGACAGCCCCACATGCACACACACACACCCACAATCCCAGACAGCCCCACATGCACACACACACACACCCCCAGAGAGACCCACACCCCCAATCCCAGACAGCCCCACATGCACACACACACACACACCCCCAGAGAGACCCACACCCCCAATCCCAGACAGCCCCACATGCACACACACACACACCCACACACACACACACCCCCAGAGAGACCCACACCCCCAACCCCAGACAGCCCCACATACACACACACACCCCCCCAGAGAGACCCACACACACAGCCCCATATACACACACACACCTCCCCAGACAGCCCCGCACACACACACACACCCCCCAGACAGCCCACTACACACACACACACATACCCCCAAAACAGCTCCACCCCCACACACACCCCCAGACAGCCCCCCAACACACACACACAGACAGCAGCCCACTATACACACCCCCAAACAGCCCCATGCACACACACATAACCACAGACAGCCCCCCCACACACACACACCTAGACAGCCACACACACACACACCTAGACAGCACCCCCCACCACACACACACACACACACACACCTAGACAGCACCCCCCCCCCACCACACACACACATCCAGACAGCCACACACACACACCCAGACAGCCACACACACACACACACACACACACACCCAGACAGTCCCACACACACACACACACACCCAGACAGCCCCACACACACACCCAGACAGCCACACACACACACCCAGACAGCCACACACACACACACACACACACACCCAGACAGCCCCACACACACACACACACCCAGACAGCCCCACACACACACACACACCCAGACAGCCCCACACACACACACACACCCACACCCAGACAGCCCCACACACACACACACACCCAGACAGCCCCACACACACACACACACCCAGACAGCCCCACACACACACACACACCCAGACAGCCCCACACACACACACACACCCAGACAGCCCCACACACACACACACACCCAGACAGCCCCACACACACACACACACACACACACCCAGACAGCCCCACACACACACACCCAGACAGCCCCACACACACACACACACACACACACCCAGACAGGCCCACACACACACACACACACACACACACACACACACCCACAGACAGGCCCACACACACACACACACACACACACACCCCCAGACAGCCCCACACACACACACACACACACACACACACACACACCCAGACAGCCCCACACACACACACACACACACACACACACCCAGACAGCCCCACACACACACACACACACCCCCCCAGACAGCCCCACACACACACACACACAACCACACACACCCAGACACCCACACACACACACACACACACGCACACCCAGACAGCCCCACACACACACACACACACCCAGACACCCAGACAGCCCCACACACACACACACACCCAGACAGCCCCACACACACACACACACAGACAGCCCCCCACACACACACACACAGACAGCCCCCCACACACACACACACACCCAGACAGCCCCACACACACACACACACACCCAGACAGCCCCACACACACACACACCCAGACACCCAGACAGCCCCACACACACACACACACACACACACACACACACACACACACACATCCAGACAGCCCCACACACACACACACCCCCAGACAGCCCCACACACACATACACATCCAGACAGCCCCACACACACACACACCCCCAGACAGCCCCACACACACACACACCCCCAGACAACCCCACAAACACTCCCAGACAGCCCCCCCCAAACACGTGCACACACACACACCACCACACCCACCCCCAGAGAGCACCACGCACACACCCCCCAGAAAGCCACACACACACACACACACACACCCACACAGCCCCCCAGATACCGACCCCTACACACACACACCCCCAGACAGCCCCCCCACACACACACACACCCCCAGACAGCCCCCCACACACACACACACCCCCAGACAGCCCCCCCACACACACACACACCCCCAGACAGCCCCCCCACACACACACACACCCCCAGACAGCCCCCCCACACACACACACACACCCCCAGACAGCCCCCCACACACACACACACCCCCAGACAGCCCCCCCCACACACACACACCCCCAGACAGCCCCACACACACACACCCCCAGACAACCCCACAAACACCCCCAGACAGCGCCCCCCTACACACACACACACCCAGACAGCCCCACAGACACACACCCCCAGACAGCCCCCCCCTACACACACACACACCCAGACAGCCCCACACACACACACACCCAGACAGCCCCACACACACACACCCCCAGACAGCGCCCCCCACACACACACCCAGACAGCACCCCACACACACACACCCAGACAGCACCCCACACACACACCCAGACAGCACCCCACACACACACACACACACACACACACACACACACACACCCAGACAGCCCCACACACACACACACCCCCAGACAGCCCCCCCACACACACACCCAGACAGCACCACACACACACACACACCCCCAGACAGCCCCACACACACACACACCCCCAGACAGCCCCACACACACACACACCCCCAGACAGCCCCACACACACACACACCCACCCAGACAGCCACACACACACACACACCCCCAGACAGACCCACACACACACACACCCCCAGACAGCCCCACACACACACACCCCCAGACAGTCCCACACACACACACACCCAGACAGGCCCACACACACACCCCCCCAGACAGCCCCACACACACACACCCCCAGACAGCCACACACACACACACCCCCAGACAGCCCCACACACACACACACACACACCCAGACAGCCCCACACACACACACACACACACCCAGACAGCCCCACACACACACACACCCCCAGACAGCCCCACACACACACACCCCCAGACAGCCCCACACACACACACCCCCAGACAGCCCCACACACACACACCCCCAGACAGCCCCACACACACACACCCCCAGACAGCCCCACACACACACACCCCCAGACAGCCCCACACACACACACCCCCAGACAGCCCCACACACACACACACCCCCAGACAGCCCCACACACACACACCCCCAGACAGCCCCACACACACACACACCCAGACAGCCCCACACACACACACACCCAGACAGCCCCACACACACACACACACCCAGACAGCCCCACACACACACACACCCAGACAGCCCCACACACACACACACCATAGACAGCCCCACACACACACCATAGACAGGCCCACACACACACCATAGACAGGCCCACACACACACACACACCAGACAACCCCACAAACACCCCCAGACAACCCCCCCCCCAAACACGTGCAGACACACACACCCCCAGAGAGCACCACGCACACACCCCCCAGAAAGCCCCACACACACACCCATACAGCCCCCCAGATACCGCCCCCCACACACACACACCCCCATACAGCCCCAGACACAAACACACCCCCCCAGAAACCCCCCCCACACAAACACACACCCGGACAGCCCCACACACACACACACACCCAGACAGCCCCACACACACACACACCCAGACACCCAGACAGCCCCACACACACACACACCCAGACACCCAGACAGCCCCACACACACACACACACCCAGACAGCCCCACACACACACACACCCAGACACCCAGACAGCCCCACACACACACACACACACACCCAGACAGCCCCACACACACACACACCCCCAGACAGCCCCACACACACACACACCCCCAGACAGCCCCACACACACACACACCCCCAGACAGCCCCACACACACACACACACCCAGACAGCCCCACACACACACACACCCCCAGACAGCCCCACACACACACACACCCCCAGACAGCCCCACACACACACCCCCAGACAGCCCCACACACACATACACATACACATCCAGACAGCCCCACACACACACACACCCAGACACCCAGACAGCCCCACACACACACACACACACACACACACACACACACATCCAGACAGCCCCACACACACACACACCCCCAGACAGCCCCACACACACACACACCCCCAGACAACCCCACAAACACCCCCAGACAGCCCCCCCCAAACACGTGCACACACACACACCACCACACCCACCCCCAGAGAGCACCACGCACACACCCCCCAGAAAGCCACACACACACACACACACACACCCATACAGCCCCCCAGATACCGACCCCTACACACACACACCCCCAGACAGCCCCCCCACACACACACACACCCCCAGACAGCCCCCCCACACACACACACACATCCAGACAGCCCCACACACACACACACCCCCAGACAGCCCCCCCACACACACACACACCCCCAGACAGCCCCCCCACACACACACACACCCCCAGACAGCCCCCCCACACACACACACACCCCCAGACAGCCCCCCCACACACACACACACCCCCAGACAGCCCCCCACACACACACACACCCCCAGACAGCCCCCCCACACACACACACACCCCCAGACAGCCCCCCCACACACACACACACCCCCAGACAGCCCCCCCACACACACACACACCCCCAGACAGCCCCCCACACACACACACACCCCCAGACAGCCCCCCCCACACACACACACCCCCAGACAGCCCCCCCACACACACACACACCCCCAGACAGCCCCCCACACACACACACACCCCCAGACAGCCCCCCCACACACACACACACCCCCAGACAGCCCCCCCACACACACACACACCCCCAGACAGCCCCCCACACACACACACACCCCCAGACAGCCCCCCCCCACACACACACACCCCCAGACAGCCCCCCCCACACACACACACCCCCAGACAGCCCCCCCCTACACACACACACACCCAGACAGCCCCACACACACACACCCCCAGACAGCGCCCCCCACACACACACCCAGACAGCACCCCACACACACACACCCAGACAGCACCCCACACACACACACACACACACACACACCCAGACAGCCCCACACACACACACCCCCAGACAGCCCCACACACACACACACCCCCAGACAGCGCCCCCCACACACACCCCCAGACAGCACCCCACACACACACACCCAGACAGCACCCCACACACACACACACACACACACACACACACACACCCAGACAGCACCACACACACACACACACCCCCAGACAGCCCCACACACACACACACCCCCAGACAGCCCCACACACACACACACCCCCAGACAGCCCCACACACACACACACCCCCAGACAGCCCCACACACACACACACCCCCAGACAGCCCCACACACACACACACCCCCAGACAGCCCCACACACACACACACCCCCAGACAGCCACACACACACACACCCCCAGACAGCCCCACACACACACACACACACACCCAGACAGCCCCACACACACACACACACACACCCAGACAGCCCCACACACACACACACACACACCCAGACAGCCCCACACACACACACACCCCCAGACAGCCCCACACACACACACCCCCAGACAGCCACACACACACACACCCCCAGACAGCCCCACACACACACACACACACACCCAGACAGCCCCACACACACACACACACCCCCAGACAGCCCCACACACACACACCCCCCAGACAGCCCCACACACACACACCCCCAGACAGCCCCACACACACACACCCCCAGACAGCCCCACACACACACACCCCCAGACAGCCCCACACACACACACCCCCAGACAGCCCCACACACACACACCCCCAGACAGCCCCACACACACACACACCCCCAGACAGCCCCACACACACACACCCCCAGACAGCCCCACACACACACACACCCAGACAGCCCCACACACACACACACCCAGACAGCCCCACACACACACACACCCAGACAGCCCCACACACACACACACCCAGACAGCCCCACACACACACACACCATAGACAGCCCCACACACACACCATAGACAGGCCCACACACACACCATAGACAGGCCCACACACACACACACACCAGACAACCCCACAAACACCCCCAGACAACCCCCCCCCCAAACACGTGCAGACACACACACCCCCAGAGAGCACCACGCACACACCCCCCAGAAAGCCCCACACACACACCCATACAGCCCCCCAGATACCGCCCCCCACACACACACACCCCCATACAGCCCCAGACACAAACACACCCCCCCAGAAACCCCCCCCACACAAACACACACCCGGACAGCCCCACACACACACACACACCCAGACAGCCCCACACACACACACACCCAGACACCCAGACAGCCCCACACACACACACACCCAGACACCCAGACAGCCCCACACACACACACACACCCAGACAGCCCCACACACACACACACCCAGACACCCAGACAGCCCCACACACACACACACACACACACCCAGACAGCCCCACACACACACACACCCCCAGACAGCCCCACACACACACACACACCCAGACAGCCCCACACACACACACACCCCCAGACAGCCCCACACACACACACACACCCAGACAGCCCCACACACACACACACCCCCAGACAGCCCCACACACACACACACCCCCAGACAGCCCCACACACACACCCCCAGACAGCCCCACACACACATACACATACACATCCAGACAGCCCCACACACACACACACCCAGACACCCAGACAGCCCCACACACACACACACACACACACACACACACACACACACATCCAGACAGCCCCACACACACACACACCCCCAGACAGCCCCACACACACACACACCCCCAGACAACCCCACAAACACCCCCAGACAGCCCCCCCCAAACACGTGCACACACACACACCACCACACCCACCCCCAGAGAGCACCACGCACACACCCCCCAGAAAGCCACACACACACACACACACACACCCATACAGCCCCCCAGATACCGACCCCTACACACACACACCCCCAGACAGCCCCCCCACACACACACACACACCCCCAGACAGCCCCCCCACACACACACACACATCCAGACAGCCCCACACACACACACACCCCCCAGACAGCCCCCCCACACACACACACACCCCCAGACAGCCCCCCCCCACACACACACACCCCCAGACAGCCCCCCCACACACACACACACCCCCAGACAGCCCCCCCACACACACACACCCCCAGACAGCCCCCCACACACACACACACCCCCAGACAGCCCCCCCACACACACACACACCCCCAGACAGCCCCCCCACACACACACACACCCCCAGACAGCCCCCCCCACACACACACACACCCCCAGACAGCCCCCCACACACACACACACCCCCAGACAGCCCCCCCCACACACACACACCCCCAGACAGCCCCCCCACACACACACACACCCCCAGACAGCCCCCCACACACACACACACCCCCAGACAGCCCCCCCACACACACACACACCCCCAGACAGCCCCCCCACACACACACACACCCCCAGACAGCCCCCCACACACACACACACCCCCAGACAGCCCCCCCCCACACACACACACCCCCAGACAGCCCCCCCCACACACACACACCCCCAGACAGCCCCCCCCTACACACACACACACCCAGACAGCCCCACACACACACACCCCCAGACAGCGCCCCCCACACACACACCCAGACAGCACCCCACACACACACACCCAGACAGCACCCCACACACACACACACACACACACACACACCCAGACAGCCCCACACACACACACCCCCAGACAGCCCCACACACACACACACCCCCAGACAGCGCCCCCCACACACACCCCCAGACAGCACCCCACACACACACACCCAGACAGCACCCCACACACACACACACACACACACACACACACACACACCCAGACAGCACCACACACACACACACACCCCCAGACAGCCCCACACACACACACACCCCCAGACAGCCCCACACACACACACACCCCCAGACAGCCCCACACACACACACACCCCCAGACAGCCCCACACACACACACACCCCCAGACAGCCCCACACACACACACACCCCCAGACAGCCCCACACACACACACACCCCCAGACAGCCACACACACACACACCCCCAGACAGCCCCACACACACACACACACACACCCAGACAGCCCCACACACACACACACACACACCCAGACAGCCCCACACACACACACACACACACCCAGACAGCCCCACACACACACACACCCCCAGACAGCCCCACACACACACACCCCCAGACAGCCCCACACACACACACCCCCAGACAGCCCCACACACACACACCCCCAGACAGCCCCACACACACACACCCCCAGACAGCCCCACACACACACACCCCCAGACAGCCCCACACACACACACCCCCAGACAGCCCCACACACACACACCCCCAGACAGCCCCACACACACACACCCCCAGACAGCCCCACACACACACACCCCCAGACAGCCCCACACACACACACCCCCAGACAGCCCCACACACACACACCCCCAGACAGCCCCACACACACACACACCCAGACAGCCCCACACACACACACACCCAGACAGCCCCACACACACACCATAGACAGGCCCACACACACACCAGACAACCCCACAAACACCCCCAGACAACCCCCCCCCCCAAACACGTGCAGACACACACACCCCCAGAGAGCACCACGCACACACCCCCCAGAAAGCCCCACACACACACCCATACAGCCCCCCAGATACCGCCCCCCACACACACACACCCCCATACAGCCCCAGACACAAACACAGCCCCCCAGAAACCCCCCCCACACAAACACACACCCGGACAGCCCCACACACACACACCCGGACAGCCCCACACACACACACCCGGACAGCCCCACACACACACACGCGGACAGCCCCACACACACACACCCGGACAGCCCCACACACACACACCCGGACAGCCCCACACACACACACCCGGACAGCCCCACACACACACACACACACACCCCCAGACAGCCCCACACAAACACACACACACACCCCCAGACAGCCCCACATAAACACACACACACACCCCCAGACAGCCCCACACAAACACACACACACACCCCCAGACAGCCCCACACAAACACACACACACACCCAGACAGCCCCACAGAAACACACACACACACCCAGACAGCCCCACAGAAACACACACACACACACCCCCAGACAGCCCCACATAAACACACACACCCCCAGACAGCCCCACATAAACACACACACACACACACACCCAGACAGCCCCACACACACACACACCCCCAGACAGCGCCCCCCACACACACACCCAGACAGCACCCCACACACACACACCCAGACAGCACCCCACACACACACACACACACACACACACACACACACACACCCAGACAGCACCACACACACACACACACCCCCAGACAGCCCCACACACACACACACCCCCAGACAGCCCCACACACACACACACCCCCAGACAGCCCCACACACACACACACCCCCAGACAGCCCCACACACACACACACCCCCAGACAGCCCCACACACACACACACCCCCAGACAGCCCCACACACACACACACACACACACACCCAGACAGCCCCACACACACACACCCAGACAGCCCCACACACACACACACACACACACACCCAGACAGGCCCACACACACACACACACACACACACACACACACACACACACACACACCCACAGACAGGCCCACACACACACACACACACACACACACACCCCCAGACAGCCCCACACACACACACACACACACACACACACACACACACCCAGACAGCCCCACACACACACACACACACACACACACACACCCAGACAGCCCCACACACACACACACACACCCCCCCAGACAGCCCCACACACACACACACACAACCACACACAGCCAGACACCCACACACACACACACACACACACGCACACCCAGACAGCCCCACACACACACACACACACCCAGACACCCAGACAGCCCCACACACACACACACACCCAGACAGCCCCACACACACACACACACAGACAGCCCCCCACACACACACACACAGACAGCCCCCCACACACACACACACACCCAGACAGCCCCACACACACACACACACCCAGACAGCCCCACACACACACACACCCAGACACCCAGACAGCCCCACACACACACACACACACACACACACACACACACACACACATCCAGACAGCCCCACACACACACACACCCCCAGACAGCCCCACACACACATACACATCCAGACAGCCCCACACACACACACACCCCCAGACAGCCCCACACACACACACACCCCCAGACAACCCCACAAACACTCCCAGACAGCCCCCCCCAAACACGTGCACACACACACACCACCACACCCACCCCCAGAGAGCACCACGCACACACCCCCCAGAAAGCCACACACACACACACACACACACACCCATACAGCCCCCCAGATACCGACCCCTACACACACACACCCCCAGACAGCCCCCCCACACACACACACACCCCCAGACAGCCCCCCACACACACACACACCCCCAGACAGCCCCCCCACACACACACACACCCCCAGACAGCCCCCCACACACACACACACACACCCCCAGACAGCCCCCCCACACACACACACACACCCCCAGACAGCCCCCCACACACACACACACCCCCAGACAGCCCCCCCCACACACACACACCCCCAGACAGCCCCACACACACACACCCCCAGACAACCCCACAAACACCCCCAGACAGCCCCCCCCTACACACACACACACCCAGACAGCCCCACACACACACACCCCCAGACAGCCCCCCCCTACACACACACACACCCAGACAGCCCCACACACACACACACCCAGACAGCCCCACACACACACACCCCCAGACAGCGCCCCCCACACACACACCCAGACAGCACCCCACACACACACACCCAGACAGCACCCCACACACACACACACCCAGACAGCACCCCACACACACACACACACACACACACACACACACACCCAGACAGCCCCACACACACACACACCCCCAGACAGCCCCCCCACACACACACCCAGACAGCACCACACACACACACACACCCCCAGACAGCCCCACACACACACACACCCCCAGACAGCCCCACACACACACACACCCCCAGACAGCCCCACACACACACACACCCACCCAGACAGCCACACACACACACACACCCCCAGACAGACCCACACACACACACACCCCCAGACAGCCCCACACACACACACCCCCAGACAGTCCCACACACACACACACCCAGACAGGCCCACACACACACCCCCCCAGACAGCCCCACACACACACACCCCCAGACAGCCACACACACACACACCCCCAGACAGCCCCACACACACACACACACACACCCAGACAGCCCCACACACACACACACACACACCCAGACAGCCCCACACACACACACACCCCCAGACAGCCCCACACACACACACCCCCAGACAGCCCCACACACACACACCCCCAGACAGCCCCACACACACACACCCCCAGACAGCCCCACACACACACACCCCCAGACAGCCCCACACACACACACCCCCAGACAGCCCCACACACACACACCCCCAGACAGCCCCACACACACACACACCCCCAGACAGCCCCACACACACACACCCCCAGACAGCCCCACACACACACACACCCAGACAGCCCCACACACACACACACCCAGACAGCCCCACACACACACACACCCAGACAGCCCCACACACACACACACCCAGACAGCCCCACACACACACACACCATAGACAGCCCCACACACACACCATAGACAGGCCCACACACACACCATAGACAGGCCCACACACACACACACACCAGACAACCCCACAAACACCCCCAGACAACCCCCCCCCCCAAACACGTGCAGACACACACACCCCCAGAGAGCACCACGCACACACCCCCCAGAAAGCCCCACACACACACCCATACAGCCCCCCAGATACCGCCCCCCACACACACACACCCCCATACAGCCCCAGACACAAACACACCCCCCCAGAAACCCCCCCCCACACAAACACACACCCGGACAGCCCCACACACACACACACACCCAGACAGCCCCACACACACACACACCCAGACACCCAGACAGCCCCACACACACACACACCCAGACACCCAGACAGCCCCACACACACACACACACCCAGACAGCCCCACACACACACACACCCAGACACCCAGACAGCCCCACACACACACACACACACACCCAGACAGCCCCACACACACACACACCCCCAGACAGCCCCACACACACACACACCCCCAGACAGCCCCACACACACACACACCCCCAGACAGCCCCACACACACACACACCCCCAGACAGCCCCACACACACACACACACCCAGACAGCCCCACACACACACACACCCCCAGACAGCCCCACACACACACCCCCAGACAGCCCCACACACACACCCCCAGACAGCCCCACACACACACCCCCAGACAGCCCCACACACACATACACATACACATCCAGACAGCCCCACACACACACACACCCAGACACCCAGACAGCCCCACACACACACACACACACACACACACACACACACACATCCAGACAGCCCCACACACACACACACCCCCAGACAGCCCCACACACACACACACCCCCAGACAACCCCACAAACACCCCCAGACAGCCCCCCCCAAACACGTGCACACACACACACCACCACACCCACCCCCAGAGAGCACCACGCACACACCCCCCAGAAAGCCACACACACACACACACACACACACCCATACAGCCCCCCAGATACCGACCCCTACACACACACACCCCCAGACAGCCCCCCCACACACACACACACCCCCAGACAGCCCCCCCACACACACACACACATCCAGACAGCCCCACACACACACACACCCCCAGACAGCCCCCCCACACACACACACACCCCCCAGACAGCCCCCCCACACACACACACACCCCCAGACAGCCCCCCCACACACACACACACCCCCAGACAGCCCCCCCACACACACACACACCCCCAGACAGCCCCCCACACACACACACACCCCCAGACAGCCCCCCCACACACACACACACCCCCAGACAGCCCCCCCCACACACACACACACCCCCAGACAGCCCCCCCACACACACACACACCCCCAGACAGCCCCCCACACACACACACACCCCCAGACAGCCCCCCCCACACACACACACCCCCAGACAGCCCCCCCACACACACACACACCCCCAGACAGCCCCCCACACACACACACACCCCCAGACAGCCCCCCCACACACACACACACCCCCAGACAGCCCCCCCACACACACACACACCCCCAGACAGCCCCCCACACACACACACAACCCCCAGACAGCCCCCCCCCCACACACACACACCCCCAGACAGCCCCCCCCCACACACACACACCCCCAGACAGCCCCCCCCTACACACACACACACCCAGACAGCCCCACACACACACACCCCCAGACAGCGCCCCCCACACACACACCCAGACAGCACCCCACACACACACACCCAGACAGCACCCCACACACACACACACACACACACACACACCCAGACAGCCCCACACACACACACCCCCAGACAGCCCCACACACACACACACCCCCAGACAGCGCCCCCCACACACACCCCCAGACAGCACCCCACACACACACACCCAGACAGCACCCCACACACACACACACACCCCCAGACAGCACCACACACACACACACACCCCCAGACAGCCCCACACACACACACACCCCCAGACAGCCCCACACACACACACACCCCCAGACAGCCCCACACACACACACACCCCCAGACAGCCCCACACACACACACACCCCCAGACAGCCCCACACACACACACACCCCCAGACAGCCCCACACACACACACACCCCCAGACAGCCACACACACACACACCCCCAGACAGCCCCACACACACACACACACACACCCAGACAGCCCCACACACACACACACACACACCCAGACAGCCCCACACACACACACACCCCCAGACAGCCCCACACACACACACCCCCAGACAGCCCCACACACACACACCCCCAGACAGCCCCACACACACACACCCCCAGACAGCCCCACACACACACACCCCCAGACAGCCCCACACACACACACCCCCAGACAGCCCCACACACACACACCCCCAGACAGCCCCACACACACACACCCCCAGACAGCCCCACACACACACACCCCCAGACAGCCCCACACACACACACCCCCAGACAGCCCCACACACACACACCCCCCAGACAGCCCCACACACACACACCCCCAGACAGCCCCACACACACACACCCCCAGACAGCCCCACACACACACACCCCCAGACAGCCCCACACACACACACCCCCAGACAGCCCCACACACACACACACCCAGACAGCCCCACACACACACACACCCAGACAGCCCCACACACACACCATAGACAGGCCCACACACACACCAGACAACCCCACAAACACCCCCAGACAACCCCCCCCCCAAACACGTGCAGACACACACACCCCCAGAGAGCACCACGCACACACCCCCCAGAAAGCCCCACACACACACCCATACAGCCCCCCAGATACCGCCCCCCACACACACACACCCCCATACAGCCCCAGACACAAACACAGCCCCCCAGAAACCCCCCCCACACAAACACACACCCGGACAGCCCCACACACACACACCCGGACAGCCCCACACACACACACCCGGACAGCCCCACACACACACACCCGGACAGCCCCACACACACACACCCGGACAGCCCCACACACACACACCCGGACAGCCCCACACACACACACCCGGACAGCCCCACACACACACACACACACACCCCCAGACAGCCCCACACAAACACACACACACACCCCCAGACAGCCCCACATAAACACACACACACACCCCCAGACAGCCCCACACAAACACACACACACACCCCCAGACAGCCCCACACAAACACACACACACACCCAGACAGCCCCACAGAAACACACACACACACCCAGACAGCCCCACACACACACACACCCCCAGACAGCGCCCCCCACACACACACCCAGACAGCACCCCACACACACACACCCAGACAGCACCCCACACACACACACACACACACACACACACACACACACACACACCCCCAGACAGCACCACACACACACACACACCCCCAGACAGCCCCACACACACACACACCCCCAGACAGCCCCACACACACACACACCCCCAGACAGCCCCACACACACACACACCCCCAGACAGCCCCACACACACACACACCCCCAGACAGCCACACACACACACACCCCCAGACAGCCCCACACACACACACACACACACCCAGACAGCCCCACACACACACACACACCCAGACAGCCCCACACACACACACACCCCCAGACAGCCCCACACACACACACCCCCAGACAGCCCCACACACACACACCCCCAGACAGCCCCACACACACACACCCCCAGACAGCCCCACACACACACACCCCCAGACAGCCCCACACACACACACCCCCAGACAGCCCCACACACACACACCCCCAGACAGCCCCACACACACACACCCCCAGACAGCCCCACACACACACACCCCCAGACAGCCCCACACACACACACCCCCAGACAGCCCCACACACACACACCCCCAGACAGCCCCACACACACACACACACCCCAGACAGCCCCACACACACACACACCCAGACAGCCCCACACACACACCATAGACAGGCCCACACACACACCAGACAACCCCACAAACACCCCCAGACAACCCCCCCCCCAAACACGTGCAGACACACACACCCCCAGAGAGCACCACGCACACACCCCCCAGAAAGCCCCACACCCACACCCATACAGCCCCCCAGATACCGCCCCCCACACACACACACCCCCATACAGCCCCAGACACAAACACAGCCCCCCAGAAACCCCCCCCACACAAACACACACCCGGACAGCCCCACACACACACACCCGGACAGCCCCACACACACACACCCGGACAGCCCCACACACACACACCCGGACAGCCCCACACACACACACCCGGACAGCCCCACACACACACACCCGGACAGCCCCACACACACACACCCGGACAGCCCCACACACACACACCCGGACAGCCCCACACACACACACCCGGACAGCCCCACACACACACACCCGGACAGCCCCACACACACACACCCGGACAGCCCCACACACACACACCCGGACAGCCCCACACACACACACCCGGACAGCCCCACACACACACACCCGGACAGCCCCACACACACACACACACACCCCCCCCAGACAGCCCCACACAAACACACACGCACACCCCCAGACAGCCCCACACAAACACACACACACACCCCCAGACAGCCCCACATAAACACACACACACACCCCCAGACAGCCCCACACAAACACACACACACACCCCCAGACAGCCCCACACAAACACACACACACACCCAGACAGCCCCACAGAAACACACACACACACCCAGACAGCCCCACAGAAACACGCACACACACACCCCCAGACAGCCCCACATAAACACACACACCCCCAGACAGCCCCACATAAACACACACACACACACACACACCCAGACAGCCCCACACAAACACACCCAGACAGCCCCACACAAACACACCCAGACAGCCCCACACAAACACACACACACACCCCCAGACAGCCCCACATAAACACACACACACACACACCCAGACAGCCCCACACAAACACACACACACACCCCCAGACAGCCCCACACTAACCCACACACACACCCAGACAGCCCCACACAAACACACACACACACCCCCAGACAGCCCCACATAAACACACACACACACACCCCCAGACAGCCCCACACACACACACCCAGACAGCCCCACACACACACACCCAGACAGCCCCACACAAACACACCCAGACAGCCCCACACAAACACACCCAGACAGCCCCCACACAAACACACCCAGACAGCCCCACACAAACACACACACACACCCCCCAGACAGCCCCACACAAACACACACACACACCCCCAGACAGCCCCACATAAACACACACACACACCCCCAGACAGCCCCACACAAACACACACACACACCCGGACAGCCCCACACAAACACACACACACACTCCCAGACAGCCCCACACAAACACACACACACCCCCAGACAGCCCCACACAAACACACACAAACACCCCCAGACAGCCCCCGCCCGCACACACACACCTCCTCAGAGAGACCCACACACACACCCTCAGAGAGACCCACACACACACCCTCAGAGAGACCCACACACACACACACACACACACACCCCCAGACAGCCCCACACACACACACACCCAGACAGCCCCACACACACACCCCCCCGAGACAGCCCCACACACACACCCCCCCGAGACAGCCCCACACACACACCCCCCCGAGACAGCCCGACACACACACTCACACACCCAGACAGCCCCACACACACACACACACACCCAGACAGCCCCACACACACACACACACACCCAGACAGCCCCACACACACACACACCCAGACAGCCCCACACACACACACACCCAGACAGCCCCACACACACACACACACCCAGACAGCCCCACACACACACCCCCAGACAGCCCCACATAAACACACACAAACACCCCAGACAGCCCCGCCCGCACACACACACCTCCCCAGACAGCCCCGCCCGCACACACACACCTCCCCAGACAGCCCCGCACGCACACACACACCTCCCCAGACAGCCCCGCACGCACACACACCCTCAGAGAGCCCCACACACACACCCTCAGAGAGACCCACACACACACCCTCAGAGAGACCCACACACACATCCTCAGAGAGACCCACACACACACACACCCAGACAGCCCCACACACACCCAGACAGCCAAAGACACACACACACACACCCAGACAGCCCCACACACACACACACACACACCCAGACAGCCCCACACACACACACCCTCAGAGAGACCCACACACACACACACCCAGACAGCCCCACACACACACACACACCCAGACAGCCCCACACACACACACACCCCCAGACAGCCCCACACACACACACATACCCAGACAGCCCCACACACACACACACCCAGACAGCCCCACACACACACCCAGACAGCCCCACACACACACACACACACACACACACCCAGACAGCCCCACACACACACACACCCAGACAGCCCCACACAAACACACACACACCCAGACAGCCCCACACAAACACACACACACCCAGACAGCCCCACACAAACACTCACACACCCAGACAGCCCCACACAAACACTCACACACCCAGACAGCCCCACACAAACACTCACACACCCAGACAGCCCCACACAAACACTCACACACCCAGACAGCCCCACACACACACACACACACCCAGACAGCCCCACACACACACACACCCAGACAGCCCCACACACACACACACCCAGACAGCACCCCACACACACACACACCCAGACAACAGCACCCCACACACACACACACCCAGACAGCCCCACACACACACACACACTCCCAGACAGCCCCACACACACACACCCAGACAGCCCCCACACACACACACCCAGACAGCCCCATACAAACACACACACACACACACCCAGACAGCACCCCACACACACACACACCCAGACAGCCCCACACACACACACCCAGACAGCCCCACACACACACACCCAGACAGACAGCCCCACACACACACACCCAGACAGCCCCACACACACACACACACACCCAGACAGCCCCACACACACACACCCAGACAGCCCCACACACACACACCCAGACAGCCCCACACACACACACCCAGACAGCCCCACACACACACATCCAGACAGCCCCACACACACACACCCAGACAGCCCCACACACACACACCCAGACAGCCCCACACACACACACCCAGACAGCCCCATACAAACACACACCCAGACAGCCCCACACACACACACCCAGACAGCCCCACACACACACACCCAGACAGCCCCATACAAACACACACACACACACACACACCCCAGACAGCACCCCACACACACACACACCCAGACAGCCCCACACACACACACCCAGACAGCCCCACACACACACACCCAGACAGCCCCACACACACACACCCAGACAGACAGCCCCACACACACACACCCAGACAGCCCCACACACACACATCTAGACAGCCCCACACACACACACACAGCCCCCCCAACACACACACACACAGCCCCCCCAACACACACACACACAGCCCCCCCAACACACACACACACAGCCCCCCCAACACACACACACACAGCCCCCCAACACACACACACACAGCCCCCCCAACACACACACACACAGCCCCCCCAACACACACACACACAGCCCCCCCAACACACACACACACAGCCCCCCCAACACACACACACACAGCCCCCCCAAAACACACACACACAGCCCCCCCAACACACACACACAGCCCCCCCAACACACACACACACAGCCCCCCCAACACACACACACACAGCCCCCCCAACACACACACACACACAGCCCCCCCAAAACACACACACACAGCCCCCCCAACACACACACACAGCCCCCCCAACACACACACACACACACACCACCCCCAACACACACACACACACACACACACACACACACAGACACACACACACACACACACACACACACACACACACACACACACACACACACAGCACCCCCAACACACACACAGCCCCCCCCAACACACACACAGCAACACCCACCCCCCCCAACACACCCACCCCCTGGGATAGCACTTCCCAAACTTTTTCCCACTGGGAGTCCATTTCAAGGCTTCAAATCTGCCATGTGGAAGCTGGGAGAGCAGGGTGGGGGGAGGCAAAGTTTTTAATTCTCACATATTTTTGAAAACTTATCTTTTCAGTTGGATTTTTGGAGCAGCTGGTCTCAAGCATTGTGGGTGTCGGCCACGCCCACAACTTCAGAAAGTGAGAATATCAAGGGGTCTCACAGCCGTTAACATCCAGTCTGAGCTCCATGGCAGCCTTTGTGCTGCAGAGCTCGCTAACCCAGAATCTCTGCTCGTGACCCCCAGTTTGAAAAGCCCTGACCTTACTACAGTACCACAACAAGCCATGTAACTACCCCGACAACAGTAATTCTCCAGGCCTCTGTTTACCCCCTGGTACATTACTTTCTTGTTATCCATTTCAGGGATGTGGGCTTCGCTGGCTGGGCCAGCATTTATTGCCCATCCCTAACTGCCCTTGAGGAGGTGGTGGTGAGCTGCTTTCTTGAACCGCTGCAGTCCCTGTGGTGTAGGTACACCCATAGTGCTGTTAGGGAGGGAGTTCCAGGATTTTGATCCAGCAACAGTGATATATTTCCAAGTCAGGATGGTGAGTGACTTGGAGGGGAACATCCAGGTGGTGGTGTTCCCATCTATCTGCTGTACTTATCCTTCTAAATGATAGAGATAACAGGTTTGGAAGGTGTTATTACAGGAGACATGGTGAATTCCTGCAGTACATCTTGTAGATGGTACACACTGCTGCCACTGTGCATCGGTGGTGGAGGGAGTGAATGTTTGTGGATGTGGTTCCAATCAAGCAGCTGCTTTGTCCTGGATAGTGTTGAGCTTCTTGAGTGTTGCTGGAGCTGCACTCATCCAGGCAAGTGGGGAGTATTCCATTACACTTCTGACTTGTGCCTTGTAGATGGTGGACAGGCTTTGGAGAGACAGGTGATAAGTTACTCATTGCAGGATTCCTAGCCTCTGACCCATGGTAACCCCCAGGATGTTGATAGTGGGGGAATTCAGTGATGGTAATGTCATTGAACATCAAGGGGGAATGGTTAGATTCTCTCTTGTTGGAGAAGGTCATTGCCTGATACTTGTGTGGCGTGAATGAGTTATAAATGGTGCTGAACATTGTGGAATCATCAGCGAACATCCCCACTTCTGATCTTATTATGGAGGGAAGGTCATTGATGAAGCAGCTGAAGATGGTTGGGCCGAGGACACTACCCTGAGGAACTCCTGTATTGATTATTGCCCATCCCTAATTGCCCTTGAGAAGGTGGTGGTGAGCTGAGATGACTGACCTCCAACAACCACAACCATCTTCCTTTGTGCTAGGTATGACTCCAACCAGTGGAGAGTTTTCCCCCTGATTCCCATTGACTCCAGTTTTGCTTGGGTTCCCTGATACCACACTTGGTCAAATGTAGCACTGATGTCAAGGGCAGTCACTTTCATCTCACCTCACCTCTGGTGCTCAGGCTCTTTTGTCCTTGTTTTAACCAAGGCTGTGATGAGGTCAGGAGCACACTGACCCTGCTGGGACCCAAACTGAGCACAGTGAACAGGTTATTGCGAAGTCGCTTGATAGCACTGTTGATGACCCCTTCCATCAATTTACTGATGATGGAGAGTAGACTGATGGGGCAGTAATTTTCCAGGTTGGATTTGTCCTGCTTTTTGTGTACAGGGCATACCTGGGCAATTTTCCACATTGCCGGGTAGTTGCCAGTGTTGTAGCTGTAATGGAAGAGCTTGGCTAGGGGCACGGCAAGTTCTGGAGCACGATCTTCAGTACTATTGTCAGAGCCCATAGTTTTTGCAGTATCCAATTCCTTCAGCTGTTTCCTGATATCACCTGGAGCAAATTGAATTGGCTGGAGACTGGCATCTGTGATGCTGGGGACCTCCAGAGGAGGCCGAGATGGATCATCCACTTGGCACTTCTGGCTGAAGATTGTTGCTGATGCTTCAGCCTTGTCTGTTTCCAATGGCACAAGGGTCAGTCGCCAGAGGGCTCAGATTTAGGACACAGTACATCTCATTTGATCAACAGAGGTGACATGAGGAAAATAAAGTGTTTATGCAGCAAGTTGTTGTGATGCAGAGCTCTGGGGGAAGAGCAGGGAGCCACACTAATTGGACAGCTCCACCAAAGAGCTGGCCACAGTTTCCAGATGTGCTGGGCTCCCCCATCATTGAAGATGGTGATATTTGTGGAGCCTCCTTCTCCAGCGAGTTGTTTAATTGTCCACCACCATTCATGACTGGATGTGGCAACACTGCAGAGCTTGGATCGGTTGTGGGATCCGTTAGCTTTGTATAGCACTTGCTGCATACGCTGTTTGGAACGCAAGTAATCCTGTGTTATAGCTTCACCTGGTTGACACCTCATTTTTAGGTATGCCTGGTGCTACTCCTGGCATACCCTCCTGCACTCTTCACTGAACCAGGGTTGATCCCCTGGCTTGATGGTAATGGTGGATTGTAGGATATGCCAGGCCATGAGATTACAGATTGAGGTTGAGTACACTACAGACCACATATTTAACCACTAGATGATATTAATGCTCCCTCGGTATTGGCTGATGCTGCTCTGCTGCTCTCTTACCTGCCTAGTGTGCCTCCAGCCTGTGTGTAGTATTTGTTATAGTCCAGTCGCAGCAAAAGCTGGGCCAGGTCAGAGTTAATCTGGTGATTGCGGACACTGGACAGGATCTTGAACAGCAAGGACGACTGACGACTAAAGCCCTAGGATTCACCAAAAATCAGAAAACAAATCAGCTATGGTATAAAGACACAGAGAGGGGGCAGGAGGGAGGCAGGCAGAGCAGGGGTGGGGGGGGGGTGCAGCGGGGAGAGCAGGGAAGGGTTGGGTAGAGCGAGAGAGAGAGCGAGAGCAAGAAACAAAGAGAGCAAGAAAACTCCTCTTAATTTTAATCATCAGATGCTTCATAACCAAAAACTACTTTTTAAGGTGGTCACTATCGTTGATAATTGTGCACAGCAAGATCCCACAAACAGCAAATGGGATAAATAATCAATCGGCCCGTTTTGGTTCGAGCTGAGAGAGGAATGTTAGCCTGTACACATTCTGCTCATCTTCAGATACCACCACGGGATCTTTGACAATCACCTGAGAGGCAGAAGAGGTCTCAACTTAGTATCCAAAAAACAGCACCAAAAAGAGCACAGCTTCCCCTCATGGCTGCAATAAAATGTCAGCCTAGATCATGTGCTGAGGTGCTGGAGTTGGGCTCGAATCCCAACAGGCTTCTAGCTCAGAGGCAAGGAGCTAGCGCAGCCAGACAGGGATAGAAGGAATGACGTTTACAGTTCATCTTACCGTTACAAGCAGCTTCAGCTGCGAGATACCGCGCTCGTCCAGTGGCCCTGGATTCTGACTGACCAGAGAACAGAAGTTGTGGCACAATTCGAGGATTTCATTCAGACAATGGAACACCTGCAGAGAAATGGGAATAAGCAGAGGAACTTCAAATGCTCTCCGTTCATCTAAAAAAAAAAGAGATGAACAATGTATATATACCTCAAAGAACGCTAAGTTTTGAAAATCAGCCCAACTTAGCATTTCATTGTTTCCGGACCCAGCCTCCCCCCACCACTGAATCCTATCGCTGGCCTCTCTCTTCTGTTCTGTCCTCCTCAGCCTCTTCCTCCCCACATTCTGAACCTGCTTATAAACTGTTTAAAACTCTAACTTCTTCCAGTTGGTGAAAGGTCATAGAGCTGAAATGTTAACGCTGTTTCTCTCTCCACAGATTGCTGCCAGACCAGCTGGAGCGGTTTCCAGTATTTTATGTCTTTATTTCAGATTTCCAGCGTTTGCAGCAGAACCATAGGATTATATGGTACGGAAGGGGGTCATCTGGTCCACTGGAACTGTGGCCAGCTCTTTGGTGGAGCTATCCAACTAGTGTGGCTCCCTGCTCTTTCCCCAGAGCTCTGCATCACAACAACTTGCTGCATAAACACCATTTTCCTCATGTCACCTCTGCCGATCAAATGAGATATACTGCGTCCTAAATCTGAGTCCTCTGGTTACCAGCCCTTATGCCACTGGAAACAGTTCTCCTTATTTACTCTTAATAAAACCGTTCAGGATTTCTCCAATGTAAGTAGTACAATCCCAGCATCTGCAATAATAGCATGCAACTGAAGTCTTTCCTCCCTGGTAACATTCCAGTAAATCTCCTCTGCACTCTCTGTGGTGGTCCAGACTTTAACACAATATTCCAGTTGAGGCCTAACCAGCGTTATATAGAGGTTCAGCATAACTTCCTTATTTTTAAGGAAGGTATACTCACTGGTTTAAGCAGGATGAATGACTGAGCCAGGAGATTACTCAGGAAGTGATCGTGGGCCAGCCGAATGCTCTCGAAATCTCGATAGAGTTTATTTCCTGGAGGAGCTGTGAGAACTGGGACTCAAGGACGTTCCACCTGGAATGGTACAAGTTGTTAGTTAGCATTGAAGGAAAAGCAAGTCTGGAGGTACAGCACAGCAAGGGGCTTCAAATTGCTCTGAGTGCTAAATTGCTTCAGGCTAATGTTTGCACTGGGCAATCTCAATTCTCGACTCTTATCACTGAGCACAGCTTTCTAATTTAAACAAATGCAAAGCACATTATATTAATGGTGGAGTCATTATTCAGGAATATAACTTCATGCTTGAGTTATTAGACTGGGTCTTGCTGGACGGTGCTCTATTATTCACAGCTTCTCTTGCACCCTTCAGCCTGAAGAGGTTTTGCGCTGTAACCTGCTGGTTATGAGCTGATAATGGTGCATGAGGGAAACAGGCCATTTGGGACCCTCGATGGACAGCGAGACTGACGGCGTAGCTCCTTAACAAAAGGGGTTTAACCACTGAGACAGAAAGGGATGGAAGAGGAGGGTTGATTAGAGCCAGATGAGGAAATAGAGAGAGGCGAAGGAGGATTGAATTAAGAGAGATTTTTTAAAAAGAGACATCTGAGTGGATATTTGTCATACGTGAGGCCGAACAGAGAGCTCTCTGACCATGAGGAGAGCATCACTACTCAGTCCCCGTTCTCATCAACAGGGGGTGTGGTCAGGAGTGATAAACCCAGCAGACTTTTTAATTTCCCTCATGAAAGGTTGTGGGTTTGGGGGGGAAACTGAGGCAAATTGTAGAGCACCCCCAAACAACTGGCTGAAACACCAGAGGATCAAATCTAGGATCTACCTGTTGTGTACTGTCTGGTACCACACTCTGTATTTTACCCTCGGGGCATTCTTGCAAAGATTAGCAGAGGCTTAGAGATTAAGTGACACATTTTCAAAGAAGCAACACAATTCCCTTCTGTTCAAACTCAGAAGTAAATGGTATGTGCACATACAGATGTTTCTGCAACATGTGCACAACAAACACAAAGATGTCTACCCGTCTCTTAACATTTGTAAGCTGCATTTTGCTGTATTAATTGATCTCACCTGTTAAATTCCTCTTTTTGGAATGGTTATGCAGAATTCTACTGTTGACCTGCTGTCGGCTTCCCTGTGGCTCCAGTAGTCATGATGACGGAGCTACTAATGTTCTGTGCCACAGCATCCCTGTGGGGTAGTGGTCCAATCAGGCAAATCCTACAGTCAGTTACAGGCTAATTACATTGCTGTACGTGGGCAGCTCACCAGCTTCTCTCTTTTGAGAAAGACCAGGTTCTCTCATTCCTAACTTTGCTTATTTCTTTACAATTATTTGATTGTGATTTGTTGATGTTCTGTATAAAGCGTGACATAAAGGGATATAAAATTGGAAATATAACACACACACCACCCCCCCTCCCCCCTCCCCCCCACACCCCTCCCCTCCCCCCTCCCCTTCCCCCCACCCCCAACCCCCCTCCCCTCCCCCCTCCCCCTCCCCCCCCACGCCCCCAACCCCCCTCCCCTCTCCCCCCACCCCCTCCTGCAATGCGTACAGGCAGAGGCTTTCTGTAATAAAAACAGAATTACCTGGAAAAACTCAGTAGGTCTGGCAGCATCGGCGGAGAAGAAAAGAGTTGACGTTTCGAGTCCTCATGACCCTTCGACAGAACTTGATTTCGAGTCCAGGAAAGAGTTGAAATATAAGCTGATTTAAGGTGTGTGGGGGGGGGGGGGGGGGGGGGAAGGAGAGAGAGAGAGAGACAGAGGTGCTTGTGTAGACAAACAAGCAGTGATAGAAGCAGATCATCAAAAGATGTCAGTAACAATGGTGCAAAAGAACACATAGGTGTTAAAGTTAAAGTTGGTGATATTATCTAAACGAATGTGCTAATTAAGAATGGATGGTAGGGCACTCAAGGTACAGCTCTAGTGGGGGTGGGGGGAGCATAAAGGATTTTAAAATATTTAAAAATAATGGAAATAGGTGGGAAAAGAAAAATCTATAAAATTTATAGGGAAAAAAAAAAAAGGGGGAAAAAAAGGGGGAAACAGAAAGGGGGTGGGGATGGGGGAGGGAGCTCACGACCTAAAGTTATTGAATTCAATATTCAGACCGGAAGGCTGTAAGGTGCCTAGTCGGAAGATGAGGTGTTGTTCCTCCAGTTTGCGTTGGGCTTCACTGGAACAATGCAGTAGGCCAAGGACAGACATGTGGGCAAGAGAGCAGGGGTGGAGTGTTAAAATGGCAAGCCACAGGAGGTTTGGGTCATTCTTGCGGACAGACCGCTCCCCTGCTCTCTTGCCACATGTCTGTCCTTGGCCTACTGCATTGTTCCAGTGAAGCCCAACGCAAACTGGAGGAACAACACCTCATCTTCCGACTAGGCACCTTACAGCCTTCCGGTCTGAATATTGAATTCAATAACTTTAGGTCGTGAGCTCCCTCCCCCATCCCCACCCCCTTTCTGTTTCCCCCTTTTTTTCCCCCCTTTTTTTTTTTTCCCTATAAATTTTATAGATTTTTCTTTTCCCACCTATTTCCATTATTTTTTAATATTTTAAAATCCTTTATGCTCCCCCCCACCCCCACTAGAGCTGTACCTTGAGTGCCCTACCATCCATTCTAATTAGCACATTCGTTTAGATAATATCACCAACTTTAACTTAACACCTATGTGTTCTTTTGCACCATTGTTACGACATCTTTTGATGATCTGCTTCTATCACTGCTTGTTTGTCTACACAAGCACCTCTGTCTCTCTCTCTCTCTCCTTCCCCCCCCCCCCCCCCCCCCCCCCCCCCCCCCACACACCTTAAACCAGCTTATATTTCAACTCTTTCCTGGACTCGAAATCAAGTTCTGTCGAAGGGTCATGAGGACTCGAAACGTCAACCTCTTTTCTTCTCCGCCGATGCTGCCAGACCTACTGAGTTTTTCCAGGTAATTCTGTTTTTGTTTTAGATTTCCTAGCATCCGCAGTTTTCTTTGTTTTCAACTCTGGCTTTCTGTAATACCATTTGTCACTACTACTCCCTATGGGGAGCCTTGTAATTCTAATTAATTGCAAACATGTTGAGATCAATTAATGGTCAGTAAAACCACGAGTTTCATGCTCCAGGTCAGAACCTGGCATAAAATGCCCAGATTCATTTCTTCCTGTATTTAAAAAAAAAGTTTGGCATCCCTAACAAAGTTTGAAATTTAGTGCCTAACTTGGGGAAGACAAAAGATAAATCGTGAGTGATGAGCAGGCTACGATACTAGAATATAGGCTGGAACGCAAGAATCAGAATGGTCAAACTGAAGAAAGAATCTGTTATAAAAAACAAAAACAGAATTACCTGGAAAAACTCAGCAGGTCTGGCAGCATTCCGCCGATGCTGCCAGACCTGCTGAGTTTTTCCAGGTAATTCTGTTTTTTTGTTTTGGATTTCCAGCATCCGCAGTTTTCTTTGTAAGAATCTGTTATGTCTGAACTGGGCGAAGGCAGTATGTGTTAATTAGCTCCCAGTAAGTTTAAAACAGAAAGTTTTGACCTACCTTTGCAAGGCCCTTTGGAATGTAACAATCCCAACTAAACACTGGTGTGATTGTCAGAATGGGCACATTACAGATGAGGAAATGCATAACTTGGTGACTGAGTCGACCAAACAGTATAAATTAAGTGACACCAGCAGTGAGAGAATAACTGGCTCAAAGTGAAAAGTGCTCTGCAGTATAATGGGGTGTGAAGGGATAATTGTAGGGTTTGAGAAAACAAGTCATGCTAAGTATGGGAATGGCTAGCTGCAATTCCCTCTGATTGCTGCTTTCCATGAAGGACTGAATTCAAACAGTGCATAAAAATGTTACACAAGCATGTCACCAGACAGACTAGCCCACCCTCCCATACACTGCAGGTTCCAACAACTGCTGGATTCTTGACGCTCGTTTACGCTAGATTCGACTGCTTTTGCTTAACTAATCCTTATTATCCAAGATGTCTATTTTACACCTCTGTGGTTGCAAGTCCAGGTTTCTGAGTTGTCTGACACTTCTCAGTTTGGCCACTAAGGCAGCGACTTGCCTGAGGGAAGTACTGACTCCGTCCGTACCGCTCTGTAGCCTGTGCCGTTTCTACCTGCGGGGAAGAGCTACGTGGAGTGCTGTAACACAAAGAGGAGCGCTGCACGCCCTAAATAGGTGTGGAAATAAGTGTAATAAAATCAGTCACATATGGAAGTCTGGGGCCACAGTTAAAAGTTGCTGTTATACAAAGAACTAAAACACTCATATTCATTACAGAAGGCAGGATTTTTTGAGAGCTTAGAATAAGACAACCATCCAACCCATTGGCGGCCTCCCCTTTCACCATCCATTCATGACTGCCTCAGTCATGTACCTTCACTGTTACGTCCAAAATCTCTATACTCCCATGCTTACTCACAGATGAATCAAGCAGGTCCTTTAATATCTCTCACTCCCCTTTATTTGATATGCACTAATCTAATTCATTCAAAACACAAAGGGGAGAGAAGCTAATCAGCCTCATGCACTGTCTGATAGCACCACGAGTGAGAAGGAAGTGGGGGGATCTAACACTTGGGGGGGGGGGTGGTAGGGGAGAGAAAATAAAACACAACTCCCTAAAGCAATCAGGCAAGTTCCAGGCTTCCATGATCCATTGCTTCAGGTGCAAAAGTAACCTTGACCACCCTCGGATATGTCCCAATCCCTTTAGGAACATGGGGGCTGCATGGAAGCAGAAAAGACTGTCCATTCTTCAGCCCAGGATCTTTTCGATCGATCCAGAATGAAGTTTTATATCTGCCCACATCCCGGGGTGATGGGAGGGAAATTAGATTTCAAAATCTAGATTGAGATTTGTGATTTTGAATTGGATTCATGCAGCCTGCACTCAAGATGGGTAAACTTATTGTCTCGCTGTTATTTTAAGGACAATCCTTCCACGCTTTCAACTTTCACCCAAATGAAGTGATTGAGTGTTGGCAAGCTATTGGAAACTCAGCAGCTTTTCAGAGGAGATTAACCATGTTCCCATCTGACTTGCTCTTTCCCAGAGGAGCTGGAAGACAGGCTGATTTTTCTTCCGTCTTGCCCAGGGGCAAGGTGACTAATTGTAGTTAACCTACTGCGGCCCACAGAGGGGTTCAGCTAAGAGCAGCTCAGACTCACAACCTCAGGTCTCCAATGACCAAAGAGATTAGCATTGACAAAGTTGCAAATGGGAGTTACTGTTCACACGTTTGCATACATAATGTTTAAAACCAGGAGCGCCTGTTCATTTGATTTCCAGTTAAATGTCCAGCTGCATGAGAGCTAGGAGGAGGGGAGATAAAATGACAGTACTGTAAGGTAGGGAAAGTGCATGTTGGCACCCATACACCCCTTTCTTCTGACCAAACCGCACATCAAAATCCTTGAAACCAGTAGGCGTTGGTATACTGAATATTCAAATATTAGACACTGCCCTTCAACAGAGGCCTGAAATCCAGAGCAGGTCAGCTGGATGAAAATCTGCTGGCTGTAAGGGTTCCGCATGAAATGAGTTTGGGGAGTTTCAATCCAGCTCCGAATAGATTTCTGCACCAAAAATGAACAAACTGGCCTGAACTTGCTGCTAAATTATCAATCGTGGCCGTAGGTGGCTGGTTTGGGAAATAGAAAATCTGTAATAGGCATTTAACCTCATTGCAAAAACTAAGTGGCAACACAACATTTGCTCCCAGCTCCCATACAACTCCCATGTATTTTTTTTCAATGCATTCAGTGGATATGGCCCTCGATTTAACATCTCATCCAAAAGGCAGCACCACCAACAGTGCAGTGCTTCCTCAGTATGATTTCTTCGGCTCTTCAAGGAGCTTCTCCGGGACATTCCCAGCAAAAGCACAGGACACTTTGCCAGGAAGGGGTGCCTGGCAACACGTGACTCCATTAAGTCATAAAAATTGACTACATAAACAAATCTTAGGCTCGTTTTCCAGCATGAAATAAGGGGAGCACTTTTAATACGTAATACCATACACTCGCTGTACATATCCACCCCTTCTTATTCAACGTTTGAGCCCATGCAGGGGAGTTGTAACCTCTGAGCCACAATCACAGAAAGAAAAATTAAAAATAAGCATGTGTAAATAAAAATACATGGTATGATGCAAAAACCTCTCTCATATGATGCATGGGGATTTATATTACGTAGGGACATGAGAAAGCCCTTGTAACCCTGCCCCATCGTTCACAGAGATCGAGGTTTACCTGTAACAAAAACAAAAATAGCTGGAAAAACTTGGCAGGTCTGACAGCATCTGCAGAGAGGAACACAGTTAACATTTTGAGTCCATACCAGAACTGTTCTGATGAGGAGTCACCCGGACTCGAAACGTTAACCGTGTTCCTCTCCGCAGTCACTGTCAGACCTGCTGGGTTTTACCAGCTATTTTTGTTTTTGTTTCAGATTTCCAGCATCCGCAGTATTTTGCTTTTATCTTAAGGTTTACCGTATCCTAGTTCCATATTCCTTAATAAACCTTGGCTAGAAAAAAATACATCAATCTTGAACTTAAAAATGATTGATTGAGTTGGCAACTACTGTTTTTTGTGGAAGGATGTTTCCCAACTTCTCTCTTGAATGGCCTGGCTCTCATTTTAAGGTTACCTGGTCCTAGATTCCCCAACCAGTGGAAAAAGTTTATCTCAATCTACCCTAGCAGTTCCTTTCAAAATCCTAAAAGCCTCTATCAAATAATTCCTTAGCCTTCTATATACCAGGGAATACCAGTTTAGTTTATGTAATCTCTCATGTTCTAACCCTTGGATCCCTGGTATTATATTGTGCTGAAGGTTCTTTCTTACTCTCTGTTACCTGGAGGTAGTACTGCAGGTTGTCCACGAGGAAAGCCATGTGATTCCTCAGTCGCCATTTGATGGCGTCTGACTTGTTGGATGTGAGGTGTTTCCGCTGCATCTGCACGGCCCAGCAATGCTGCAGTTCCGCCTGCACTCGCCGCACGCTCAGCAGGTACTTGAAGACAATGTTGTATCTGAGAGGGAGGACGAGAGACACAGTGAGAAATGCGTGCAGAACACAGCACTCTTGCACATCTTTCCCACTCCAGGGCACAGAATCCAGACTGACACTCCCACTGCAGTACCGAGGGGATGCTGTGCCATTGGAGGTGCTATCGTTCAGTTAAGATGTTAAACCAAAGTCCTGTCAGACCTCTCAATTGATGTGAAAGATCCCACGGCACTATTGAGTAGGAGTTCTCCCTGGCGCCCTGGCCAACATTCATCCCCCGGCACCAACCATCTGTAAAACAGAAGTCAGTCATTCCTGCCTCCACACTATCACAGACTTTCCCTTTGTTCTTTTCCCCTCCTCTTTCCATGTCTACTGATTATATCAATAACACTTTCTGGAAATGCCCTTGAAACAAACAGCAATGACGAAGGAAAAGAAGAAATGCACAAAGTAAACTTACTTTTCTAGCACGGCAGGTGTGAACAATATGTGCAAAGGCCACTGCACTTTGTACGAGAGTCCCAGAGCAGACCAGCCAGAAGTAGGGGCTTCACGAGGGGAAGATTCACGCAGGGAATTATCACGGCTTTGTGCTGCTTCTGTGTTAAGTTGGGCGGGGAAGATGAGGGAGTGAGGTGAAAAGAAAAGACAATAAACTGACAAGAAAACTATAACTGAGCACAAAATGAGCACCATTGTCAATACGCATACTTTAATTATTCACTTGAATAATCCAGATGAGACTGGAAAATGCACATCTGGACCTCAGTGAGGATGAGGTCAGACTTGACTGTGAAGACTCTCATGCTAACATCTTGAATCAGCAACAACACTGGCATCTACCCGACTAAGTGGAAAATCGCTCAGGTTTGTCCCGCACACAAAAAGCAGGACAAATCCAACCCGGCCAATTACCCCCCATCAGTCTACTCTCCAACATCAGTAAAGTAGGGGCCATCAACAGTGCTATCAAGCTGCACTTGCTTAGCAATAAACTACTGATACCCAGTTTGGGTTATACCTGGGACACTCAGATCCTGACCTCCTTACAGCCTTAGTTCAAACATGGACAAAAGAGCTGAACTCCAGAGGTGAGGTGAGAGTGACTGCCCTTGACATCAAGGCCGTATTTGACCGAGTGTGGCATCAAGGAGCCCTAGCAAAATTGGGAAAGTCAATGGGAATCAGGGGGAAAACTCTACACTGGTTGGAGTCATACCTAGCACAAAGGAAGATGGTTGTAGTTGTTGGAGGTCATTCATCCCAGCTCTAGGACATCACTGCAGGAGTTCCAAGGGTAGTGTCCTCAGCCCAACCATCTTCAGCTATTTCATCAATTACCTTCCTTCCTTCCTGACATCAGAAGTGGGGATGTTCGCTGACTATTGCACAATGTTCAGCACTTGGGCTGGCAACTAGCAAGTAACATTCGTGCTACATGAGTGCCAGTCAATGACCATCTCCAACAAGAGAGAAACTAACCATCAATGGCATTACCATCACTGAATCCCCCAATATCAACATCCTGGGGTTACCATTGACCAGAAACTGAACTGGACTAGCCATATAAATACTGTGGCTACAAGAGCAGGTCAGAGGCTGCGAAACCTGCAATGAGTAACACACCTCCTGACTCCCCAAAGCCTGTCCACCATCTGCAAGGCACAAGTCAGGAATGTGATGGAATACTCCCCACTTGCCTGGACGAGTGCAACTTCCACAACACTTGAGAAGCTTGACACAATCCAGGACAAAGCAGCCCACTCTGCTGGCGCCCTGGATCATGACCCACGACACACAGGGTGAATCGTACAGAATCTATGACTTACTGACAGATGTCCATCTGTAATAGTCCTAGACTTAACATTAAATAATGTTTGTGCAGAATAATTAAGAGGAGCACGTGCCTCTTCCTACCTTTGAGGTCTTTGCCATGATACTCGACAGTGAGGTGCAGGAGTGGGAGTAGGTTGTCATCATCCAATAACACTTTGTGTGCTGATTTCTGGAATGCTACGTTGACATCTGAAATGGGGTGTTGGAGACGAGGAAGAAAAACAATTCATAAGAAATTAAACCAGCCTATATGCTCTCACATCTAAAAGGAGCTAGATTATAACTTGATAGTGAATATTAGAGTAAATATATTTTTACTGAAACAAAGGCAGAACTGCCGTAACACAGAAATTGGTCCAATAGAACCATGTAGATGTTCATGCTTCATGCAAGTCTTCTTTCACTATTCCTCGTCTCACCCTATTGACATACCATTCCAATCCTTTCTCCCTCATTTTTTTCAAGCTTCCCCTTAAACGTATCTATATAATTTGCCTCAACCACTCCCCGTGGTAGCGAGTTCCACATCCTCACCACTATTGGATGACTATCTTATACCATTGGCTCCTAGTATTGGTCACCCAGCAAGTGCCGTGATATTCTTCACTCTCTGGCTCCAGGAGGATGACCTCCCCAGTTGGTGGCCAATTCAAGGCTGACCACATCTCTCTGGGGCTAACAGACCCTGTACTCCTGCAGCTTCGGTGATGCCATGGAGCACGTATTCTGCTCACTGTTTTCTATGTGGCTCCTAGGCATACAGAACTGCGGTTGAACCTCAGACTTTCTAGTCTATGTGACTCAGAGTCCCACAACATTCACTATTGGGTTCCAGCTCTAATTAACTCATGAGACATCAGTTTATTTATTGCTTGGTTATCGAAAATCCATGAACTGATGTCTCATGTGTTAATTAGAGCCGGAACCCAATAGTGAATGCTTTGGACTGAGTCACATAGACTAGAAGGTCTGAGGTTCAACCTCAGCTCTGTACGTCTAGGGGCCACATAGAAAACAGTGAGCAGAATACGTGCTCCATGGCATCACTGAAGCTGCAGGAGTATAGGGTCTGTTGGCCCTAGAGAGATGTGGTCAGCCTTGAATTGGCCACCAACTGGGGAGGTCATCCTCCTGGAGCCAGAGAGTGAAGAATATCAAGGCATCTAATGATTAGCTTCTTTTTAATTTGAGAGATTTCCAGTGAAAGTCTCAGTGCAGCAGTGAACAACAATACTCATTTGCAAAACTGAACTGGACTAGCCATATAAATACTGCGGCTACAAGGGCAAGTCAGAGGCTGGGAATCCTGCGATGAGTAACTCACCTCCTGACTCCCCAAAGCCTGTCCACCATCTACAAGGCACAAGTCAGGAGTTTGATGGAATACTCCTCCCCACTTGCCTGGATCAGTGCAGCTCCAACAACACTTAAGAAGCTTGACACCGTCCAGGACAAAGCAGCCCGCTTGATTGGCACCTCATCCACAAACATTCACCCCCTCCATCACCGACACACAGTAGCAGCAGTGTGCACCATCTACAAGATGCACTGCAGGAATTCACCAAGGTTCCTTTGACAGCACTTTCCAAACCCACAACCATTACCATCTAGAAGGACAAGGGCAGCTGATGCATGGGCACACCACCATCTGGAAGTCCCTCTCCAAGTATCTCACCATCCTGACTTGGAAATATATCACCGTTCCTTCATTGTCGCTGGGTCAAAATCCTGGAATTCCCTCCCTAACAGCACTGTGGGTGTACCTACACCACAGGGACTGCAGCGGTTCAAGAAGGCAGCTCACCACCACCTTCTCAAGGGCAGCTAGGGATGGGTAACGAAAGCTGGCCCAGCCAGCGAAGCCCTCATCCCTTGACTGAATAAAACCAAAAAAAAAAAAATTTTTTTTTTTAAATGTTCATTCAAACATTCACAGAGACCAGTGGGAAAAGAGCCAGAACCCAACAATGAATGTCTTGGGACTGAGTCACATAGACTAGAAGGTCTGAGGTTCAACTCTGTTCGGCTCTGTACGTCTAGGGGCCACATAGAAAACAGTGAGCAGAATACGTGCTCCATGGCATCACTGAAGCTGCAGGAGTACAGGGTCTGTTAGCCCCAGAGAGATGTGGGGCATGGTCATGGAGTTAGCTTTTGAGGAGTCTTCTGAAAGCATCGAGAAAGGCAGAAAGACAAAGAGATTTATCAGAGGTGCTTCCAGAGTGTAAAGCCTCATTAATCTAAAAAGATAAATCAAAAAACAGTGAAGCCAAACTTGGGTTCCAGAGCTTTGAGGTCCTGGGCAAGAATAGGTTTGAGAGAGAAAACAAGTCAAAGGTCTCAAATTCATGCAGTGAGCAGGAACATGGGAATAGGAGGAGGTCATTCAGCCCCTCTAACCATTCATGCTGATCTATATCCTAATTCCACCCACCTACCCACCTCAGCTTCATTTCTCTTAATACACCTAAATAGCAAAAATCTACTGAGTTGAGATTTAAGAGTAGAGAGAGGGAGGTGAAGGAGCCTGCAAGGCAGCATATTTAGAGCGCTATCAAATAAACTCCGTTACATTACTTTGACAAAGTATCTGTGGGGATTAATTTCCTCTGTCTAGAGACATTTTAAATAAATGCAGGAGGATGCCTTCTGCTCAGTATGTCTAGTGAAATTGTGATTTCAGAGTTTTTACACAGTGTCAAGGGAATCATCCAATATTCAGAAAACACACCTGTTAACACTAGCATTCTGTTCCCAACACCAGCAACCCCCTCCCTCCTGTTAGTAATCTTACTTTACCATGTTCGGTGACTGCAGTCGGTGGAGTCTTTAGTAAATGCTGTGCACTGTCGATGAAAGCCTGAAAGAGTTCCCCTCGACCCAGCAGATAGAAATCTTTGATTATCTGTAAAACACCCCAGGACAGATCCAACAATATTTAGTGAAACCTACACCTGTTAGTCAATGGCATTTAACTTGTATTTACCAATACAACAGAAGAAATGCAAGGAAAGTAAAGTAAACAGCTCAGTGCTGATCTTTAGTCCTCCCCATAAACGACAAGCATACAATTTTCTTTTGAGGAACCCAAGTGAAGAGCCAAGGCTCGTCATACAGGACATACCAATGTTGAAAAGAGGAACTGTGGTACATTAAGTTACCACATTAAGGTACATTAGTTAGCGCTAAGGTAGAATACTATTAGCCTGAAATGGGACATATGGCATAGTTTTGAGATAACAGTCTTAGTCTTGACTCAGTGGTAGCGCAATCGCATCAGAGTTCAGGTCCCACTCCAGAGACAAAAACACATAATCTAGGCCAGCACTCTCACTGCAGTACTAAGGGAGTGCTGCACTGTCGGAGGTGCCAGCTTTCTAGTGAGATGTTAAATCTTTTTTTTAAATTCATTCATGGGATGTGGGCATCGCTGGCTAGGCCAGCATTTATTGCCCATCCCTAATTGCTCTGTTTTTGGGATATTTAAGAGTCAACCACATTGCTCTGGGTCTGGAGTCACACGTTGGCCAGACCAGGCAAGGACAGCAAATTCCCTTCCCTGAAGGACATTAGTGAACCAGATAGGTTTTTACAACAATCGACAATGGTTTCACAGTCATCATTAGACTTTTAATTCCAGATTTTAATTGAATTCAAATTCCAGCATCTGCCGTGGCGGGATTCGAATCCGGGTCCCTAGAACGTTACCCTGGGTCTATGGATTATTAGTCCAACGACAAAACCACTACACCATCGCTTCCCCTAAAGGCCCCATCTGCTCTTTAGATGGACATAAAAGAGCCCATGCAACTGTTTTGGAGAAGAGTCTGGGAGTTCGCCGGTGTCCTCGTTAGTATTTCTCCCCCAACCAACATTACTAAAACATTAACAAAACAAAAACAGAATTACCTGGAAAAACTCAGCAGGTCTGGCAGCATCGGCGGAGAAGAAAAGAGTTGACGTTTCGAGTCCTCATGACCCTTCGACAGAACTTGAGTTCGAGTCCAAGAAAACATTATTAAGACATTTATCTCATTGCTGTTCATGGTACCTTGATGTGCGCACAATTGGTTAGTGTTTCTCTATATTACTATATAACTACATTTCATTGGCCGTCAGCACTTTAGGATGTCCTGAGGTTGTAAAAGAAGTTACATAAATGAAAGTTCTTTCCTCTTAGGACGGAAGGAGTGGGGTGAAAAGTGGTCAGCAGGATTTATTTGGGGCTGGGATATGGGCAGCAGTTCCCTGGTTGAGGCTGTGGAATATGTATCTAGGGAAGCGCAGTGGGATATGAAGCCTGGAGATAATAATAAAATGGATGAGGGTTTCAGCAGCTGTTGGACTGAGATAGCGATGGAAGAGCGACAATATACTGTCTTGTTAATTACTTCTTAATTGTGAAATAAAAGTTTCTATTGTGAGTGTTGAAACTGCAGTCTTTTTGGAAATAATTACCTGCATATATGTCGGAGAAAAACTAGTCAGTAATGTGTCACATTTATATAATCCTAAAGATTTAACATCTTGAGAGCTGCAAATGTAGCCTTGAAATAAATAGCACATTCAGTGTAAATATAGTGGAAGCTTTTCATCCACTTTAAATATTAATAAGTACTGGGCATTACTGCAGGCAGTGGCTTTGCATCTGAACTGCATCTAATTTGCAGCATCATAGCTTCACAAACAGAAACAGCTAATTCTCCCTTTTTAAAAAACTTTTCAAGCTTTTGTGAATTTGCAGTGTAGAAAAGTGAAGGCCCTTAGTACTGGGGAAACAAATACTGTACTTCCTAGTGCCATCATCAGGTGTCAGTATCAAGCACTTTCAGATGAGTTAAAGCATGAATTAAATGCAGGGTAAAGCTCGTCCTACTCTGTGCATCCCAACAACGTGCATCCACTCCAACCTTAAGGGCGCAATTTTACACCGGCGGGACTTTACAGTCCTGCCAAAGTCAATGGGCATTTGAATGGCCCTGGCCCCGCCCCCACCCTGACAGAGTTATAAAATTCTGCCCTAGAGCAGTTCCCTTTACTGCAGCTGTGAGACATTTTTCCATTTTCTCCACTTGTCAGCTTTTGGCAGCAATGAATGGGAATGAAAACTCAGCTCCGACTAAACGAACAAACTTTCACTGATATGATTAATGCTGAATTGAATTAAGATAGCTTTGTTATTTAAGAGATTGAAAACAATCAAACTCAATTCATCTAACAGAAAGAATGCAAGCTTGCATATATTATGTCATATCATTTCAAAGTACTTTGGATTAAATGGCACTCTTACTTAGTGCAGCACTGACGGAGTACCACATGGTCAGAGATGACACTTTCGGTTGAGATGTTAAACTGAGGCCCCACCTGTCCTCTAAGGTGAATGAAAAAGATCCCATGGCACTATTTCAAAGAGATCAGGAGGGTTGCCCCTGATGTCCTGGCCAATATTTATGGCTCAACCAACCTCACTAAAACAGATCATCTGGTCATAATCACACTGCTGTTTGTGAGAACTTGCCATGTGCAAATTGGCTGCTGTGTTTCCTACATTACAACAGTGACTATATTTCAAAAATGTTCCAATGGCTGTAAAGAGCTTTGGGATATCCTGAGGTTATGAAAAGCACTATATAAATGTAAGCCTTTCATTTTACAATGAATAACTGTTAATACGCGATTCAGAAGGAGGCAGTGGCATTGTTGCTGGACTAGTATTCCAGCAACCCAGGGTAATGCTCTGGGGGCCCGGGTTCGAATTCCACCACAACAGATGGTGACATCTGAATTCAATAAAAATCTGGAATTAAAAGTCTGGTGATGACCATGAAACCATTGCCGATTGTTGTAAAAATCCATCTGGTTCACTAATGTCCTTCAGGAAAAGAAATCTGCTGTCCTTACCTGGTCTGGCCTACATGTGACTCCAGACACACGGCAACGTGGTTGACTCTTAAATGTCCTCTGAAAAAGGGCAATTAGGGATGGGTAATAAATGCTGGCCTAACCAGTGACACCCATATCCCATGGACAAATTTTAAATAGAGCAGACGTAAGACTGGATCTGAACATGAGTCCGAAAGAAAAGTCAGTAACTGTTTTGGGATCTGTTAAAAGCAGCATAGTTAAGAATGACAGACGAGCTGAATAGTTGACTGCTGGTCAGTCTCACCTTAAGTTGTCCCAATAGTCCAGCCTCTTCCACCACCAACTTCCATAGATGCTGGTTATATACAAAGAGAAACACAGGGTTACTCAAAGCTCTGAAATAACCATCTGATCGGAGATGGAATACAGGAGCGCACCAGCACCTGCTGCAAGTGCCATAGCAGCAGAGACACGACCCAATGGTTATCCTAAAATTGTCACCTCAGCTCAACTACAAGCCTAGAGTCTCCCCCAGCCCACCCCAACTTTCCTGAAGGCACTAACTCCTTGTTGCAGTGTTGGTCCCGTAGCTGCAGCATTGGCAAGCCAGCCTTCCAGTAAGCACCAAATTATCTTTCTTCAAGCTTGACCATTAAATGGTGACTGTGGGGACACCATAGCCGAGTCTCTAATTCTGTCCCCATCCAAAATCCATGAAAAGACTCTTGACCAGATTTTCACCATGTTGAGGACCTCTCCATTGCGGTGAAAGTAGCAGACGAGGAAATTCTAACTCCCGCTCCCAAACAGGGCACTTCCTATTTTTGTGGTGGGGGCGGGGGACTGGAGGCAGGACTGGAGTTGGGCCAGGGTTCGCACACGCACGGTTTACTGAGGCAGCCGGACATTTTCATCACCAGCTGCCTCCACCGAAGTGGGATTTTGGTCTGCCAGGAATATGAAAGCTGAAGTATGCAGATTAGATCAGGAAAGAGCTGGGCTGAACTTGGTGGATCCGTTTTGGGCACCCTTTTGGATATGATCCCAGGACATCTTTGGGAGAGGTAAGGCACCCTTTGGGGTTAAAAGTAAACGTGTGTAAACAATTGCACCTAAAAAGTGCATTAACTCATTAGAATTGTCAAAGCTGTCAAAGAATACTAGGTTTGTTGACATGGAGAGGGTAAGGGCATGGGTTGGAGTGAGTTGGCACTAAGTTGGCATAGGGGCTAAGGGACATAGGATGGGTAGAGAGGCATGGGTTGGTATAGGGGGTATGAGGGGCCGTGAGGTGGCCTAGGTTGGATGGATGGGGCATGGGGAGTGTTTGGGGGGTTGTGAAGGGTGGGCACTGAGGGATGAAGTCTGTGTTTTGTTTTGATCCTTGTTTAAAATTTAAATCAACAAGGTGCCGGAGAACAGAAGCAGGTCTTCCGCCCAGCTTGCCTCTGCATCCGGCAGCCTCCGCACTTGCTCTGGGGGCAGTAGGCCTGCCTTCTAATCCAGCCCTGCCCACCATTCCCCCCCCACCCCACCGGAATGAAACACACTTGACCCAAGGACTAAAATCTGGGTCTCTCTCGCTTGCAGAGATCTTTGAATAGGAATGAAGAGCATTAACCGTGACTAATTTTACTCTACTTTGACCAAAGAGTATGAAGGTCAAGAGTATGAAGCTGCAAGCATCTTTGCCTTTTATTTGAATTACAGAATTTTAAAACCCTCCCAGCCTGCTGCTACCTTTGATAACATTGTGAGCAGCTAATGCAGCACAGTCTGGGACCTTCCTGGTCCGTAGGGCTTAGCACCAAACACAGGCCTGGATTTACTCGTTAAGACATCAGGATGAACTCAGGTCAGCAGCCTCATGCATCAGCATGCAGGCTGGTAAATGCTATGGAAAGAATAATGTACGACTGCACCAGCACATAAACCTCTCCAATTGATTTGACGATTACACCCTTTCTTACCTCAGCCACTGTGCTTCTGATTCTATCTATCAGATTTTCAAAATCCACGAGATTGAAAAGGGGCTGTTGTTTGAGCATATGTAGTTCTGCTGCAAAGGTATCTTCCTGGTTCTTTAAAATGGACCCTGCAGAACACATACAGAAAGTCCAGCGTTAACAGGCTCTGTAGAGAAGGAAAAAAAACATCAACAGCACCACCTGCACATGTGAAATTTAATTTAATTTAACCAATCTTGTACTGCAAGTTTTCAGAAAATGCCTGTGAATCAGGTTAATCGTTGGAAATAAGGTGTAACTAGCCAGGTAAATCACTGCACATTTCTAGCATTTTCTGTTTCTATTTAAAATAAGAAGGATCTGCTGCTAATCCCTTCCACCGAGCTCTCCTGAACTTACCATTGTTTATGTAAACTAGCCCTTGCAATGCAGGTGATGCTGTTGAGGCCACATTTATTTTCCACCTCTAGCTGCTCTAAGAAGGTGGTGGTAGAAACTGATTTTACAAGTGTGGCTTGTCAGACCACACAGTGTACTTGGCAAGAGAGCAGCTGTCCCAGCAAAGGATCAGAGATCAAACCAATGGCTTTCCCAGCCTGGCATGTTGGGGAAGCACGCTGGGTGCTGCAGCGACCCACTGAACATCAGACAAGGTCCAAACACTGAGCCCTACCCGCACGGGTGTGATTCACGTTCTGATTCTCAAACATCTGCACGGACTCTCCCACAAACAGGATCTTCTCTGCCACCCTCACGGGGATGTACGAGGGCAGCATCTCAGCTCGCAGTGAAAACTGCTTCAGAGACGTAGCCAGCATGTTCTCCTCTTCAATTAGCCGCTATCAGAAAGATACAAAATAGTCAGCACATGGTACAACATAGCATTGTCCAATCAATTAAATAGCATCACCAAATACAAAGCAAATTATCAGGGCAGCCCTCCCGTGCAGGACCTGTGTAGCAAGAAAACTTGCATTTATATAAGGATCTTTTGGGTCCTCACAACTCACAACCACTAAGTACTTTTTGGAGAATGGTCCCTATTGTAATGTACGGAAAGGTCCTTTTTTTCCCTCAAAATAAGCCCAAAAACATTTTAACACACAGTTAATTATTCTGAAGTGCAGCAATATTGATATGTAGGAAACTATGACAGCCTTTACGCACAAAGCAATGAGACCTTTTGAATATTCCCATGAGATCGCTAGCATCTGCTGGCAACTGGATCAATACTCCGCTCTCAAATAACCCCCATCAAAATCAGATCTTCAAATAATTCACTGTAGTTTGTGGGATCATTCTGTGCTGTTACATTTGCCTACGTAACGTATGTCACTGCACTCAGATCACTCTGCGCGGAGGGTGATGTGAACTCACATCAATGGGAAGCAGGTTATCACATGCTGTTTGTGGGACCTTGCTGTGTTGACAGGCACAGACAAACAGGCTGCCACCTCTCCCACATTAAAAAAGGAAAAAGAAGACTTGCCTATATATAACACATTTCGCTGCTTCTGGGCTGAAGTACTTTCTGAAGTGTAGTCACTGTTGTAATGTAGAAAATGCAGCAGCCAATCTGCAATCAGCAAATTCCCCCAAATGACCTGATAATGTGTTTTATTTTGTGCCCTTGAATAAAGGATAAATATTGGACACAGGATACCAGGGATAACTCCCCTGTTCTTTTTCAAAATAGTGTCACCGGATCTTTTGCATCTACCCGAGCAGGCAAACGGGGCCTCGGTTTAACATCACATCTAAAAGACGGTACCCTCAGTACTGCACTTGAGTGTTAGCCTCGATTTGTGCGCTCAGGCCCTGGAGTGGAACTTAAACCCGGAACGTTGTGACCCAGAGGTAAGCACACTACCAACTGAGCCACGACAAAAATACTGCAACAGTGACCACACATCAAAAATATTTATTTGTCTATATAGCACTTTGAGATAGCCTGAGGTTATAGAAAGCACTATAAAATGCCAGTCTTTCCTTTTTCTCTCTTGCTTTTGCATTTGAGAGCTGTGATAAATGTAAATCTCTTTTCTGTCAGCACTGGGCAGGTGGGCAGGGTTGGGGGGTGGGGGGGGGGGGGGGGGGGGTGGTTGTGTGTTAATGATCCACATTGGCACCCTGTCTCAAGCATTGCCAGTTAAAGTATAGTCTGGTCAGAGACAACAATTCCATGGAAAATCTTGAGCAATTCTCACTTTGTACTGGCCTGAGACTGCTCAAACTCCTTGCACCTGGCAGCTGGAACAGACTTTCCATCCCATCAGTTTAGGCCACTTTCCAAGTCAGCTCCCAGGGGTGAAAAGATGGTGACGCAAAGGCAAGAGGCTTGAAGGGGCCTAGCTAAACAAGGGAAGCTGAATGAACATCGATGGTGATATGGTCTTTAACCTGGGGCACTTCAGCTAAGTCTATTAGTTCAGCTCTTTCACACTGTCAGGTTGAATAACTTCTCCAAGTCGATGTTGCTTAAATAAAATTACAAAACATTCCAGCAGAAAGGCAGGATGAAGCAAAACAGTTGAAGTGAATAACTCTAAATATTTTTGAATCCTGTATGTGAATGGCAGCAGTAGCTCTGTCTGAATTCAAACCATCTTAACTAAAGTCATAAACAGATAGAATGATATACACTTAGAAAGAACGTGGGTACAAAATTGGCTGAAAAATAGGAAGCAGAGAGTAATGGTCAACCGATATTTTTTGGGCTGGAGGGAGGTTTGTAGTGCAGCTCCCCAGGGGTTGGTATTGAGACCCTTGCTTTTCCTGAAAAATGTTAATGATCTAGATCTTGGTGTGCAGGGAACAATTTCAAAGTTTGCGGGTGATACGGTTGTAAACTGCAAGGTGGACAGTGTAGAACTTCAAAAGGACATAGACAAGTTGGTGGAGTGGGCAGATGGTTGGCAGATGAAATTCAATTTGGAGGTGATGCATTTTGGTAAGAAGAACATGGACAGACAATATTAAATAAGGGGTGAAATTTTGAAGGGGGTGCAGGAACAGAAAGACCTGGGTATATATGTGCATAGATCATTGATGGTAGCAGAACAGGTGGAGAGAGCAGTTAATAAAGCATATAGTATCCTGGGCTTTATTAATATTGGCATAGAGTACAAGAGCAGGGAGCTTATGCTGAATTTATATAAGACACTTGTTAGACCTCAGTTGGAGTATTGGGTATAGTTCTGGGTGCCACATTATAGGAAGGACGTGAACACACTGGAGAGAGTGCGGGAGAGGTTTACAAGAATGGTTCCAGGGGTGAGAAACTTCAGCTATGAGGATAGATTGGAGAGGTTGGGACTGTTCTCTTTGGAGAGAAGGCTAAGAGGAGATTTGATAGAGATGTTCAAAATCATGAGAGGGCTGGACAGAGTAGATGGGGAGAAGTTGTTCCCGCTCGTAAAAGGATCAAGAACAAGAGGGCAGAGATTTAAAGCGATACTCAAAAGAAGCAAACGTGATTTGAGAAAAAACTTTTTCACACAGCGAGTGGTTTGGGTCTGGAATGCGCTGCCTGGAAGTGAGGTGGAGGCAGGTTCAATTGGGGCATTGAAGAGGGCATTAGATGACTATTTGAATTGAAACAACGTGGAGGGGTACGGGAAAAGGCAGGGCAACGGCACTAGGTCATAATGTTCATTCGAAGAGCCAGCGCAGACACGGTGAGCCGAATGGCCTCCTTCTGTGCCATTAAATTTCTAAGATTCTGTAAAACTAAATTACTAACTTAGGACTACAGTATTAACCAGATCTTTTTTCCACTGCTACTTCCTTTTTGTCCTGCTTCTACTATTAAACAGTTCACAAGACACCATGAGAAGGTGCGGTACTCACACTACTGTAATATTGGGTGAAGCTGATAATGAAGGAATGCACATCTTTAATGTACAGTTATCATCTGTCAGCTTGCAAAATCACACAGCTTTACAGGAACTTCTGGCACTTCTTTACAAATTTGAGTCATTTCTACTTTTGGTGCTTCTTGTCCTTACCAGGTCTTGAAGCTCCCGAAGCTGCTTCCCAGTCAAGCCTCTGATTCCCAAATCTTCATCCTCTTCCTCCTCAGGCTGGGTGTTAACATTGCCAGAGGAAGGCCCTTGCTTGATAAAGAACTCCTCATACTTGTCCAACAACAGCCCGTGCAGCATCCACGCAGATAACTGCTTGTACATCACACCGTGACACACTGCTAGGATCCTGAATTGGGGAAGCACAGCAAACTTACCATCACACTTGAACCTATAAACAGCAACTCTTTTCTCTATTTTATCAGTACTATTATGATCTTTGTTCCTTTCAGTTACTTCCTGTCCGACTAAGTTCCCAATATTAATTTCTATATGCTTTTCCACCTGCCTTCATAGCCAATCAAGATAGATGCAACCTTCTCCCATGTCATTACAACAGTGGCTACACTTCAAAACTACTAAATTGGCTTTAAAGTGCTCTGGGACATCATGAGGTTTTGAAAGGTGCTATAGAAATGTATCGTTCTTACCTTTGTTGCACACTCATTTTTCCCAGATTATCAAAGCTGCCCTAATCCTGATCACCCTCAAAAGCTCCCATTTTTTCCAATGCTTTTAAAATCCAACCTTGGCATCACCTAACTGTCACTTCTCGTCTTCCCTCCTAAATATTTTAACCTCTGTGGCATCCTGAACCTTCACCCTTTATTTAGGTTAGGGAATTTAAAAATCCTCCTGTCCTACTGTTGATAGCAAGTACTGTAACGAGGCAATACTAAATTTGTAAAGTATTATTAGAGATTGAGTTAGGCACATGTCGCTCTCCCATTTCCTCTGGTCTAGAAGGAATTCCCCTCCCCAGCTCAAGGGTAATAGTCTGAAGCAGTTTGCTGTACAAGGACCACTCTCAGGAAAGCAGCATCTGCTGTTTCCAGCATGCTCAGCTCCTGAATCTGGACTGCAACATTCAGGGACGAACATTACAAGACTCACAGTTTTAATGGCGCCCCTACACTAGTCCTATAGGCAGTGGAATAGCCTTGCCTCCTAATAGCATCCCTTTTGTTTTGTCTCACTGAATAGGAAAGGAGAGATCAGGCACAGTACTATATCCCACTGCCAGGCTCACTGTGAATGAAGGCCCAGAAGCATCCTAGGAAGTAGGTGGCAGCGGGAGAGTTGGGCTGTACATAGGCCCTAGGTTGCATTAGGAAGAACACTGCCGTAAACAAAGAGTTGCTTAGTCAGTAATCAGGAACTATCTTCATCCATTTTTCAGAAATGCTAGACAGCAGAAGCTAAAATGCAGACCACATTTGTACCAATTTGTTTATCCATATAAAAACCTATGAGAGTATCAGGACCAATGCCGTAGCAAATATTCTTTAGTCTGAAAAACCTTAGCAATAAAACAAATATCTTTTAAATATCCTGTGTAGAGCACTTCCTCCTGTCATGAATTTTTGGTCACATTTCTCTGTTAGCATTTCCAATTGTAAATTGCTATGTCAACATTTCCCATTCAATTCTCTATGTCAACCATGGTGACCAACTCTTGTGAAAAAAAACAAGGGCTACTATGGTGGTCCAGAGTGGGAAGGGGGTGGGGGGCGCGTTGCCAGGGCTGTGGGAGTGGAGGGGGGTCAGCAAGAGTCCTTAGAGGGCAAAAGCGAGAGGAGAGCAGTTACTGCGCGTGCATGAGATTTAAAGGCCCAAGTTACATGAAAAACAGTGTCCTGGATGCTTGCAACGTAAGACATGGGTCAGTGGGTTCAATTACAGGACAATCCCATAAAATAAGAGATGGTTGGTCATCTGATATCAACTGCCACAGTGTAGTTGCAGGCTCTAGGCAATAGGTTATTATGTGGAACAAGTTTCTGAAGTTTCTCTCCCAGCTCCAACACTGGGAAGAGTGTCCTGCAGTCAGCATCGCAGTGAAGCAGTCTGAGAAGAGTGTCCTGCAGTCAGCATCGCAGTGAAGCAATCTGAGAAGAGTGTCCTGCAGTCAGCATCGCAGTGAAGCAGTCTGGGAAGAGTGTCCTGCAGTCAGCATCACAGTGAAGCAGTCTGGGAAGAGTGTCCTGCAGTCAGCATCGCAGTGAAGCAGTCTGGGAAGAGTGTCCTGCAGTCAGCATCACAGTGAAGCAGTCTGGGAAGAGTGTCCTGCAGCCAGTTCTCGTTGAAAATAACAAAAGTGACATCACAAGACAATGCAAAAGAGCGGTGGAGAAATCAGAACCAGCGCGAGTGCAGGGAGCTTCAAAAAGTGACATTAGCACAAAGGTGAGAGCTGATTGTTGAGTAGAGGGCAAGTGTTTTTCTCCAGTTCTCTTTTCCAGTTTTTCTCCAGTTTAAAATAGATTAAGCTAAGGAAAGGTAAGGGTTCTAGTTTTTATTTAAAGTACATAAATAATTTAATGTCGCAAATCAGGTAGAGAAGGTGGTTAAGAAGGCATACGGGATACTTGCCTTTATCAGCCGAGGCATAGAATATAAGAGCAGGGAGGTTATGCCAGAACTGTATAAAACGCTGGTTAGGCCACAGCTAGAGTACTGCGTGCAGTTCTAGAATCCACATTATAGGAAGGATGTAATTGCACTAGAGAGAGTGCAGAGGAGATTTACCAGGATGTTGCCTGGGCTGGAGAGTTTTAGTTATAAAGAGAGATTGGATAGACTGGGGTTATTTTCCCTGCAGCAGAGGAGATTGAGGTGGGACATGATTGAGGTGTATAAAATTATGAGGGACATAGATAGGGTAGACAGGAAGGAACTTTTCCCCTTGGTGGGCGGATCAATAACCAGGGGGAATAGATTTAAGGGGCAGGAGGTTTAGAGGGGATGTGAGGAAGAATTTTTTCACCCAGAGGGTGGTGGGAATCTGGAACTCACTGCCTGAAAGGGTGGTAGAGGGAGAAACCCTCATAACATTTAAGAAGTATTTGGATGTGCACTTGTAATGCCATGGCATACAGGGCTATGGGCCTAGTGCTGGAAAATGGGATTAGAATAGTTAGGTACTTGTTTAACCGGCGTAAACTCGATGGGCTGAAAGATCTTTTTCCGTGCTGTAGACCTCTATGACTCTATGACCATCGTGTATATTAAAAATAACTTACATTTATTAATTGAACCTGGTTAACACCATGAGTACTTTACCAATAAAAATAATAATACTTTTAATGTCTACAACCAAAGGTTGCATAACTACACAATGACAGGAATCCTGTGGAATGGAGTGTCAGTAGTTCACTTACTTCTCCAATGCACTGCGGACTGGTGGAAGTCCTCCACAGCTGTGTTTGTGAACGGTCTCCAGAAGTTGACAGCCATGAATCTAAAGGTAGAAAAACAAAGAAATGGTGAAAACCAACTTATCGAATCCACCAGTAGCCAACTATTTACAGTACAGCTCAAAATTCAACATTGCTGTTAAAATATTACATTTCATTTTTCAAGATATCATTTTATTCTCCCTTCCTCCTGTCTCTCACCAGGTTACACAGACACCAGCAGCCCTCTTCTAACGCTGCCAAGACAAGAGCATATTTGCTGAGTATCAGCATAATAAGGTAACTTGATCCTGTCCCCATCCAACATCCACATGCATGCTCTCTCAAGTGAGGGTTCCATAGCATCGGGAAAAGGTACTCCCATCTTGAGCCCTGAGACAGAGAGGCTGAGTGTACATCCTTTAATACAGCCTTGGCTGAGACCAGCTAATTCGACACAGACCAGGGACTGAGCTGAGATGATACCAGAACTGAGAAGCTGTAACTATCAGGAAAGGCTGAACAGGCTGGGGCTCTTGACTCTAGAAAAGACAAGACTGAAAGGCGAAACAATCAGAGGTCTTTAAGATCATGAAAGGGTTCAATAGAGGAGCATGGAGAAGATATTCCCACTTCAGGGGAGACCAAAACTAGGGGCCATCAATAGAAGATAGCCACCAATAAATCCAATAGGAAATCCAGGGGAAACCTCTTTATTTAGAGAGTAGAAAGAGCGAGTTATGTGGAACCCACTACCAGGGAGCGATTGAGGCGAATAGTATTGGTACATTTAAGGGGAAGCTAGATAAACACATGAAAAAGAAAAGAACAGAAGTATATTTTAATAGGATGAGATGAAGAAGGGCAGGAGTATGGAGCACAAACATTGGTATAGACCAGGTAGTCCAAATGGCCCGTGTCTGTGCTGCAAAATCTGTCATTTCTGGTCATGTGGGATTTCCTTTTTGCAGCTCTAGAGGCTCTGGAATTCCCTCCCTACAACTCGCTTTCTTCCTTTAAGAAGCTGCTTACAACCTACCTCTTTGACAAGGCTATCGGTCATCTGTCCTAATATCTCATGTGGGTCGATGTCAAATATTGTCTGATAACACTCTTGTAAAGCAACTTGGAGCATTTTACTACTTTAAAAGGTGTCATATAAATGCAAGCTGTTGTGAAGGCTAGTTGAAGAAAGGTATGTCGAGTGTTATTATTAGGTTTATTTCATGCAGCAACACCTTTGCTGGGAGGAAAAATATCCTGTTTTAAGTCAATGTGACTTTACACTGTGTGTGACACTCTTAATCAATCACCTCAAATTGCCCTCCTGATGGGTGTCAGACCTGTAACTGCTGCCAATTGCTCCAAGTGTTATATAGTTCAATAAACTTCCACCAGACACAATCTAACACTGAGAGTAGAATCTATCATTCCATTGTGGGTGTTTGTTCACAACCTAAGTTGACACAGTGAGAATCTTTTACCCTCCAAGCACTGTTGAAATCTCAGTGACAACAAAGTCCAATGAGATTCCTGAAATACAACAACTTGCAATAATATAGCACCTTCAACGTATGTTGAATTGTATCAACAATATTGTATCAGAACATCAAAGTCCCCAAACTGCTTCACAGAAGTGTTATCAAACAAAACTGGACCTCCAAGACACAGGAAATATTAAGACAGCACTTAGAGTGGTGGGTTTTAAGGAAGAGAGGGTGAAACAGCCAGGGATGGAATGACAGAGCCTACGACCCAGACAGCTAAATCGTGCATAAGAACTTAGAATAGCACAATCCACTTACTATAACCACACAGTGATTTAAAAAGTCAAACAGAAAAACTGCACAGCTGCAAAACTGATGGATATGTTTCAATTACAGAACTCAGATAGGTTAATTAAAAAGGCAAAGACCATTTGACCTTGAACTGAATACTAATTTGTTGGGATATAAATTGTATAACTAGCCATTAAGTAGGTCTGGCACACAAGATACATAGAATTGCATTTCTTTTTGATATCTCTGCACCATTTATATTTAATAACTACGAACCCTTTCAGATTGAAGAAATTTTTGTAAATTCTTTTTGAAAAAGAATGTTTCTTATCTCTCACTCCCTTCCCTGATAGTTTGATAGCCTCTTCAGAAAACACATTTTGTCTGAATTGCCTGTATAATTTTCCTGATGCAAAAACTATGCCCATAGTTCCAAAATTCTGTACTCTGCAAAAAACCCATCCACTAACAGCTCATCAAACCCCATCAGGAACTTCTGTCAAGCTTCCCGTTCCATCTCATTTCAAGAATGATTTTAAACATCCCTCAATAAGTTCAAAGAAAAGAACTTGAATTTACAAAACACTTTTCCCAAATGTGGCATGTCTAAAATTGCTTTACATTAATGAAATACTCTTTTAGAAATGTACTGTTGTGATGAGGGGAAATGTGGCAGCCAATTTGCACACAGAAATATGCCACGAACACCAATGTGATAATGATCAAATAATCTGCTTTATACTAATGTTGATTGAGGGATAAATTTTAGCAACGACTCGGGGGAGAACTCCTCTGCTCTTACTTGTACAGAGGCATGAGTTATTTTACATCCACCCAAGAGGGCAGACTCTCTTTAACATCTCAGCCTAAAGACAGCAGCTTCAGCCTTCTGACCCAGAGGTGAGCATGCTACTACTGTGCCATTCCTAACGTATTTCCAGTCCATATATCACCAAGGCTGAAAAGAGATGAGATAAATCGGAAAGCGGTAACAAGATGACAAGTTACTTGGATCCCACGGAATAGGTGCCACGAGAGAAAGACAGACAGTCTGCTCTGCGAACAGCAAACGTCTGGGCAATAACTTAGGTCCTAAATATATCTCTTAAAACCAACGCTTACCTTTTGAGATTTGATTTGTTCAACCACCACCATGACAGATGGAAACAGCAGCTGGAACTGGGAATGAAAATAAACTGTTAGATAATGAAGACTGGGCAATATTGTATCAGAACATCTTGGCTCAGCAAATCTGCCTAGGCTGATGGGGTTAACAGCTCCTCACGCTGTCATCTCCAAATGTCAGATAAGAAATAAGACTGGACGATCTCAGCCCAGTTCCTTGTTGTGTAGGGCCACAAATCTGGATTACCAGTAAGAAACAACTTATAACAACTATCCTGAAAGATGGGATAGAAATATCTTGTGGAATTATAATAAATAATTCTATACTAGCATGTCCTGATTAAGATTGCATTACATTTAAGTCTTCCACTCTATCCTCAAGGATACCCCTTATCACCTGTGTTGAGCCTGCTGAACAGGATTGAGGGGCTGAATGTCCTATTTCTGTTCCTTTGTCCTAGCTCCTAAACTTCCTGACTACCCAGTCTATTGTCCTCTGTCAGTAGACAGTCCATTTGGGAGATTCACCTTCAATATTGTGAGCAACAGAGGGCGACATAGTAAGAGTGCAAGCCTCATTTCACTACTGGGCCAGCTTCTATGTACTGCAACATGAGCTTACCTGATCCAAAGAGTAGTTCACATGTGAGATGGAGAGGTGTGGGTCTGCCAAGAACTGCAAGTAGATATACAAGAACTATGTTATCTCATAATGTACATTAGCAACTTTCAGAAAATGTTTTTTTTATTCATTCATAGGGTGCGGGCGTCGCTGGCTAGGCCAGCATTTATTGCCCATCTTTAATTGCCCTCAAGAAGGTGGTGGTGAGCTGCCTTCTTGAACCAATGCAGTCCGTGGTGTAGGTACACCCACAGTGCTGTTGGGGGAGGGAGTTCCAGGATTTTGACCCAATGACAGTGAAGGAATGGCGACATGCTTACATATAGACAATATTCATCCCCAAATCAACAGAAAACTTGGTCATGTATCTCACTGCTGCCCATGGGAACTTGCTGTGCACAATTGGCTGCTGTGTTTCTCTATAATACAATTGACTACATGTGAAATGTACATTCTTGGCTATGAAGGGTTTTGGAATATCAGGAGACAGTGCTTTCCCAAGTTCAATCTAAATGCAAGCTGTTTCTTTCTGTACCAGCTTATCTCCTTTGATGTACAGAAGGGCATTGGGCAATGTGTTTCATGGTCATTGTACAGACATGGGATTTGTTTTTATCACATTCGGAGGTCAGAGAGGATTTTCCCAAGTTTTGTTGTTCCCTGAATTGGCATCTCCCAGGAAATTACTGGTGGTTGGGAGCATTGAGGATTCCGAGTGGCACCATGGCCTTAAGCAACAGGTGTGATAGACCAGCTGGTCTTTGCCTATTGCCATTTTCATATGTTCGTACATCTAAGAGCACACCACATGTCTTGGGGTGCAGTGGTGTTGGTTGACGGAAGAATGTTGGCCAGGGCACCAGTAGATCTCCATGCTGTTCTTTAAATAGCACCATGGAATTTTTACCAGCCACCTGAAACATCAGAACAGGTAGGCCAGGCTTCAGATTGAAAAAAACAAAGAAACCTGTAATGTATTGCTGGTTGTTCTCCCACAGTTTACATCTTTAGTCATAGTGGACATCGTTATTGAAATATTATCAACACTGAGTTTTTTTCAAATTATAGTGAAATTGTTTACACATCTCATATTTAGTATTTCTACAATATTATCATACAGGTTGAAGACAGTTACCTCCTGCTCAAGGTCAAGTAGAGCCTGTCTATAGGGCTGCAGCATGGAGTCTAATCCAGTACAAAAGGCACGGAGATAAATTCCGTGCAATCCAGCCTGGCCCTGCTGGGAAGGGTGGCACTCCTGTAACACAAGACTCACGGCATAAGAGAAATCAATGCAAGATTAGAATGGAGGAAGGAAAAGGGATTAAAAGAATATGGGAATAGGGTGGGTAAATATGATTAGTAACATTTTCTCATATTGAGGGAAAAGGCTGACATGGAGTGGTTGGGCTGAATTGCCCACATCATTTCTTTCTATTGTGCTCAAATGTTTTTATATTGTAGCCAACAAGGACTTATATTTACTGTATCCATTACATAGTTAGGAAACCTGCTTGAGTGCATTCATTTTCTGCTATTTAAATGCCTCACCTTAAAATGTGTCATCTATAATGCAATGTTTGGAAATAATTTGTCCATTATAGTCTTGTTGTTTAATTCTTAATATGAAGCCAATTCTTAAAATGAATTCCAATGGAATCTCATCACTTCACAGTAACACTCCTGTTACGATACAGAATTCTTAATAGCCCCAGTGTCTCTATAATAGCACTTCTGGCATATATCTAATGGGATTCTGAATAACACTAACGATTTTGTCCCTATTAGCATGTTCAGAAAATTATGCCAAAAGAAAGATTAAATGAAAAACAGAGTGGTGATGATGAATATGGGAATGTCTAAGAAAGGCAAAGAGGCTTATCAGCTTTTGAAACAGGAGCTCTGAATGTTAAAGCAAGGAACTAATGTTGAAGTTATACCAAGACATTGGTTAGGCCATTGACTGGAATACCGTGCCCCGTTCTGGGCATGTAGGGATATTACTAGAAAGGGACAATGAAGAATAATGCCGGGATTGAGAGGCTTCAGTGCAACATAAACGCCAGCATGGAGTGAATGGGCTAAATGGCTTCTTTCTCTGCTGTGTATTCTAAGTAATCCTTTGTTACATTTATGAAGAGTAGTTTGAAATATGGAGGTTTTACACTCTGGAAGAAGAAAAGAATTAAAGGAAGATCAACATTATGAAAGGTTTTTACAGGATAAATGGGGTTGGATTATTTATATCAATAATAAGGGATCAGATCGAACGTCATCACTCAAATAACAAGGGGGAAGTTAAAAGAAATGTTGTCACATAGATCGTAGAATGTTTTTTACACGTGGCTATTGATACAGACACCACATCATTTAAATGGAAATGAGATAAGTATTTGAAAAGAAAAATATGGAGATAGGAGAAGGGGAATGGGATTAGAATAGACACCTCCAATTAAAGAATCACCATAAGAATAGGCACAATGGCATTTTTTCTATGGTTTAATTGCATTAACTTCAAACTTAACATACTTCGCATTTTGTAACATTTCTGTTAAAAATCATCACAGTTGCCCTAATGCCTCAGCCAGCCAGAGTAATTCAGCTATCCAGATCAGGAGAGGCCCAATTCAATCCAGTCTTAGTTAGACAGTCTCATCTGATTTGCCAGTTCTGCCCTTACAATCTGTCTCAGCACCCCCTGGGTTAGGGAGGGGAAACATTGCTTTGGTTCCTGCTTCTGAGATATTACAAAGATTTCTATTGGAACTGCATGCACTTAGAGAGGTCAGGTACCAACCAGGGATGGCATTGGTTTTGAAGCCTTCCAAATCTGCATATCCTGATGACATTCACTATCTAGGCTCAGGCAAGGTAGCAGACAACAGTCATTGTAAAGTGTGTCATATAAGTCAGAGCATTCAGGACAGAAAGAGCATAAGAGGGGAAGAGGAAACCCACTCAGTACAGAACCTACCTGCTGCTGCACATGTCCAGTGTATTGCTCAATGAACTCTGTAAAGCGAATATAGTCAGTGCCTAACTTGCACAGACGATTTAAGACACTGGTCTCACTGGGATGAAGGAACGGCAAATCCTGAGATACCTGGAACAGAGACAATGCTGATGCAACAGTTTGTTCCGTTAATATAAAATGCTCAAGCTGCCTTACATTAGGGAAAGAGATTATTAAGTTACGTACTTCTCAAAGCCAATAATGTGCTTGATTCAAAGTATAGCTCGTACAACCTGAAGATCAAAACTATTAGCTTTGAATGACACGTAAAGCACATAGACGTTGAGTTAATGAGTTTAAAATTATCAGTACAGATGATGGATTTGGTCCATGTGAATCATACAAACATACAAAATAGGAGTAGGAGTAGGCCATTTGGCCCCTTGAGCCTGCTCTGCCATTCAATAAGATCCTGGCTGATCTGTTTGTGTTTTGAGTTCTACATTCCCATCTACCCCCAATAACCTTTGATTCCCTTGCTTAACAAGAATCTATCTACCTCAGTCTTAAAAATATTCAATGACTCTGCCTTCACCGCTATCTAAGGCAGAGATTTCCAAAGTTGCATACTCCTCGAGGGAAAACATTTCTCCTCAGCTCTGTTCCAAAAGGGTGACCCCTAATTTTAAAACAGTGCCACCTAGTCTGGACTTGCTCACAAGAACATCCTTTTCACATCCACATTGTCAAGACCGTTCAGGATCTTATATAGTTCAATCAAATCACCCCTAACTCTTCTAAACTCCAGTGGAAACAAGTCCAACCTATCCTCATAAGACAACCCACTCATTCCAGGTACCAATCCGATACACCTCTGCACCACCTCCAATACATTTACATCCACCCTTAAATAAAGGGACCAAAATTACACACAGGATTTGAGATGGGAAGCATAACATCCTTACTTTGATGTTCAATTCCTCTCGTAATAAAGGATAGCATTCCATTAGCCTTCCTGATTACTTGCTTTGTCTGCAGACTAACTTTTTGTGACTCATGCACAAGGACACCTAGGCCTGAATATTGCTGTTGGTGTGCAAGGGCAGGCCCAACATGCTGACGTCATTTAGATATTTCGTTCGGCGGGTACGCGCCCGCCAAACTGTCAACGGCCTATTAAGGCCATTAAAAAAACAATTAAATTTGTTTGCAACGCTGCCTGTCCAATCTTAAGGCTGGCGGGCAGGCAAAGAGCCCCAGCGGCCTTCACGTTTTTTAGGAAACCTCATCCACGAGTGGGGTGAGGTTTCTGAAGCTTTTACTTTGATAACATTTTCCTAAATATAAAAACATGTCCCAGCTCATGTGATACTGTCACATGACAGGACACGTTTAAGTAATTTTGTACTTTATTTGTAACTAAATTTTTAAGCAACTTAATCTCCCTGAGGCAGCTCCGTGCCTCGGGGAGATTCCTGCGCTCTTTCAGCGCAGGCCCCGACTCTCCCTCCTCCCCCCACCCACACAGGGAGCGCTGAGCGCTACTGGCCGTGCATCACGCTGGGCCCGCCCACATTAAATGGTGGCGCGCAGCCGCTCCCAACATAGGTAAGTTTCTGGCCCTAGATCCCTCTGCACCTCGGAATTCTGCAGTCACTCCCTGTTTAAGTAATACTCAGCTTTTTGATTCTTCCTGCCATAGTGAACAACTTCACATTCTCCCGCATTATACTCCATCTGCCAGATTTTTGCCCACTCACTCAACTTATCTATAACCATCTACAAACTCCTTGTCTTCTTCACAACACACTTTCCTGCCTATCTTTGTGTCGTCTGTAAATTTAGCTACCATGACTTCACTTCCCTCATCTAAGTCATTGGTGTAAATTGTAATAAAGTTAAGGCCCAAGCACAAACCCCTGCGGGTCTCCACTAATCATATCTTGCCAATCAGACAAAGACCATTTATGCATACTCTGTTTTCTTCCAGCCAACTAATCCTCTATCCAGGTTATAAGTTACCCACTACACCAGGAGCTTTTACTTTCCACAATAAACTTTGACGTGGCACCTTATCAATGCCTTCTGGAAATATATCTTGCTATGCGAATCTAAGGTTCTCTCATCACAGTATCTAGCTGCCTCTTGAAAGATCCTGGAGTTTTGCCTCTACTACCCTATGTAGGAACATAAGAAATAGGAGCAGGAATATAGGCCATTCAGCCCTTCGAGCCTGCTCTGCCATTCAATAAAATCATGGTTGATCTCTCTCAACTCCTGCTCTATTGCCAAAAAATGGAGAACCATTTCAGGCACTGATCACACTTTTTTTGGGCACTTGGATAAGAAATTGGCTGAGTGACAGAAAACAGTAGTGATAAGTGGTTGATTTTCAGATTGGAGGAAGGTTTGTAATGAAGTCCCCCAGGGGCCAGTGTTGGGACCCTTGCTCTTCCTGATATATATTAATGATCGATTTAGTGTTCAGGGCATGATTTCAAAATTTGCAGATGATGCGAAGATTGGAAATGTTGTCAACTGTGATGAGGATAGTCTTGAACTTCAAAAGGGCATAGACATGTTGGTGGATTGGGCAAACAAGTGGCAGATGAAACTCAATGCAGAGAAGTGTGAAGCGATTCATTTTGGCAGGAAGAATATGGAGAGTTGGTATAAAATAAAGGAAGAAACTCTAAAGTGGGAACAGAAACAGAGGGGCCTCAGTGTACATGTGCATAACTCATTGAACATGGCAGGGCGTGTTGAGAGATCAGTTAATAAAGCATCTCAGGCTTTATTAATAGCGGCACTGAGTACAAGAGTAAGGAGGTCATGTTGAACTTGTATAAGACACTAGTTAGGCATCATCTGAAGTTCAAGACTCATCTGGAATGCTGCAAATAGTTCTGGGCGCCATACTTGAGAAAGGATGTGAAGACATTGGAGAGAATACAGAGGAGATTCACAAGAATGATTCCTGGGATGAAGAACTCTAGCTATGAGGGTAGATTGGAGAGGTTGGGACTATCTTCCTATGAGCCAAATGGACTCCTCCAGCACTGTATCAATTCTGAGAGTCTGTGAAATCCAGGAACGCACAATGATCTGAGGCCACTCTGCTCCGGCTCCGGATGCTGCTTATTAGTCCAGTTATCAGCACCACCTTACCCATCATCCCCAAATGCTGAGGCATTTTGGCTCATTTCAAAGAAAGTGCAGAGATTCGGCAGGGGTTGGAGTTAGGGGGGGGGGACAGATCATACGGACTGCAGCCACAGAGGGAATCTTTAGAATTCTCTACACCAGAGGATTGTGAATGCTCAATTCTTGAATATGTTTAACAAAGAACAAAGAAAAGTACAGCACAGGAACAGGCCCTTCAGCCCTCCAAGCCTACGCTGATCATATTGCCCGTCAACTAAAACATTTTGCACTTCCGGAGTCCGTGTCCCTCTATTCCCATCCTATTCATGTACTTGTCAAGCTGCCTCTTAAACACCACTATCGTACCTGCTTCCACCACCTCCTCTGGCAGCGAATTCCAGACACTCACTACCCTCTGCGTAAAAAACTTGCCCCGCACATCTCCTCTACAGTTTTCTCCTCTCAACTTAAATCTATGTCCCCTAGTAATTGGCTCTTCCACTAGGGGAAAAAGCTTCTATCTACTCTGTCCATGCCACTCATAATTTTGTAAACTTCTATCAAGTTGCCCCTCAATCTCCGTCGCTCTACTGAGAACAATCCGAGTTTCTCCAACCTGTCCTCATAGCTAATAACCTCCAGACCAGGCAGCATCATGGTAAACCTCCTCTACACCCTCTCCAACGCCTCCATATCCTTCTGGTAATGTGGCGACCAGAATTGCATGCAATATTCCAAGTGTGGCCTAACCAAGGTTCTATACAGCTGCATCATGACTTCCCAGCTTTTATACTCAATACCCCTGCCAATGAAGGCAAGCATGCCATATGCCTTCCTGACTACCTCATCCACCTGCGGACCTGTACACCCAGATCCCTCTGCCCGTCAATGCACTTAAGGGTTCTGCCATTTACTGTATAATTTCTGCCTCTATTAGACCTTAAGGCTGAGACTCGCATGATGTTTGGTCTCTCAGGGAATCAAGGGACATGGGAGGTGAGCAGGAAAGTGGAGTTGAGGCAGATCAGCCATGATCATAGTGAATGGCAGTTTGGACTCGACAGGCTGAATGGAATATCCCTGCTCCTAGTTCTTATGTTATGATCTCTGCATACGTACTGCTGGCTGAAAGCAGGAGGTTGACATCCTTCCCGCCAAATAGGAAGTCACCCGCCGTATGGCGCCATTCACTTTTTTGACTTCCGTTAACAGTCGTGGTATTCATTCGGGGCACAAGTTTTGTGAAGTGGGTGGACATCGTATGCCTGGACCTTTGAGACACACAACCTCACCCGATGATGAAGGACTCGAAATGCTAATGCTTGTGTGTGTGTGTGTGTGTGTACCCCCCCACCCCCCCACTGTCTCCACAGATGCTGTTAGACCTGCTGAGTTTTTCCAGCATTTTCTGTTTTTGCCTCAGATTTCCTGTATTTTGCTTTTATCTCACCCAAATTGGGAGGGGAGGGGGAGGGGGTGATGGGGGGAGGGGAGAGAGGCAGATGGGGGGGGAAGGGGGGAGGGGGACGGATGGGGAGGGAGATGGAGATGGGGAGGGAGATGGGGAGGGGGAGGGAGATGGGGAGGGGGAGGGAGATGGGGAGGGGGAGGGAGTTGGGGAGGGGGAGGGAGATGGGGAGGGGGAGGGAGAGGGGGAGGGAGATGGAGAGGGAGATGGGGAGGGAGATGGGGAGGGAGATGGGGAGGGAGATGGGGAGGGGGAGGGAGATGGGGAGGGGGAGGGAGATGGAGATGGGGAGGGAGATGGAGATGGGGAGCGAGATGGAGATGGGGAGCGAGATGGAGATGGGGAGGGAGATGGAGATGGGGAGGGGGGGAAGAGGGGGGCAAGAGGAGGAGGGGTGGGGGAGGGGGGCAAGAGGGGGAGGGGGGGGCGGTGGCCATCCTGGGAAAATGACTTTTTGCGCCCCTCCAGCCCGTGCGGTGAAGCCTGATGAGCTCCAGGATTTAGATAAAGGAATCATGTCCGAGTGAAGATGGTGATGGTGATGCCATGGCGGCGGGGGGGGGGGGGGGGGGGGGGGGGGAGGGGGAGGGGGTGGGGGAAAGAGGAGGGGGAGGGGGGGGAAAGGGGAGGAGGGGTGGGGGAGGGGTGGGGGGAGGTGGTGGGGAGGGGGAGGGGTGGGTGGGGGGAAAGAGGGGGAGGGATGGGGGGGAGGGGGGGAAAGAGGGGGAGGGGTGGGGGGGAAAGAGGGGGAGGGGTGGGGGAGGGGGGTGGGAAGAGGAGGGGTGGGTTGGGGGGAAAGAGGGGGAGGGGAAAGAGGGGGAGGGGAGGGGTGGGGGGGGGGGGGGGGGAAGAGGGGGAGGGGGGGCGGTGGCCATCCTGGGAAAACGACTTTTTGCGCCCCTCCAGCCCGTGCGGTGAAGCCTGATGAGCTCCAGGATTTAGATAAAGGAATCATGTCCGAGTGAAGATGGTGATGGTGATGGTGATGCCATGGGGGTGGGGCGGCGGGGATTCAATCCCTCAGGGGGATGGGATGATGACAGGAGATCCTGACTGACCAAGAGTTGATATGGTGTCTGCTCCCTCACACAGTGGTGGAGGCAGAAACCCCATTAGAAGCATTTAGATGTGCAATTGTTATATATGTTATATATTGTTGTATATGTTTCTCTCTCAGGAGAGACTCAGATGGGCCCAGTTGTTTCCCCCCGGCCCAGGCCTCTCGGTTGCCATGGTGCCCCAGGCTCTCCCTCACCTGTAGGCCGCTTCGTTTGTTCCAGCTGAAGATGCTGCCCGGGTATCCGCTCAGTGCCAGCAGCAGCTCGTGGATCATCTCCCCTATCGGCCCAAGTGAAGACGGCCGCTCTCACTCTGCAAAGAACAACAAGAGACAACAACCGGCTTCCATTTACCGCCGTACTCAGTTAACGGCGCCTTCGCTCGCCGCCATCTTTAAGACTGGCAGTCGACCGATCAAAGTGGCAACGCGAGCTGCCGCCATTTTTTCTCCAGGCAAGTTGCGCCGCCATTTTTGATGGAGGCACGAACCAACTCTCACAGTCTGAGGTTGCCGCCATCTTTCTTGCTGGCCAGCTTGCTTGCAAAATCTGTATCAGAGTTGCTCAATACAAATTGCTGTCTGGCCATACGTCCGGCTACAGTGACACTGTTTTAGCCACATTATTTTATATTCGTTCATGGGATGTAGGCCTCACAGGCAAGGCCAGCGTGTCCTTCAGTCACCTTCTTGAACTGCTGTAGACCATGAGACATAGATACACCTACAGTGCTTTAGTACCTATTCCATGATTTTGATCCAGCGACAGTGAAGGAACAGCGATATAGTTCCAAATCAGGATGGAGTGTGGCTTGGAGAAGAAATTCAGGTGGTGGTGATCACAGGCACTTCAGGCCCCTCCTAGGTGACAGGGGTCCCAGGTTTAGAAGGTGTTGTGAAGCCTGGGTGACCGAGAAAGATTAAGGGACACTTTTGAGTGGTGAACCCGTGAAAGCAGGGTTCCTTGGGTGGTGGTGGGGGGAGATGGTGGGCACCACCGAACTTTAACATTGGGCCAAAAAGATAAAAACAAAGAGAACTGCGGATGCTGGAAATGCAAAACAAAAACAGAATTACCTGGAAAAACTCAGCAGGTCTGGCAGCATCGGCGGAGAAGAAATCGACTCAAAATCAAGTTCTGTCGAAGGGTCATGAGGACTCGAAACGTCAACTCTTTTCTTCTCCGCCGATGCTGCCAGACCTGCTGAGTTTTTCCAGGTAATTCTGTTTTTGTTTAACATTGGGCCGCCAGGAGGAGAGTTCAGGCGTGTGCTGCGCCCCTGCAAGATTTAAAGGTGTGGATTATGAGACATTACGCATCCTGGAAACAAACAACCCGGGACAGGGGACAACCGCCTCAGATGCAGGATGGTCCTGTAAAATCTGGGACTGTTGGTCACCTTGGTGAACTGCTGCAGTTGTGCTACTTTTATGTACAATCCAGGTAAATGTGCCTCACAGGTGTGTACATTGACTTAACAAACATCCACCATAATTCAATGACAAGGGAGTAAAAACAGCCACAATGATCAACATACACTCGCACACTCTACTCTTCCTCTCACTTTTGCACCAATAAATGAAAATGAAGGTTAAAGTTCATAAGTGTACTCCATGCAAATACAAATATTGAGATCACATGACGCAATGGTTTTACTTTTTACTCATCAGAAATCCAATTAACCGCATATGGCTGACAGCTAATGCATTGACAGCACTGATCTATACTGACTAAGCTCTTTAACTAGAGGAAATAATTAAAATAGGCCCAGCAGAATTGTAAATCATATTTAATTTTACCATCTGCATCGTGAGATGGGATTTGTAGTTCAAGTTGGATGGTTTTCGCCCATCCCCAAAGTCATCTTGCTGTCGGAGAGCTCTAGCTATAGTTCTAGGCCAGTGAGAAAGTGCCATGAACAGGATGACTATGATGTACTGAGCCACGCACACAAACGTGCGCAGCACACACGGAAGCGTGCACACACACACACACACACACACACACACACACAAGGAATGTCTTATTTGCAGGCCCAACACTGTCGACCCAATAACAGCAATCTCCAGACGAACTACAGCAGAAACAGACAATTTGGCCTATCTTACCTATGCAAGTGTCCATTCTCTACGCAACCTCTTCCCACTCTGACCTGTATCCCTTCATTCCCTCCTCCCTCATATATGCAATATATGGGCCTTAACATTAAGAATCTCAAAGCACCTCACAAAAGGCTTATGGAAAACAGGCAATATGCCAAGAAACTAAAGGACGGAATGAATAACTAAATGTTTGGTTGAAGAAATATGTTCTCCGTGAGTTATTATAGGTGAAAGGAAGAAGGGAAGGGGCTTAGGGAAGGAATTCCAAAGGGTAGAACCTAAGCAACTGAGTCAATGTGGAGGAAGAAGGGCTGGAGTCAAAGGGGTAGATTGACCAGGGAAGTCAGAATGGCAGAAGCGAGCTGGAGGAAGGTGCAGAGATACAACAGACTGAGGACATGGAACAATTTAAATATGATTTTAAATTTGAGGTACTCTGGGATGGGGTACCAAAGTAGGATAGCAAATACTGGATGAGAAGTTGGACAGGATACACACTGCAGAGGTATAAACATAGATAAAGCAACATGTAATGGAAAAAATGCATGCAATTTTAAGATTTTTTAATATATCAGATAGTTAATATAACATATACATAGTATATTCCTCAGACACTGGAGCAAGTGTGTCCATATGCAGCAAAAGCTGAACAACATTCAGGCTTGGGCTGATAAGTAGTAAGTAACATTCATGCCACACAATTGCCAGACAGTGATCATCTCCAACAAGAGAGTATCCAACCAACTCCCCTTGACATTCAATGGCATTACCGCAACTGAATCCCCCACTACTAACATCCTGGGGATTACCATTGACCAGAATCTGAACTGAACCAGTCATATAAATGTAATTCTGTGATTGAACAACATTTGTCAAATAATCCTCAGTGTGCTGAGAATTACGTTGACAGACAACTTAAGATTGTCAGTCGGGCTCACAATGTGACACATTTGCATGTACTGGTAACCACATATATTAATACACAGGACCCTGTTCTTTGCAGACAGAAAGAACATGTATACACATTGCGCCTGTTTCAGCTAAACAAAGTAAGTGACAGCCATTCATGCCTTGATTAAACAGGGTCAAGCTGCTTGGTTTAAATTTCAAACAATGTTTGGTAGTTAATTGTAAGTCACCATCACTGGTGCATTCTACATGGCAATGCCTCTTCCAATCAGAGTCCTCTTACCGACCAATCAGCACTCTCTTCACACACAGTATAAATTGTGGTTTTCCCTGGTATTCTTGTGAAGAGTCCTGATGAATGCAAGACAAACAGCTTCGACATGTCTCCCTTTTCAGCAATATTCAAGTTCTGTCTGACCAAACAACTATTAGCCTTATAAACGCTGTGGCTATAAGAGCAGGCCAGAGGCTGGGAATTCTACAGAGTAACTCATCTCCTGACTCCTCCAAGCCTGTCCCCCATCTACAAGGCACAAGTCAGGAGTGTGATGGAATACTCCCCACTTGCCTGGATGAGTGCAGCTCCAACAACACTCAAGAAGCTCGACACCGTCCAGGACAAAGCAGCCCCCTTGATTGGCACCACATCCACCACCTTAAACATTCACTCCCTCCATCATCGATGCACAGTAGCAGCAGTGTGTGCCATCTACAAGATACACTGCAGCAACTCACCAAGGTTCCTTTGACAGTACCTTCAAAACCTGCTCCCTCTACCACCTTAAAAGACAAGGGCAGCAGACACATGGGAACACCGCCAGCTGGAAGTTCCCCTCCAAACCACTCATCATCCTGACTTGGAAATATAACGCCGTTCCTTCACTGTCGCTGGGTCAAAATCCTGGAACTCCCTTCCTAACAGCACTGTGGGTGTACCTACACCACATGGACTGCAGCGGTTCAAGAAGGCAGCTCACCACCACCTTCTCAAGGGCAATTAGGGATGGGCAATAAATTCTGGCCCAGCCAGTGATGCCCACATCCCATGAATAAATAAAAAATATATAACTGGTGGTGGGAATTAAATGGTATTATTTACAGTTGGTTATGACTTGGTAATACATTTTCCAACAACAAGCTTGTTTTTGATGTTTTTTATTTTTTATGTTAAGAGGACAGAAAATATTATATCGAATATTATATTTATCTAATATTTTAGTGATCAGGCTTTGGTTTAGGGAGAGATTTTTCTGGCTTCTGAATGAACTTGCATTGAAGTTTGCTTCTGCAGCAGGCGGAACTTTCCAGAGCTTCAGAAGGCTTCGCCACCTCATTCCATACTCCTATTTTTGTCTCTAATAGGTAGGCATTTTTGTTGACGGAGTATTCTTTAACATTGCCATCGTCGGTAGCAGATGTTCCCCCGCAGACAAACACCATGTCTCTGATAAGGCACATGGCATGGCACACCTCCAATTTGGTTGCGTTGGGGAGCAAGGGGATTCGCTTGAGTGTTTTATTCACTTTGAACTTCTGTAAGCTCACCTCGATGGTGTGCTTGTGACTTTGCACGATGAGGGTCATGTCCCCATGGAAGGAAACAACTGGTCTGTGTTTGAACTCAATGGGGAATGTCAAGCTTTGCTTTACCTCCCCTGTTATGGTGTCGAAACAGTCCACAACTCCGACCCTGGAAATCCGGTCATTAATCATGCACCTCCCAGTTGCTATGTAGATGTATCTGTCCCCTTTGGTCACAACCTCAGCACAGTCCATGGGAACACTCATCCTCCCAACTGAAGTCCATTTCTCCTTCTTTTCGTCATACCTATAAATGGTGGAGATGTACTTCCTCGGTGCCACACTTCCCCCCACTGTGTACACTATGCCATTGCACGATATCATAGAATGAAAGACCAGCCCCAGTGGGAGATCTGGCAGTTTGTTCCAAGTACTTTTGTCCAGGTCGTACCTCCACGCTGCCTTCAGACTGGCATTTTGCTCGTTGGTGCCCCCTGTCACGTACAGGTACTTCCTTGTGCAGATGGCACCTAGCGCTGCAGCTCGATACGGCATCGCAGTAACTTTAATCCATTTGTTCTCATCAATGACATAGGCATAGATCGCGTTGCGGAAAGTGCCGTCGGAGCTTTGACCCCCGAGAACAAGAACCACATCCAGCAGAGCTCCTTTTCGTTGGAAGTAAGAGAGACTGGTCAGGTTTTCCTGTTTGCGGTGGCTCAGCACGTCCACTATAGCACATATACAGGTGTTGTTGTTCTTGATCAGCGCCTCTGTGCTGCTGATGTCTGAGAGGACCTCATCAGCTATACCATTCAAATAAACGTATGAGAACAGTTTCGGAAAGTAGCTCCTCCTGTCTTCTAAGTTATGGTTAGTCCACCTCAGTATGGTCTGTAAGACCTGATCTTCGTTGGCCGTGTGAAGGTCTTCATCTTTGACTAGTTTCAATAGGGTGTGGTATGGACAATCCACAAACTCTTTTGTTTCACTTAGAAGGAAGAATTGGTCTTTAAGGTAAATGTACAGTGTAGCAGCCAGGTCAGGTAAGTCATAGGTCTCCGCCAACCTGAGGGTGTACATGTAGTTTTGTCTGTCAAGGACAAGCTCCAAATACTCTACACAATGGGACTTGAGCCGTTTTATCATGAAGTACTTGGCTCCCTTCAACAGATCCTCCACATTTTTGTCAGCAATAACAATCTTACCCGTGTAGAAGTATTCCAGCAGCTGTTCTACCGACACCGGGTTCATGTAATCAATGTCAATGGTGACAGACAGTTCATCTGAGGGTTGGATGTTGCAGCTGTGGATTAAGTCCTTGACGTAGGGACTGACAGCCGTTAGGATGTTCTGATGGGCCGAGAATGAATGGGAACCCACATTGATCACCACGTCACAACATTCCTTCTTCTGCCTCTGGGCGTTCAGAGATTGTAATATGTAGGTGCTGTGTTTATGGTCATCAAATTCCAGCTTCATTCTCGGAGAGGCAAAACAGTTCTGAAGCTTCTGCAGCGGAGCCTCTTAAAACAGGTGTTTGTTGTAACCAGGAAGTGACTTAACAAGAAGGAGTTCTGACTTCACAATACATGTGCAACTCTTACAGCCCTTGTGTAAAGAACCTTTGTGATAGACACAACAGACAATTGAATAAACTCATAATCTGAATCTGGATCACCATCTCTGCTGCTGAATTTCTCTTTTTCCAAATGACCATCCCATTTCCCTGCAGTAAGAATCATTCCAGTGGGTTCCTAACATGTTGCAACTTTCAGTTGCAATAAATGTGCATGGAATAGCATCAAGCTGAGTCTTAGGACCAAGATGCTGGTTTGTTATGACTGAACGGTTAGGGTTTGGAATGTGCTGCCTGAGAGTGTGGTGGAGGCAGGTTCAACTGAGGCTTTCAAGAAGAAATTGGATGATCATTTGAAAAGAAACAATGTGCGGGGTTATTAGGAGAAGGCAGGAGAATGGCACTAGGTGAAGTGTTCATTAGGAGAGCCAGTGCAGACGCAATGGGCCGAATGGCCTCCTTCTGAGCTGTAACAATTCTATAATTCTGTGCCTCAGCACCACGTTGTATGGCTGTGGAACCTGAACAACTTAACAACTATCAAGATAGGCAGCTCAACAATTTTCACCTCACTATTTGTGGCACATCCTAGGCAAAAATAGATGGACAAAATGACGAATGCAGCCCTCTCAAAGGCAAGTCTCCCAAGAATGCTGGCACTCATCAAGCAGAGGCAATTCCACTGGATTGAGCACATTCGCACGATGGAAGACAGTTGCGTACCTAAGGATTTTCTGTATGACGAGGTAGCCAGAGCCAGATAATCAGTAGGACACCCGAGGCTCTGCTTCAAGAATGTTTGCATGTGTGCCATGAAGGCACTAAACATCGATTCTCACAGCCAGGAGACACTGGTTATCGACGGGGGAAAATGGTGAAATGATATGTGCCACCATGATGCCCAGTGTCTATCATGGCAAGAGGCACCAACAACAACCCTCAAAGAGACCTGGTCACCACTTCACATGTGGCACTTGTGGACAAACCTGTCTCTCATGGGTTGGTCACTTCAGCCATCAGTAAAAGGGCACCATATGAAGCTACCCCAGCCCCAAGGGATTTGACTTTTCCCCCTGGCAATTTCCCTTTAGAAATGCAAGGCAGAGGTATGGTCACCTAGCAACCTTACCCCATCGCAGCTTGATTATCCACTTCATCTTTAAAATGGATGACAGTCCTGAGACTTCAATACAAAATGCACGATTGAGTCTAACAGCTAAAAGATCTATGTGAGAGACGTACATAGTGCATGACAGGCATATAGAATGGAAGGAAGACAGAAGAAAGGGCGGAGAGAGGAAGACTGGAAGAAATAGCCACTGACAGGTAGCAGGCTAGACAAAAGAAAGGAGGAAGGCATGATGAACGGCAGAAAATGAGCGGAGAAGGAGAGAATTAATTTTACCAAGTGGGAGAAGAGTAGAAAGAAAGTTCGAGACACAATTTTGTTTTATTTTTACCTGTGGAGAATGTCGCAAGAGCTCAACCAGTTCACAGTGAGGAAGCAATTACATTCCATCTTTAGGAATTGGCCACAGTATTCGGCTGTTATCATTCTCAGCCTTGGACATTTACATCTTATTTTAATGAGCTCCTTCCTGTTCTATATAAATATACCATCAATGCGGGGATAAGCTTCATCTGCCTGCTGTGTGGTAGCAAAAAGATTCATGCAGGTTGGTGAAATTGCGAACAGATTTTGCAATTTCTCAATGTTTACCCTGTGTCCATATGCAGCCCTCAACATCAACAACAACAACTTGCATTGATATAGCACCTGTGACAAAGTAAAGCATCCCAGCTGCTCCACAGGAGCATTAACAAACAATGTCACATTAGGGGATGTTAGGATGGGTGATCAAAAGCTTAGTCAAAGAGGCAGGTTTTAAAGAGCATCTTAAAAGTGGAGAGGTTTAGGGAGCTTATTCCAGAGTTTAACTGCCGCTATTGGGAGGGTGATTAAAATTGGGGATGTATAAGAAGTCAGAATTGGAGAAGCACAGAGACCTCAGAATCTCCTCCCTAATGAGGAATTTGGGGTGCCATTTGTACATTTTTTTTTGCAAATGGATTATTTGTGCAATGATTGCTTGACTTGAGGAGAAAGCTGACACCTTTTGTCACATGCGTGGATGTTCCTGGGTGCTTATATGTTCAAACAAATATTTCCCTGTGTGTGTGAAGTCTTAACGTTTTGTCAACGGGCTGTATGTTATTCCCTCCTACTTTTGTTTCTGTTTTTTCTAGCAGGGTGTCAAGCCCAGTGAAGGCATGTCTTATTCATAACTTCAAACATGGACTGTGTTCGTATGGAAGCTTCTGGAATGGTCTTTTATTCTTTTAAAATGGACATTCACAAAGTGGCTAAGATGGCTGCCAAGGGTCAAGTGACTTTTGCAACTTCAACACAGACTTATTTGCAGTTTCCTGAGAGTTTGTAATTGAACTGGGTGAGGGTTCCCCCAGAAGGGACATACCAAGATGAATACTATCTGCAGAGTTCACATTGCTATTGTTTAGGGATTCACCCAAAACACAAGTGCAGAGTCCATGTCTCTGAGTTGGAACACTAACTATGAAAGCTGGGTAGAAACCAATTCATCCTGAGTAAGTGTGAAGAACTCATCTATGATCTCCATTGTACAGCAATGGCTTTCATTCTGGGTGAACAATCCCAGTATTGGTCATGTGACTAAAACCAGCTATAATAACAAGCTTTTATGTGAAGATCCAGAAAGACTTAGGCAGTCTGCAAAAAACACCACTGCAGAATATCAGCTACAGACCAAGGCAGTAACATCAAAGCTTTTTTAAACTTGGAGGGTGCTACATCTTTAAAAAAACCTCCCAGCCTGATTCCTAAATTTGAGTACACCTGTTGAGAAATTTGAGATCCTGGTACAAACACCACAAGTTCTTTTGTCTAACTTTGTGACCTGCTAAACATTCATCCCTTTGAGAGAATCCTGCAATATTTCTGATGTCTGACTCAGCGATTTGAACTCATCTAAACTACAATACAAGGACTCCTTTCTTTAATGGGCCCGCAACAACTGTTCTCCTTCAATGAGCCAAATGCATGAACTATGAACTAGCCTTTTGTTTACAACTTGTAAAAGTGCACTGTTGTCTTTAACTATTTTTTCCCCAAGTGTGTGTATGTGTGTGTGTGAAAGATGTAGCGTTTAGACTTTCGAGTGAATGCGTGAGTAAATAATCCTCTTTGTTTAATCCCCCAAAAGCTTGATGCTGTTATTTTAATTGCTCACACACTCCCAGGCTAAGAAACACACACATCTTCCTCTCCAAAAATTACACTGACTACGAACAGTAAGGGAAAGGGTACAAGGGGTCAGTTCTCTCCTGACCTTTTCCATTACATGGACTACAGATCCATTTTGCTCCCATGTCCACATATCTGTCCTTGGCCTGCCACAATGTTCCTGTGAAGCTGAACGCCAACTGGAGGAACAGCACGTCACCTTCCGATTAGGCACTTTACAGCCTTCCGGACTTAACATTCAGTTCAACAACTTCAGACCATGAACTCTCTCCTCCATCTTTACTGCTTTTTTAATCCAATTTTAAAAAATTATGTATTTATTTATTTATTAATTTATTAAATTTTACATATTAAAAAAAATTAAATCCTTTTTCCCCAACGGGCCATCTGTCACTTGTTTCTATGTCGTGCTTTTACCGTGCACTGATCCTTGTTCTGCTATTAACACATTCTGCTATAATTCCTTTATGGCACTATCAGCACCTTCTTCAGTCTTTAACACTATCATTAACACTCCCTTTGTCTTGCATCTATTACATCTTTGTCAGTCTCTCCTGAGTTCCCACTTGTCCCTGACCTTCTATTTTGCTCCACCCCCTTCTCAAACATTACAAAACCCATTGCATTTCTACATCTCTTTAGCTCTCAAGAAGAGTTGTATGGAATCAAAATGTTAACTCTGTTTCTCTCTCCACACATGCTGTCAGACCTGCTGAGTTTTTCCAGCATTTCCTGAATAATTGGCCCAAGTGGCCATTCTTCAAAGGTGAAGCTTCACAGACAGCAACAGTGACTTATTCAAGCATGGTAGACCACAACTCCATCTTGCAAACACTTGATGTCCACACGCGTGCAATGTCCAACAGGGAACACTGGATATAGGTCAGGAGCAAAAACAATTTTGATAGGGTGCTGTAATTGTGGGTGGGGGGAAGGGAGTTAGGATTTATTTGGGTTATTCAAGGGATGTGAGCATTTCTGGCAAAGCCAGCACTTACTGCCCATCCCAAATTGCCCTTGAGTAGGTAGGGAAGAGTTGCCTCTTGAACCGTGTAGTCCGTGTGGTGGAGATACACCCATTGTGCTGTTAGGGAGGGAGTTCCAGGATTTTGATCTGGCAACATTGAAGGAACAGCCATATGTTTGCAAGTCAGGATGGTGTGTGGCTTGAAGGGAAACTTGGGGGGTTTTCCCATACGTTTGCTGCCCTTGACCTTCAAGATGGTAGAGATCAAGGATTTGGATGGTGCTGTTGAAGGAGCCTTAGTGAGTTGCTGCAGTGCATCTTGTAGATGGTACACACTGCCGACACTGTGTGTTGGTGGTGGAGGGAGTGAATGTTTAAGGTATAGGATGGTGTGCCGATCAAGCAGGCTGCTTTGTCCTGGGTGGTGTCAAGCTTCTTGAGTGCTGTTAGACCCTATCAACTGGCCTTTTTCACCTGTAATAATCTTGTAATTTGTTAACCTCCTAGCCTGGGGGCACTCAGGCCAATTCTCGTGTCTCTACTGCTGCCTGGGTTGAGACCAACCAACTCAGCATAGAATGGGGATTAAATGTGGGATGAACAAACAGCATAGTTACCAACTGAGCTGCCAAGGAGCATTCAGATATACCTCTTCAATTCCATTTCCAAAATATTTAATGCAAAGAGTTAATATTACATTACAGAAAGCAGCAAACTATATTATTTTCCCTGAAAGTTTTTTTTTTAATTACCTTTTATCAAATTTAATCTGCTTTGGAAGAAGTGCTGCACCCTTGATGAAGTCCTATATATTTTGCAGAATTATGCAATGGGCTGATGTTATATGGATCAGTGTGAGGTGGTGCATTTGGTAGAAGGAACAAGGAGGCCACCTATTTCTTGGAAGGTTAAAGTCTAAATATGGGATAGAGGAGCAAAGGGATTGGGGGGAGGTGGTACAGATTCACAAATCATTACAAAAGCAAAATACTGCAGATGCTGGAAATCTGTAATCCAAAACTGGAGGAACAGCACCTCATCTTTCGACTCAACATTTAGTTCAACAACTTTAGACCATAACCCCTGCCTCCATCTTGTTCTGTGATTTACTTTTTGCTGGTTCAGTTTTGTCTCGCTTCTTTCTTAATCTCTTTGCTTTTGGACAGTTGCTCTCCTGCCATTTACACCTCATCTAGACAAATCTTTTGATTCCATGGTTTTTCTACCACGAAGCCTTTTGTCATTTAACCTCTCCTGTGGCTTATTTTTAGGAGATTACAACTGAAAAGCAGCAAAGATATGTTAAAAGAACTTTGGAACACTTGGAAGTACTGTGCACGGTTCTGAATTTCATATTACAAAAAGGATATAATCTTTAGAATGATCGATCTAAACGGAGTTGGTGTGTTTGGTGACCACTTTGATGCCTTCAGTGTCCCCGGCAGCATGAGGCGGACGGCGCTCTGGATCTCCCTGGCCGAGATGGTGTGGGCGCTTGTTGTAGTGAACGAGATGTGAAGCCTCGGAGGCGTCACGCTGGAAAATGTCAACGGCGAAGGAATTCATAACACTCACGGCCTTGGACGAGATCCTGGTGGAAGAGTGGACCTGGGTCAGCCACCTGTACGTGTAAGTGGAATAGCTCTGCTTGCGGGATTTTCTCCGCTTCTTAGGCGGCTTCTTGGTGACTTTGTCTCAGCCGCCACCTCAGGGGTTCCACCCGACTTGGACCAACTCAAGCCATAGGCGCACTGGAAGAAGTGCAAAGAGGATCAACATGAATGGTAACAGAACTGAGGGCTTATAACTATCAGGCAAGACTGAAAAGGCTTGGGCACCTTGCTCTAGCAAAGATAAGGTTGAGGAGTGACTTAATGGACATCTTTAAGATCATAAAAGGGTTTGATAGGGTACACATAGAGAGGATGTTTCCACCTAGAGGAGACCAGAACGTGAGGCCGTTAAGATAAGATAGTCACTAATAAATGCACAGGGAATTCAGAAGAAACCTCGGAAGTTAGCGAGAATGTGGAACTCACTAACACACGGATTAGTTGAGGCATTTGAAGGGAAGCTAGATAAACACAAGAGGGAGAAAGGAGTAGAAGGATATGTTGATGGAGTGAAATGAAGACGGCTGGGAGGAGTCCCTCCTATGGAGCCTAGACCAGTTGGGCTGAATGTCCTGTCTCTGTGCTGTATATTCTGTTATTCCATGTAAATAACATGCTTAGTCAGACCTGCCTTGTTCCCTTTGCCTTCAGTTAAAATAATTGCCAAACTCCTTTTATTTTTTTTGAATCAATGCAGCAAGCTTCTACTCTGGTATCTGATTTGAGTCCAGCAGTTCAGTGTGGATGGTTATTTGATAATTATCTCATCTTTTGCAGTTATTGATTGTTCTGATGTAATCTTACGGGTTTGGATGCTACACTTGTACGCTGATTGTGTAGTGGTTTCAAATTTGCATTGATACAAGCTGTGCAGCTTAATTTCGGCAAGAAGTCATTCGCACTTGAACAGAAGAAGTGAGAGTTCTTCGAAGCTACAGTTACTGTTGTAATGTAGTAAATTCTGCAGCCAATTTGTGCACAGTAAGCTCCCACAAACAGCGACATGATAATGAGCAGATAATGTATTTTAGTGATGTTGGTTGGGGGATAGATACCGGTTGGGACTGAGGAGAACGACACTGCTCTTCTTTGAAATAGTGGCCATGGGATCCTATTTTTTTTTTGTATGTTAAAAATGTCATTGTGCTTTATCTCTGGATAGTATGACAATCATACAGAAAACTCATTATCAAAGACATGTGAGCCTGAGTTACGGTCCTTTTGAAAGCAGCCCCAGGATAGCAGGTCCTGCAGAGCTGTGCCCCAACTGTAGGCAATGCTGTGCATCCCACATTGTGCCCATCCTGCACTGTGCCCTCCCTGCACTGTGCCCTCCCTGCACTGTGCCATATGTTGAGGCAAATACTTTGTATTGCCGATCCACAGTACTCTCCTGTCCGCTCAACCGCTCAGGCTCCCTGGTGACATCTTACTTTTCTGCGTCTGTTCCAGTCGATTGAGGATGAACTGGCTGGCGTCGATGAAATGTTCCACACAGTTCACAAAGCAGGTTTCCGTTCTGTTGCCAAGCCGGGGGCCTGGTTTATCCATACACATGTCCCAGCAGAGCTCATTGAGGCCATGAACCAGCTGTTGGAAGTTCTGCTTCTGACTCTCCATCTTTTAGGACAGACATCTCATTGAAAGATGGTACCTCTGACACTGTGGCACCATCTCAGTCCTGCACAGGAGTGTTGGCCTAGATTGTGCTCAAGGCACTTGAGTGAGAATTGAACAATCTTCTGATCCAGAGGCGAGTGTGTAAAATAGGCTCTCTTGCTCTGCTCTAAATGTCTTACAATTAATCTCATATCAATGAACCCTTGTTCAAAGCTGCTCTGTTACTAGAAATTGTCTAATTCTATCCATCCTGACCACTCTTTTATAATTTTAGACGTTAACACAGCCTGTCAGTAAGTATCTTATCCCAGCGAGGATCAACAGAGGAGCAAGAAAACAGTCTTCAGAGCATTGAAACATCTCCATTATTGAAATGTTCAACACCCACCACTAACTAAATAAATGCAGAACATGACAACATTAAAATGAAACAATGTTTTGTTTTAGATCAAAGTGAACTTTTTGCACGATTGATGGAGCATCATAAAGGACAATTTTTTATCAGCTGAACAACAGAACGCTGATAGATTTCTCTCTCTCTATCTCTTGCATTTGCCATTTGCAAACACATATCAAAGTTGTGGAGAAGTGTCTGTCAGTGTTTTGTGACTCAACGTCACTCTAAGTAGTGATGATCATTACAGATGGGCTCCTCTGTGCTTCTTTCGGTGATAGAGTGACCGCTGAGAGATGTCTCCTGTCAAGATTCTGACATTTCCAATGTCATAGGTGATGAACTGACCCATGAACTTCACAGCAATGCTATGGAGTGGAACAAACAGACTTCCATGTTCAGCTGATCGGTGCATTTTACGTGTTTACCCCTGCAATTTTCCCCTCTCCATGTAAAGTTTTGAGGCAGCAGCCTTCAGGCTCATTGGGTTTGATCCTTCCCGATTGGCATACCTCACCATTTCAGCATTGTGCATTTTTATTATAACAGTGGTGGGTCAGCAGGCTGGTTGATCATGGAAGGCTTCACAGTCAAAACGGAGCCGACTTTCAACGTCCATATAGGCAAGCTAAAGCAACGGTTACTGGATAGCAACTGAAGTGGTCAAAGGGCAGAATTTTGAGGTCGACGGGCAGGCGTGATTGGTGGGACCAGGAGTGGCCGGGAAGCGATCGGCCCCCGGCCGTGATTTCACGCTGGCGAGCCAATGAAGGCCTGCCCGGCGTGAAAGGCGGCTCTTCACTGGTCGGGAAGGGCCGAGCGGGGGCGGGGCCTGTTGGCCGCCGGGTCCAATGGCGACCTGGCAGCCGGTTCAGAAACGGCCCAGGCAACCCCAGAAAGGCTGCCACAGGGAGGGACATCTGTTCTGCGTTGTCTTGATGGAGTCGAGTGCGGCTGGAGACGGCAGGCGGGAGGGTGGGTGGGTGGCAGGGGGTGGGGGGTGGGGGCGCACTTGGTGAGTGGCCTTGCAATCCTGCTGGAGGAGGGGGGCTGCCAAGAGGGACACCCTTGTCCCTAGAGATGAAAGGAGGAGGCCACCGCACCTCACCAAGAGGGCATGGGAGGAGGTGGCAGCGCAGGTGAGTAGCCTTGAAGTGGCGCGGTGCCCATGGGTGCAGTGCCAGAAGCGGTTCAATGACGTGTGGCACTCAGGAAGGGTGAGTACTGTTTTAGCATGGGACAGTGTGCAGAAGTGTTAAGGTGCGCCCCCCCGCCCCCCCCCCCCCCAACCGTGGAGGTCAGAGATGTTAGACTGAGTGCCAACTGTCAATAACGCCGGAGCTGGCCAAGGGGGTGAGCCCTGGCTGCTTGGACTGAGGGCCTTGTGGCTTGAGGGCCACGACTTGGAAGTGCCCTGCGAGGTGCTCCTCAGATGGGGTTGGCCAGGCTGCAATGGCGCTGCGGGTAGAGAGTGGACTAATCAACGCTCCTCTCTCCTATCAGGAGAAGATGAGCCATAACTAAGCAGAGAGGGCACACACAGGCAGAGGCCTACCCAACCTGATGCAGATCAGCAGGTTTGAGCAGGGTGTCCTAGAGCTGGAGAGCCAGCACTGTCCCTGTACAACCCAGAGTGGAGAGGCAGGGGTGCCAGACGAAGGTAAGAGCTCAGTGCACAGAGGTGAGACTTTCAGATTGTGCAACCATTCTAGTGTCGTCTCTTCATTGATGGGAGTCTCAAACCTGGAGTGATTATTGAAAGACGATGGTACCATGATGCTGATCTCCATTGTCCCAGCAGGGTGCCTGGCATGCACAGTGAAAGTCTGGTGACTTTAATGACATCTTCTTGTTCTCCCTTTTAGATTCGCCAGCATGCACTCGTTCTCTGGACCCCAAAGAGCCACCACTGATGCCAGAGGACCACCGGGCTTCACTAGCACCTGCGTCACACCCGCTCTCTGAAGCAGGCAGCAGCACACATACCAGCACCTCGGAGGGCATTAGATCAGCAGCTAGAATATCAGTGCACATTGGTGAGGGACCACACTCGCTTGAGGTGCAGGCAGAGGCAGAGAGTGCTGAGGGTGCCGGCAGACGGAGGACTGCTGGGGACCAGGGCAATGCTCGGCCGAGGACAGATGATGAGCCTCTGGAGCCGTGACAGATGCTGGATGTCAGTGGGATGTGTGGTAGGATCTGGCGGAGATCCATGAGAATCCTCATGAGGGTCTCCGTTGTGGAGGAGTCCATGCAGGGCGTGGGCACTGCGTTGACCCTCATGGCTGAGTGCACTGCCTCCTCCAGTGAGAGAGTGCAAGTGGAGAGGCAGCTCCAGGGACAGAATCAGGGGTTCCTGGGGTTGCACTCGAACCTGCAAGCCCTCACACAGACACTGACCTCAGGTGGTCCATGCCAGTGCGGGAGATGGATGAGGCACCCAGTATCCCAGCTAGGTGCCCGTCCATCCATGGTGAGCAGGGAGGTCCAGATCGGCCTCACGTTGGCACATGAGCTGCTTGTTGTCTATGAGGGCTCCTCTCAGGATGCTCTGGAAGACAGCAGCAGCTCCTCCACCCCTCTGCCAGTGACCATCACACCTGATGAGGCTGCGATGACTGGGGAGATGCCAGCCTTGGCACTGGACGCTCCCTCTCAGGTGGGGCCAACACAGGCTCCACTGGCCAGAGGACGACTGCCAAAGTCATCCAGGCCAACAAGACAGCAGAGTCAGTAGGCTGTCTCCAATGCCAGTGCCAGCGAGGGAGGGAGCACCAAGACACAGCACTCACAAATGTAAGTTTAAGGCACCATGAGCACAAAAGGAACAGTTCACAGGTGATTTTCTGTTCATTTATGTTTGGTTTCTGTGTCTGCTGGTGTGGGCATCAACACCAGCAGTTGTAATGTCATAATGATTTCAACGTGATGATAACATTAAATTTGCTTTGGTTTTGATGGCCTGAGTGTGCTTCATATCTTTTCTTTCTGGTACAGGGTACACCGGTATGTAATGCTGGACGTGAGTGGCTGGATACTTTATTGCACAGGCACTGAGTGGACTTTGGGTGCAAATGAAAGGCTCATTTCAGACACTTGGGATAGAGGTGGCAGTCTTGGCATGAGGTGGAAGCAGATCTTCGGTAGCCTAGCTGAAGGAACATTGGATCAAGTCGTCCTTGGTGTCCCTGCCTCCCTGGGGGTTACCCAGGTTTCCTCCATGCTCTCAGCATTCTCCCAACTCTGCTCCTCTTCTGACTCACTGCTGGACTCACCATCTGTGGCCTCTACAGCTGCATCAACATCCCCTTCCTCCAGTTGTCCCCCCCTTGCCAGTGCCAGATTATAGAGAGCGCAGCCTGCAACCACTATCAGTGACACACGACCTGGGGGGGTATTGTAGTGTACTGCCTGAATGGTCCAGGCATCAGAAGCGCATCTTTGGAAGACCTATAGTTCTGTCTATCACTGCCCTTGTGGAGGCATGGCTTGTATTGTAACACTGCTCTGCCTCTGTTCTTGGGTGGCAGGGAGGCATCATGAGCCACTTTTTCAATAGGTAGCCCTTGTCACCCAGCAGCCATCCATCCAGCCGGGCTGGAGCACTGAAGATCCTTGGCACCTGGGAGTGTCTCAGGATAAAAGCAGCATGGGAGCTGCCTGGGTACCTTGCACAGATTTGTAGAATCTGCATCCTGTGATCACACACTATCTGCACGTTCATGGAGTGGAAGCCCTTCCTGTTGACGAAGGCACCGGGCTCACCCATTGGTACCTTGATGGCCACATGTGTACAGTCTATAGCACCCTGGACGTGGGGGAAGCCAGCAATCACTGCGAAACCTCTGGCTCACTGAGCCTGGCTGGCCTCGTCGATGTGGTAAAGAATAAAGGTCAGTATCCACCTGAACAGAGCTTCTGTCACCAGCTTGACGTAACTATGGACAGCTGATTGGGAGACTCCACACAGATCCCCCAGTGACACCGGGAAAGAGCTGGAGGCATAGAAGTTGAGGGCCACTGTGACCTTCAGAGCCACTGACATGGGGTGTCCACCCACATGGTCGGAGCTGATCTCAGGCCCAGTCATCTGACAAATGGAGGTCACCGTCTCCCTTGAGAGGTGGAGCCTCCATTGGCATTGCACCTCAGACATATTAAGGCAGCTGCATTGCTGCCTCTAAACCCTGGCAGCAGGATCGTGGCGTCTTCTGAGGCCCCTAACGCCTTGGAATTCCTGCTGGCCCTGGGCCCCTTGTGCCTGCGCCTCTCCTCTCACAGGTCCCTCCCCTGGAAGCTGGACTGGGACACCTGGCCTATTCTCCCTTCTGCCCCTCTCTTCCTCCTCCGAGGAGGTGCCACCAGTGGAGACCACAATCCCTGTTTCCAGGGTGACAGAAGGCTGTCTGAGACCTGGAAGGGTCCACGCGGTCTGAATCCTCCGGGGGGACCTTGGAGACAGCAAGAAGACCTGCAATGAAGCCTGGGAAATGCTAACAAGCCCCGAACAGAGATGAAGCTGCCAAGTTTCAGTAAGTTTCAATTAATGGCGGGCACGGGTCTGGCACCCGCTCGCGCCGGCCAAGCGAAATAACGCGTGAGTGCGCGGTGACAACGGGACGCTCAGCCGACATCATCGCCCGCTACCTTACACCTGATCGAGTCGGCCGCGCACTCGCCTGCGGGATGTCAAATTCTGCCCAAAGTAATTTTTAACTGAAAACGCTCGCAGAGGTGTCACAACAGGAAGTAAGATTTTGTAAGCAGCGTGTGTGTGCAGATATAAAAAAATGTAATATATATTTAAGTGATACAGCTTAGTTGATGATACTGAAATATTCTCAATATGAACTGCAGAAGCCGCAACAACTGTGTGGGAAAGGGGGCAAATAATTTCCTAATGCATGAACGAACATCAGCAACAATCTAACATTCTCCACTAATACTTTGATATAAGTTTCGACAGAAGAGAAACATCTTTTGGGGCTGAATGATGTTAAGGCACATTGAATTATCCTTAAAGGGATGGATTACTGTCAACAGACAATTGTATAAACCCACCATTCTTCACAAGCTCCAGAGCCTGATTTTAAGCAACATGTTTGTCATTTCTCACTTTACGTTGTTTGTGGAGAATCTGAAGAGTTTGTTAGAGAGAGTTCTTGTTCCTCATATTGACAGAAGGTAGAGTTGAACAGAAAGCATTGCAATATTGTTAGGCAAAGCTTCTTTGTTTTATTATTCATTCTGGGGAATTGGACATCACCGGGATGGAGTGGCATTTATTGCCCATTGCTAATTATCCTCGAGATGCTGGTGGTGAGCCACCTTCTTGAACCATTGTCGTCTATGGGGTGTTGTTTGGGAGCGAGTTCCAGCATTTTGACCTAGCGACGATGAAGGAAGGTACAGCGATGTATTTCCAAGTCAGGATGAGGTGTGAGTTGAAGGGGAACTTGCAAGTATTGGTGTACTATGCATCTGCTGCCCTTGTTCCTTCTAGACATCGGTGTCAAAGTTTTGTGAGGTGCTACTGAAGGAGCCTCAGTGAGTTGCTGCAGTGCATCTTGTAAATGGTGCACACTGCAGCCACAGTGCGTCACTAGTGGAGGGAGTAGATATTTTAGCTCATGAATGGGATATCAATCAAGCGGACTGTTCTGTCTTAGATGGCGTTGAGCTTTTTGAGTGTTGTTGGAGCTACCCATCCAGGCAAAGAATAATCATGACAGGTTACATTCAAGTACAGTGTTAATAAATAAATGATATGACTGCGGGTAATAATTGAAGTTAATGCACTATGTAACATCCTACATTAAGAATTCCCGTAGTTTAAAGAAGAAGGGTTTCCTTAGCTTTCCTGAACCCTGAGGAGGGGGATGGTAGTTAGAGGTGAAATTTAGCAATTAGCAGAATGGGCTTCAGTGCAGCAATTTTGCACTGCACCCTCTTTCAGGTTACTATTGAGAAGTGGGATCTCAGCAACAACAACTTGCATTTATATAGCACCTTTAACATTGTAAGATGTCCCAAAGTGCTTCGGAGGAGCATTTTTGAACAAAATTTGACACCAAGCCACATAAGGAGATATTAGAATAGGTACCCAAAAGCTTGGCAAAAGATCAAGGATTATCTTAAAGGAGTAGAGAAACAAAGACATTTAGGGAGGGAATTCCAGAGCTTAGGGCCCAGCTGCTTGAAGGTAAGGCCACCAATGATGGAGCAATTAAACTCAGGACTGTGTAAGAGGCCAAAATTAAAGGAGTGCGGAGATCTCCAGGGGGTGAAGAGATTGAGGAGTTTACAGAGATAGGAAGGGGTGAGGCCCTGGAGAGATTTCAGCTGAAATTAATGGAGTAAATATGTCAGTGGATAAATGCATTGCCCAATCAGGCCAGGGAGATGCAAGATTTGATTCCCTGGCTGTATTGTGCTAGTTCATCTTAGCTAGTTCAGCAATAGCAGAATCAGAGTTGACTTCAGTTTTATTTTTAACAAGTTGTTGATGAATTACCAATCTTTGTGTTGCTTCTATAATCTCTATGATTGCTTGTGCTTTCATCCTATGAATCATCTCTACAGTTATTAACCCTTGGAGACCCAGAAAACACATGAACACATTTCTCATCAGTTACTAATGCTAAGAATCTAGTCAGCATGGAGTTAAAATGGAATTTGTGAAAAGGAAGGATTTATTGTTTTGATATCACAGAATGTAGCTGGTTTTCCCAGAGGGACCTATCAATTTCAGAAAAATGAACAATCTCTCGGTGAGGCATATGTCATAGATAAATTAAAAGATGAAATGGGCAGGAAACTCCAAAATTCAACAATAAAATGCATTGAAATTAAGACTTATCTCCTACTCTAACTTGGTTGGGTGAACCTCTCTTCCCATTGAAACTTTTCATTGCTGATCTATGTTACTGTGATGATTGTTGCTCTAAATTTTCCTTTATTGTTCCTCATTAGTTCTACTTTCAGCATCCTTCACACTCTTGTCCACCCTGCACCCTAGCCGTTCGAAATTGAGACTAATAGTACGTTTCCAACTCTAACTTATTCTTCTGTAGTGCCTCAGAACTGTGGATCTTTTCCCTCAGGTCTTCTGTCTACTATAAATTTTGAAAACCTAATCCTGGTGTTGCCCAATCACTACTTTTAGATTTCTTTCAACTTCTCTCCCATTCTATTCAGCCCTAATGGTATTGTCTGCTGTGGGTTATGAACTTTCACTAAAGTTTTTCAGTGTCTAAAAATGAAGATCCCAATCTTTTTAACTCCAGTGAATTGAGGAGTTGATTCTAATCTGGCCAGAATTGCGGTCTCCTGGTAATGAAAACCAAGGCCAGGAATTTTAACTTGTTGGGTGGGCACGGTGGGTGGGCACTGGAGCGGTCAGGAAGCCGACCGCCGCCCACAATTGGGCTCCGACATCGATTTCACACTGGCTGGCCAATCAGTGTGCTGCAGCGCTCAGCGCTACCGGGGTGGGGGCAGGAGGAGGGAGAGCTCAGAAGTTCATGAGTGCGCGCAATGAAAGCTCAGGGAGCTGCAGATTTTAAAACACAAAAATAAAAGAGTTACCACTGTTAAAAACATGGCCCCTCTTTTGACTCTGTCACATGTTATAAATGAAATGCCAATTTTTTAAATTTAATTTTTAATTGGCTATTGGAAACCTCATCTGCCCCCATGGATGAGGTTTCCTAAAAAATCCAAAGTCCATGAAAAGTTTCATTTAATTATTACTTCAGTGGCCTTAATAGACCTGTTAATTGTCAGCTGCCATGCTCGATGATGTCAGGGCGCTCACCCAAAGTTACCATGTGTCATCTTATGCTCGAGCGGGTCAGTGCATGCGCCCACCTGCTCAGCGCAAATTTCAGCCCTAGGTAATTGGACCAATTGATTTTACCTTTTGGATCTAGACTAGACGTAAATAAGTTAGACCATTAGAACATAAGACATAGGAGCAGAAGTAGGCCATTTGGCCCATCGAGTCTGCCCTGCCAGTCAATGGGATCATGGCTGATCTGATGTCCCTCAATTCCACTTTCCTGCCTTTTCCCTCTAACCTGTGATTCCCTTACTGATTAAAAATCTGTCTATCTCAGCCTTGAATATACTGAACAACCCAGCCTCTACAGCCCTCTGTGGTAAAGAATTCCAAAGATTCACTACCCTCTGAGAGAAGAAATTCCTCCTCATCTCTGTCTTAAATAGGTGACCCCTTACTCTGAGATTATGCCCTCAGGTCCTAGACTCTCCCACAAGGGGAAACAACCTCTCAGTATCTACCCTGTCAAGCCCCCTAAGAATCTTATATGTTTCAATAAGGTTGCCTCTCATTCTTCTAAACCCCAATGAGTACAGGCCCAATCTACTCAACCTCTCTTCATAAGAAAGTCCCTTCATACCCAGGATCAGCCTAGTGAACCTTCTCTGGACTGCCTCCAATGCCAGTATATCTTTCCTTAGATAAGGGGACCACAACTGTTCTCAGTATTCTAGGTGTGGTCTGGCTAGTGCCTTGTATAGTTTTAGCAAGACTTCCCTATTTTTATGCTCCATTCCCTTTGAAATAAAGGCCAACATTCCATTTGCTTTCCCTATTACCTGATGAACTTGTATACTAACTTTTGTGATTCATGGACGAGGACCCCCAAATCCCTCTGTGCTGCAGTTTTCTGCAGTCTTTCTCCATTTAAATAATATTCAGCTCCATTATTCTTCCTGCCAAAGTGCATAACCTCACAGTTTCCTACGTTATATTCCATCTGCCAAGTTTTTGCCCACTCACTTAACCTGTCTATATCCCTCTGTAGACTCTTTGTGTCATCCTCACCACTTGCCTTCCCACCTATTTTTGTGTCATCCGCAAACTTGGCGATAGTACATTCAATTTCCTCATCCAAGTCATTAATATGCTTCACCTTGTGCTACGTATTGGATGGTAGAGTTATTTGGAACTCAGGTTTCCACCCTGAGGACAGAAGGGGCTCCTATCTCGGATATTGTTAGGCCTCCATTTACTGTTGACAAACTTGTCAACTTTTATGGCAGTAACTTGAACATCTCGGTATAAAGAAAGAAACTGGCAAAATGCATTCAACGTTTCAATTTTCAGTATTAATGATCATTAGAAGACAACCTACCTTCTAAGGTGTTAACTTAGACTTTGGGCTGGATTTTACCACTTCACCCCACCCCCCTTCCCCCCCCAACCTGCCACCACCACCACCACCACCACCCACCACTGCTGCCTTTTTTTGATGAGGGGTGCCATGTAAAATATGAGGGTGGCAAACCCGCCACCTTCCCACTCACCTCCGAGCTATCCCCCTTAACAGGGTAGGTGGGCAGGCACCAATATCAGCTGCCAAACCCCACCTTATGTAAATAAAGAAGTAATGGTTAATTGAATTTGTTACCAATCCAATTGACCAGAATATTATGCTGCTTATGCCATTAAATGGTTGTCATGTACAGGCGGGTGCAAGTGGGCAAGCTGTTTTTTAAGGAAACTGCGTAAAAAGTGGGAAGGAAAGGTGTACATCCTACAGGGGGTGCCCTGTGCGGATTGGGGATACACCCACTGATGATGATGTCCCCCACTTTGTCCCCCCCCCACCCACACCTGGCTTCCAAATCTTGTCGTCCCATCCCTTTTGCACACCCGCCCCCCTCCTCTCTGGGGTCCCTGATTACTCCCTGTACAACATCACCCCTCTCCCTTTCCCACCCCCCCCCACCCAATTTACCTCTCTCTGGGATCTAATTCCTCTACATTTGTGGGCCTCCTTGCAGTCCCAGCACTGCCCAATCAGATTGGCCGCAGCTCTCAAGGGCAAGACATCCCCCCATTGAGGGGCAGAGGTCCCACATTCTGCTCGTTTAGCCCGGTCGGCAGAATGTCATGGCTGTGGTGTGGGCTTCGTTCATTGCATCAGCTGCCAGCCAACTCTTACAAAGGAGGGTGTGGGGAGAAGCAATACACCCCTCTCCCCCACCCCACCCCACCCCACCCCACCCTACCCTTAGAAATCCAGAATTAAGCCTTCTAAACAGGCTATGCAGTATAAGTGACATAGCGCAGGTACATTGGTGCAGATTAATGGGAATCTTTCAGTTGGAAATGAAGTTATGATCAACTGTCTCCTCTATTGTGCAACCTAGCTCGAGCCAATTAGACAATTACAGGCTTACCTCAGCTCAGAATGGGATGGCTCCCTGCTGTGTGGGATTGCATCTGAATGAGAATTAACGACGCTGAGTTAAGGCTATTTCTAGTTAGAATCTAGATTCACAGGAGGTCTGGAGATGTTGCTCAGAGGAGAACCGGTGTGTATCACCATGTTACTGGAAGATACAGATTTCACTGCTCTGATCTCCCAATCTCAGATGAACTGTTATGGGAGACACCAAGGAGACCCCAAGATCCCCAATGAGGGAATGCAGACAGTTTGATTTGGAATGTCACCAATACATTCCTACTTGTGAAGCACTTGAATCTAGCCAACTAATGATTGCTACATTCTCAGATACTTAATTCCTAGGCTGAGAGTGCTTGGCAGAATATATGCCGAGAGGGTGTTGCCTGCTGGTTGAAGAGGCTAGAACTCAGGGGTCAGAGTCTCAGGATAAGGAGTCAGCCATTTAGGACTGAGATGTCAAATTTCTTCTCTGAGAGGGTGGTGAATCTTTGGAATTCCCCACCCCAGAGAGCTGTGGGTGTTCAGTTGCTGAATGTGTTCGAGGCAGAGGTCAATAGATTTTCAGATGCTAAGGGAACTAGGGAATGTGGGGATAGGACAGGAAAGTGGATTGAGGTCAAAGAATCAGGTGTGATCTTATTGAATGGTGCAGCAGCTTGAGGGGCCGAATGTCCCACTCCTGCTCCTATTTCTTATGTTCTTCTGTTCTTAAGGTGTGTGGACCAAGGAGAACCAATGTGGGGGGGGGGGGGGTGCAAAAGTCAAGACAAACCAAGTATGTATTGTCATAGAGAAATATACTCAAACAAAGCTAAACTCACCTTGGGTTTAAAGACTGAGAAATCTGCCTTGTCCTTTTTATAAGTGACACCCAATCTGTTCATTTAAGCTCTCCCATTTAATATTACTCAAGAGGTATGTTCACCGCAGAATGACATTTTACTCCCCCTCCATCCTTTACTAGAAGGAAATCTGCTGTCATTACCAATCCGGTCTACATTGTGATTCCAGTTCCTATGCCAGTATGGTTGCTGTTGTCTTCCTTTAGAAGTGGCCGAACAAGCCTCTCAGTTGTATTAGAGCATTTTAGGATGGGCAACAGATGCCAAATCCATCTTGCAATATGATTGTGAGCTGACCTAACATTTTAAAATGTGGCAGATGTGTTTGGATAAACGACATCCCTGACATTTAAAGGAAAGACCATTTTATTTCAAGGCAGACAATGCTACAACCTGTTATACTGCACCAAAACTGGCTATTCTTGTACCAAAACATGGAAATCTAGAGACCAGACAGACTTCTTTAAGAAAACCAGGATAACATATTTAATAATAGATTCAGTCTTTCCAAAGAACACAAACACAGACAGAACAAGGCTATTGTACAGGAACAGTTCTATGTACTATGACAGTCTGCGAAGCACTAACTATTTTTTTGTATGCAAAATATGTCCAGCAGATGTCTTCATTTTCTCCTTTTTCCTTTTGTAAATAGAAGTGATTTTATTAAATCTCTTGGATTCTCTACAAGCATTTAAGCAGGAAGAAGTTACAGCCAGAACTCCTGGGGCAGTCGCAGAGTTTCCCAATCCTGGCTCCTTTTCTCACAGCACATTGTTCCCCAACATCACACTGGAAATTGACAAAGACAAACACTTACTGGTTAGAGACTTCAATGCAATTTAAAGCTGCTGCATTTATATATATTGGATGTCATTACATATAATTAACAGCATATAAATGGGGCATTTAATCCAAACAAGATGCTACCACTAAACATCAAAATATTTGTTCACAGATTCCAACAACAGATTTCTCAGCTCATGAAGCAAATGACTTTCAAGAAATTGGAATTAATTTCCAGTTGGGTTCAGTTTAAGGCTATGTATAATTTAACAGTAATGAGACAATAATAATAGCAAGGTTACAAGATGACAACAATTTGCATTTATATAGCATCTTTATTTGCCAGTGCATTTCACAGGAGCAATATGTTAGAGTCTATTATAATGGATATAATAACAGAACATTTACAAATACACAATATAAATCAAGCAGAGTCAACATAGCTTCATGAAAGGGAAATCATGCCTGACAAATTTATTTGAATTCTTTGAGGAGGTAACAAGCAAGATAGATAAAGTGGAACCAGTAGACATAATATATTTGGATTTCTAAAAGGCATTCGATAAGGTACTGCACAGAAGGCTACTTAATAAGATAACAGTCCGTACTGTTGGGGCTAGTACATTAGAATGGATAGAGGATTAGCTAACTAATAGAAGACAGAGTTGAGATAAGGGAGGCATTTTCAGGATGGCAACCTGTAACTAATGGAGTGCCACAAGGATCAGTGCTGGGGCCTCAATTATTTACAATATATATTAATGACTTGGATGAGGAAAGTGAATGTACTATCGCCAAGTTTGCGAATGACACAAAAATAGGTGGGAAGGCAAGTGGTGAGGATGACACAAAGAGTCTACAGAGGGATGTGGACAGATTAAATGAATGGGCAAAAACTTGGTAGATTGGAATATACTGTGGGAAAGTGTGAGGTTATGCACTTTGGCAGGAAGAATAGAGGAGCTGAATATTATTTAAATAGAGAAAGAGTGCACAAAGCTGCAGCACAGAGGGATTTGGGGGTCCTCATACATGAATCACAAAAAGTTAGCATATAAGGTCAACAGGTAATAGAGAAGGCAAATGGAATGTTGTCCTTTATTTCAAAGGGAATGGAGTATAAAAATAGGGAAGTCTTGCTAAAGCTATATAAGGCACTAGTTAGACCACACCTAGAATACTGTGAACAGTTTTGGTCCCCTTATCTAAGGAAAGACATATTGGCATTGGAAGCAGTCCAGAGAAGGTTCACTACGTTGATACCGGGTATGGAGGGATTTTCTTATGAGGAGAGGTTGAGTAGGTTGGGCCTGTACTCATTGGAGTTTAGAAGAATGAGAGGCGACCTTATTGAAACAAATAAAATTCTTAGGGGGTTTGACAGGGTAGATGCTGATTGGCTGTTTCCCCTTGTGGGAGAGTCTAGGTCCAGAGGGCATAATCTCAAAGTAAGGGGGCACACATTTAAGACAGAGATGAGGAGAAATTTCTTCTCTCAGAGGGTAGTGAATCTAGAATTCTTTACTGCAGAGGGCTGTAGAGGCAGGGTTAAATATACTCAAGGCTGAGATAGACAGATTTTTAATCAGTAAGGGAATCAAGAGTTATGACGAAAAGGCAGGAAAGTGGAGTTAAGGAATATCAGATCAGCCATGATCTCATTGAATGATGGAGCAGACTCGATGGGCCAAATGGCCTACTTCTGCTCCAATGTCTTATGGTCTTCAGACAAGATTTTGACCCTTAGCCATATCAAGATATTAGGACCAAAAACGTAGTCAAAGAGTTGGGAATTAAGCAGCATTTTAAAAAGGAGGTAGAGGTGAAGCTAGAAATGGATGTATGAGCTTCTGAAAGTGAAGACAATGTACATTACTGGGAGAGCTTAGAGGAGTCTAGATTTACAGAGTGATTCTTATCAAGGAGAGTTTAAGACCCTAAACACTACCATTCCTCAGCCAATAAGCCTTCAATTGTAAGACAAGAAAAAATGATTTCAAATTGTTTGATAATAGCTCAGGTCAGTGAGGAGAAAGCAAACACAAACCCACCAGTTGTAGTTTGATGCTTGTTGAATTGTTTCGGACACTAGTTGACTATCAGAACATTGCTCAGTTCGTCCACATTACTGACATTTTATCAGTTGCTTAAAAAAACCAAGACAATTTAATCTTGGCTGTGCTGATGGGGAGTTTTGGGTTTTTTCAAAGTTGTGGAAGGATACCGTGCTGTATTCGTGTGCGAGTCGAGTTGTTTGTTCCAACTCCAACATGGGTACGACGCGAGTGCCCCCCGGTATCTCAGACAAGTCACATCTGAACTTAAGAGCTGTTGCCCACCATCCCACTGCAAGGCTATCGCAGTCAAATACAGTACACAAAGGTCCACTTGCCAATGGAGTTAATGGGTGACAAATCGCCAGAAGGATTATTGCTAGCCTGGGGAATGCTAACAACGACTATAGCATCGCTGCTGCTGAAACTTCCAGATCATTTAACTCCATATCGACTGGAGATTGAGCCAGAGATTTTTGGTCAGGGCTGCGTTTTTCAAATCAACGCTGGACATTAGACTTAGGAACTGAAAACAAAAAAACTGCGGATGCTGGAAATCCAAAACAAAAACAGAATTACCTGGAAAAACTCAGCAGGTCTGGCAGCATCGACTCGAAACGTCAACTCTTTTCTTCTCCGCCGATGCCGCCAGACCTGCTGAGTTTTTCCAGGTAATTCAGATTTAGGAACTGAACCGGCGTAAGGAAAACAAAGGAGTGGATTTTCCTAGATTGGAGCTTTTGGTCCTGTGGTCGGTTAGACCTTTCCGCTCAAATTTCTTTTTGCGCCATAACTTGCTGGAAGTAATGAGCGGATAAAGGTGCAGCGAAAGCAGTGGGGTATCTGGGACCTCAGTGAAGAACGGGGTCAGCAGTCTTATCTACTTAATCAATAGATTTCAGAATTGAGAAATAAACAGGCAAGATTGAGGAGAATGAAATTTGGAGCGGATGAATTCGAGGTCAAATTAGGTGCCAAAAGAGAGAGAGAGAGAAAAAAAGGAAGAAACATTAAAAGGAAAAGAGAGACAGAAAGGAAAAGTAAGAAAAAATTAAAATGTTACATTTAAAAAAAAACCTCCTAAAACAATTCACAACCTGAAGGAATGAGACTCCACACTTATAATTGTTGGCTTTCTAGGTAAAAGAGTTTTATTTGCATTCATTAACAACTATTGAATTCTGACACAAAGGTGGAACTTGCCGGCAGCGGGATTTAAGGTCCCGCCGAAGTCAATGGAATTTCGCCATATTTGACGTCCCCTCCCCGCCGGGCGGGCTGTAAAATTCCGGCCAATTAACTCTATTTCTCTCTCCACAGGTGCTGACCATCTCCAGCATTTTCTGCTTTTTTTTCAGTTTTCCAGCATCTGTAGTATTTTATTTTTGGATAACAATGATCACTTTGTTAAAAGGGCACTTGCTAGTTTCCAGGCAACTTACTGGGAGGAGTTTAATGGCCAATTCATGTGCTAAACCTTCATCACCGGGAGGTTAAGGATCAAGGCTAAGGACCGAGTGTCACAAACTGTCCAACAATTTGTGGTGATTTACAGTTTACGGGCAAGTCTCAATGGCCACAAGTTGCTGGGTGATTTGCACATTAACATTATTCACGTGCCATTATTGTTCCTGCCAATATGGGCTTATGAAGGGCACAACTGTTCTGTACTGAGTGGAGTGATGACGGAGACAGTAACTGTCCCGAATTCTACCCAGTATTGCTTTTATGATGAAAAACACAGGGGAGCCTAGGGAAATGGGTAAAGGGGGGTGGGAGCGGGTTAGTGGATTTAGACACCATCAGATCAGCCATGATCTTGCTGAATGTCGGAGCAGGCTCGACGGGCCGAATTCCTGCTCCTCTATTGCTGGAGAACAGGCACGGATCAGCTGTAATCTGTCGCACCGTTAAATCTCCAGCCAATTCTCAGGGGAGAAAAAGGATGGGGAGCAAAGTTAAATTCTCACACTTTGCTTCGATGCAAATTTCTGTTTCATTTCAAGTTTGCAAAAATTTGTTCAGGCCACAAGTTGGTTATTTCTTCAGATCTTCATAGCAAGCATGCAAATCAATATCTAAGAATAAATTACATGTTACTGAAGACGGTATGTTTTCTGTCCTTGTGAGAATGAAATATTGCAAAATCTTGTGCATGGATATGTCCCCATAATAAGTGATCAAATAGTTGTAGAAAGGATCATTTAAAACAGGACCTCATTCATTTGAAAGAGGATTTTTTTTCGGAGGTAAACCAAGTATTTTGTCTAATTTAATGTTTGTTCTTTATCTTGTCAGTCCTTCATTTTTGCCGCAAAGTTCCAACATGATTTATATACAATTAACCCACTGCCATCTCTTAAATCTTCTGCAAGATCGGAGGATATTAATATCAGGTCATACTTAAATGAGAAAGCTCCTTTTTGCACGCAATGCACCTTTATCAAACACGGCTTTACCAAACTGAATTTTCAGGGTTCAGTTCATTTAAGAAACCTCTTGCATTAAGATAAAGTGAAAGAATGCAATTGTGTTTAAAACCCTGGTATCTAACCCTGAACCACTCTCACAGTCTAAGGGGAAATATTATGAGCATAAAAAGATGAACACTCTAACAGAATCAACCTCCAGAGTGTTTATTTCCTCTCTGGACATTTTCTTCATCACCAGTTTTATCGTTGCTCTGAGGGCTCCAGGCGCCTTGCTGTCATTTAATCATTAATCGTGTGAGTCTTGGCCAGGAACCTCGACAGAGCCGGGTCCTGTCCTCCTCTTAAATCCACCTCAGTGGATTCGGAGCAGGAACACTGACTGGATTTCCTTTCTCAACATAGGGACACTGAAGTCAAATGTAACACTCCAGATAGCCGGCACCGTCCAATGTTTCCCTAAAAACGTTGCACAAAGGGGACAGTTACTGGAAAAAAGTAATTCAATGGCTGGAGACCCAGGCTGCTGTCTGTCTGCTGGCAATGCGTTGGTGAATGGTGAATGGCGATCATGGTAAAACTGTACACCCATAGAGGGAGGATGCTACATACTTCAACACGAAACCCTTTTACATTTTATAGGAATACAACGACAGTCGAGTCAATTCAGACACTTGGGCAAGAACCATAAATCTCCAGTCAGCACTGAACAGTGTCATCCCAAACTGGATTTGGAACTCATGAAGCCGACCAGAATAAATGAAAGAGAATCTCCAGATTGACATGGTTAGTGAGCGATTAGTCAACTAAATAGATGAGAAATATTATTCTGTAGCAGGGCTGTCTACAAACGTTTTCTCGTCATTTAATCCTACCGCTTCTGTAGAATTGGCTCCTGTCTCATTGGTGGTGCAGTGTGTAGGTAGACAAGTGACGCAATGGGTTGGAAATTGAGATTTGATCTCTTGTGGATTTATAATTCCCATCTCCTTCAATTCAGTGGACTTTTCTAAAAGGAGATTGTCACCCACCTCAACCTTGAAGTCAAGAGGGTATAATATTAGAACGTAAAGGCGGTTGTACCCGATCCCCTCAGTTTCCAGACTGACTGGGATTGAGTTAAAACTGCCTCAGTTTTCGTCGGACGCTAAACGGGAATCCCGCAAACATCTCCATGAAGAAATGTTGTCTTTGTTTCAACCCGGGTGACCCTATCACAGGTTGGGGGCGGTTACTTGGCACTTCCCCCCCGTAACCCCTTTGGCCACAAGTACCAGTTACCAGAGCCGACTAACGCGCTAAAAAGGAAAAGGTCGCAGAGGCAGGAAAGGCGCCCCAGGACAGTCCGTGTCTCAGAGGGAAAGTGGCTTCCTGTTGTCCGGTGTACACTCTGGGTTAGGGAGAACCCCACCTGAAACGTTGACAGCACTCCCTCCTCGGGCACTCTACTGAGCTGCAGCCTATTTTCTATCTTAAAACGCCAAAAAGAATCTGTCACTGAAAACTACAAAGATCGAAACAGACATTTGAAACAGAACAGGTTGACTTTACCAGTGGGACCTGTCCAAACTTCTTCTCCCAGGCGGGAAGCCGCTTACTCTGCAGTTTCTCCAGAACTTCTTGCAGTGCTCCGAGCTGTGGGTCAGATCAGACAGGGCTTGCTGAAACAATCGGTGGGAACAGAGAAGCTCCTTGCAAATAAGTACTTCAAAGCGTTTTAATCGAATCAATTTGCTCACCAGCACCCGACAGGCATTAGATTTCCCCCCACCCAGAGTCATTTGGAACATGGGGGCTGTAATACTACCATAAAGGGGATGCTCGTGAGAACATTTTAACCCCTCCCCCACCCCCACAGCTACTTATATGAAACGTGCAGACAAGAATTGACCAACTGGTCCATCAAACCTGGCCCACACTCAGGCTGGTCGGAGCATCGTGACTTCAATCTCAAATCATTTTATTCCAGCGCTGCTTTGCTCAGGTAATAGTTCCTTTACTTTAACTCCTAGTGCCTCTTTACTTTGAAAAAAAAGTCAGATCAACACCCTACACAGACTTTTTAAAATGACCAATAAAAAAGAGTTCTGATCAAAGGTCGCAGACCCGAAACTTTAACTCTGTTTCTCTCTCCATAAATGCTGCCAGACCTGATAAATATTCCCAACGCTTTCTGTTTTTTTTATTTCAGATCTTCAGCATCCGTGGCAATTTGATTTTGTGTTAACATTCACACGGTTCTAATTCTGAATCTTAAACTGTACAGGATTCTCACTCAGTCCCCTCTAAAGCTCACTCGGGAAACCTTTTGTCAAAGGAACAAAGTGGCAAAAAAAATAAAAATAAAAACCAAAATAAAACTGACCAGTTCCTTTTCGCTGGAAGGATATACGTCTTTTGGATAGAAATCTCTCAGAGCTCTGGTCTCCAGGTCCGAGTTCTCGGTGCCGCTAACCAGGGAGAGGAGGATAGAGAGGCAGATCGCCGCAAGTAGTCGGTCGCTCTCCATGGTGCTGAACGGACTGGGATCCGACCCACCTGAGTAGACTCGGGATGGTTACAGCGTTTAACTTCTCAGTCAGGAGCCCAGCTTTTATAGAAGAGGGTTACTGATCCGTAACCATTCGCTTGCTCCTCCCAGTTTACGAGTGAGCAAAAGAGCCTTGGCGATTGGTACACTGAAGTCTTCTTGTTATCGCTGAAAAGTACATCAAAAACGGTTCACTCCCACTCAAAAAAAAAATTACCAAAGCAGCCAGCCCCAATCGCAGTGCTCCGTCACCAGCAGCATTCATAACACCATCTGATGGCCTGCAGGTACAAGATGTTCAGAGATCACTCTCTCAGAGAGATCCCGATTCAAGTCGCCGAACATTTCGGAATGCAAGCGGCGCTTAGACTCAGGGCGGAAGAAACGCGCGTTGTAAAGTCTTTTTTTTAACACAATGTACGGTTTCGTCAATAACCAGAAAAGAACACAACAACAAAATAAAAGTATTTAAAAACAAAAGCCGCTGTGATTATGCTGCCATTCAGCAGCCAAAGATGCAGAATTGCGTTTCTGATATGCTGAATTATTTATTTTAAGAACACTGATGAAGTCCCGGACAGCAATGTGAATCTGGTAGTGTTGGACGCATTGCCCCGGAGCTCATATTTAACAGTTGTTAGTGGGTAGCAGCAGCTGCAATGGTTATCGGGTCGGGTCCAACCCATTCATTCTTTTTGAATGGAGGCTCCAACTGGATGAACAACATTTTGTTCTTCACTGCTACCCCGCCACTTTAATGAGCACAAAACGCTACAAAGATGTCCTTTCTAAGAAATAATTTGCATTTTTATGCCGCCTTTCATATCCTCGGGTTACTCCTGAGGGATTCACAGCCGATTAATGATTTCGAAAACGTGGTCTAGTTGCTGTAAGCATACAGCCAGTTTGGGCCAATGGAGGTCGCACAAGCCCCACTGGGATAATTAACTCTGTCACCTGTTTTAGTGGAGTTGGTTGCAGGAGGAATATCAGTCAGGACACTGGGAGAACTCTCCCGCTATTCCTTGTAAAACCTGTCATGGAATGTTTTGCACCCAATTGAACAGACGGAGAGTCTCAGTTTAACACTTCCTTCGCCTCCAGCAGTACATCTCCGACTCCCTCAGTCCTGTACTGAAGAGTCAGCCTTCAGTTTGTGCTCAAGTCCCTGGAGTGGGGTTTAACCCCATTGACTTAGAAGCAAAACTGAACCAACCTGATCATTTCAAAAAAAAGATAAAAAACTGTTATCCAGCCGATAATCCCAACCCAACTACTGGGTTGCTGTCTGGGCTTCCGTTTTGACTCTTTTACTTAGATAACACTTATTGTTGTTAACGGTTCAACAGCTCAGCTTATATACAGCCCTGTTCCCACACTATATTATGTTGGCTCATTCAGCAAGATTGTTAAATGTAGAGAAACTGTGCAAAACACTAAATATCACATGTCTTCGAAAAGTGCAAGTGAACGAATGTTATCTCTTGATTATTAACGAAAGTTTGGTCCCTAACTTTGGTAGCAGCTGTGTGTTTCGAGTTAGTTCTGTTTTATGGAACACTACAGTTGAAAAGTAGGAAGACTTGGTTGTGAAATTATGTATGAGTTTAGTTCAAGCGTCAAAAAATTAATAAGTAATGATCGGTCTCATCTTGTAATCCTTTGCTGAGGCCTGAAAGTCGAGATTCATGGTCGGATACACATCTTGAAACCAACAGCTGTTGAAGTGGCTGATCTTCATGCATTACACTGCAAGATCACGGCTTCAACTGTGAGCAGCATCACAGCCAAACCCAGTCCTGCCTCAATAAACACATACACAAATACACCAGCATACACATAGACACACAGATACACTAGCTTTCAACGCACACAAATGCAGCAGAGATCATTAAATGGGAATCAGCTTGAGGAACACTGGCTGCCTTTCAGGTTCTGAATGCAAGGACATTGGTACAACCTGCAGTTGTGCTACCATTTCACATGCTGAACTCTGCTGTTTGAATCCAGGCCAGGCATACAACTGACACTAATTTGGTCTGTGTAATGGAGCTAAGACTTTTATAACTTCCTAAAAACTGAGCAAAGACTTTAGAATGCCTGAAAGCATGTCTGGCTGTGACTTTCAACAAAAGGAGCTGTCTGTGGCAGTATCAGAGAAGCTGACACCTTATTATCTCTGAAGAGATGCTAAAGAGATCCTTTGTGCTGCAGAACACAGATTCAAAGGAAATTATACAAAGACCATCTACATTTCCTAAACCAGGCCTAGCCATTGGAGACAACTAGTCTGCTAGGATGAAGGACCCTGCAATCTCCTTTCAAATTCTTAGTGGTTGAAACATTAAGACTTTCAAGAACCCAGATAAGGGAATATAGATCCTATGTCAAAGAAGAGAGGTGGGAGTCACATGACCCTCTCCTGCACCCCCCCCCACCCCCCCTCCCCCCAGAACTAGCTGGGACAACCAGTTACAATGTCTTGCTGTACTGCCATCTTCCTCCTAGCAAGCAGCAGCTCAGAACAAGGGCTCGCTCCAGGTGAATGCCTGGCCTCGATCTACACTGTTTCTATTCAAACTTTGAATTTCTATACTATCACCTACAAGACTAATTCATCTCTATGTACCTATCCCATTGTGAAAGTTTTCAATCTGCTGATCTCTGTGAAGGAATACACCACTGGACTTTGACTCTGGACTCACAGGAAACAATCATTCTTTTCTCTGTGGTCTTTACCCTGTAAATCTTTCTTTCTCTATCCCCCTCTTTTATTGTATGTTGCAACCCTCCCCCCACGTATGAGTGTGTGCGAATAAACTAACCCCCTGGGCAGAATTTTCTGCCTGCCAGGTGGGTGGGCCTGACCTAATCTCCAGCGGGTGGGGAGCCAATCCCTGCCGGAGAAGCGGGCCCCACCGGGCGGGGGGGGGGGGGGGGGGGGGAGTTCCCCAAAAGCAAGAGTGTGCTCTTTTGCGCATGTGCACAATAGAGCACACATCACCCTGAGGCTAAGTGCTGCCTCAGGGAGATCACTGACACTTCTAAAAATATGAAAATTAGAAAAAAAAAATTCCCTAACATGTCCCCTTCATGTGACAATGTCAAATGGGATGGGACATGTTCATAATTTACATTATAAGTCTATTAAACTTTTTAAATCCCTACATGAAATCTCATCCCGTCGGTGGATGAAATTTTATGTTTTTTTCTATTGCCTGCCAGGGTTCCTGGCCTGTCCGCCAACGTTAAGGTTGGACAGGCAGGTCTTCTAATTGTTTCAATGATCCTGTCAATGGCCTCAATTGGCCCAACATCATCCCCAGTCATTTTATGTGTCGGCGAGTGGGCCCCGCCCCTTGCTAGCCAGCGGCAAAGTTCTGGCCTCTGAGTTTACCCGGTCTCAAGTTTGCTGTGGGGTTATTAATAGAAATTGGATCACACCAAAACTGAGGGGTTGGGAAATACGCCACCACTTATAAAGGGGAAATCAAAATCAAGAACACCTTTCTGTTCATGGACGGGTGGTGAGAGGAGAAATCAGGGCTGTTTAAATTAACCCCCCTCCTGTCTGTAACAGTCTGTATAGTTCAATGGGCTATACATGTACCCAGCAGAAGAGAAAGGGAATCCAGCCACTAACCTCTCATTGGGTGATCTTTCACTGGGTAATTCACCTGTTGCTTTCTGGATATGTTAGGCTGCATTTATATTGCATCAATAGTCTGCTACTTGGTACTTAGCAGTGCCACATCTATTGAGGGTTGTCCATATGCTCTGGGGGAGATTGAAGCCTGGCTATTGAAGTGTTGAGTTGGAGACAATTTGTTTATTGGGGAGGGTGTTTTCTGCCCAAGCTTTCATCAGTGTTATGAAATTGGAGGTGTTCAATTCATGTCCAGAGGGGGTTTTGTAGAGCCGTGTGTTGAGCTGGGAGAGATCTTGAAGGTCTCTATGGATGGAGACATCTAGGTTGCTGCCAAGATGAGTTATTTCTCTTCGTGTTGCTTCATCTGGTCCAATGGAGGGAGAGGTGTTATTTAAGGAACTGGTAACCACTGAACTGGAGTTGATCTCAGATTTCCAGAGATTATCCTCATTACTGAGTGAAGTTGTGTGTCAGTGAGTTTGGTGTGATGACTTGAGGTCCATATGGGTGCACAGTATTCAACTGTCATAAGAACATAAGGACTAGGAGCAGGAGTAGGCAATTCAGCCCCTCGAGCCTGCCCCGCCATTCAATACGATCATGGCTGATCTCATTTCAGCCTCAACTCCAATTTCCAGCACTCTCCCCATAACTTTTCAACCCGTTACTAATTAAAAACCTGTCTATCTCCTCCTTAAGTTTATTCAGTGTCCTGGAACCCACTGCACTCTGAGACAGTGAATTCCACAGATTCACAACCCTTTGAGAAAAGTAATTCCTCCTCATCTCTGATTTAAATCCACCACCCCTTAGCCTAAAACTATGGCCTCTCATTCTAGAATGCCCCACAAGGGGAAACATCTACTCCACGTCTACTTTGTCTATCCCCTTTAGTATCTTATATACTTCAATTAGATCTCCTCTCATCCTCCTAAACTCTAGCGAGTATAGACCTAAACTGCTCAATCTCTCCTCATAAGACATGCCCTGCATCTCTGGAATCAATCTAGTGAATCTCCTCTGAACCGCCTCCAATGCAACTACATCCTTCTTCATGTAAAGGGACAAAAACTGTGCACAGTACTCCAGGTGCGGTCTCACCAATGCCTTGTACAGTTACAACAACACTTCCCTATTTGTATACTCTATTCCTGTCAAGACAACCAGAGCTATGGCAGGAGTATGAAGGACAGTGGTTTTTCAAACTCCGATTTATGCCAGCAAGCTTGCAGTAGTCTTTCAGAGCTGGTGATGGTAAGTTAGGGAGCAGTCAAAGATCACTCCAAGATAGGTGGGAGTTGGGTCATGTTGCACTTTTTCTTCACAGAAGGTGACATTTGGGGTGCCATGTGCCTTATGATTTTCAAGGTGGAATGCAGAGATGATGGACTTGGCTAAGTTTGGCTGTGGCCTCCATTTGTAGAAATATTCAGCCACTTTTGACAGAGTTTAACAGGCATCCATATCCTGGAAAGATATCATTGCTGTAAATAAGTTTTTGTGATGATGTGGTGGGCATGTCGCTTATGTAGATGTTAAAAAGTGTCTGTGCTGGGACGCTGCCTTATGGGAGACTGTTGTTTCGTGTTCTTTGAGTGCTGACTGTGTCTTGAAGGCAGACCTTCAGCTGGAAGTACTGGAGTAATACTGCAGGCTACACGTTTGGGTACTGCATCAGCATTCTTGACACTAAAAAAAAGAATGACTTGTATTTATGTAGAGGTTTTCATGACCACTGGATGTCTCAAAGCATTTTACAGCCAATGAAGTATTTTTTGAAATATAGTCACTGTTTTGGCCATGAGGAAAGCTCACATATACATCCAGTTTTGCTTCCACCTGGTGAATTTTTAATGTTTTGAGCGCAGCTATGGGTTATTAAAATATATTTTTAAGACTGATTCCTGCAAAAAAGCCATTGAGCACTTTCGTCTTGACAACATCCTGGAATGTGGTGAATGCCCCCTTTCACTCAACTGCAGAGTCAGATTGGGTCCTGACTCAGTCTAGAGACCTCAGGATCAATTCTCCAAACCCCTCTACAGCCCCCACCCTTGCCACTAGGACTCCAGCCAATGGGGAAACTGTAGGCCCACAGATTACCATCTATTCATTCAGAATGTTAGCCCATACTCTCACACTGCAGTCTAATTTCCATCCTGCTTAGTTGTGTGAGAGAACCATTATATCCAAAGATCTTGATAGACATACCACATGTTTCTTTAAGTATTATATATATGAATAATTCAAATCATGAGTTACATCATTTATTTAAAGGAAGTTCAATGCTTCCTATACAGCTGAGTGGATATTAATTTCAGAAGTTGGTTATCTACATGAAGTTCTATTGTATCAGTGTTACTTCCATTATTTGCTCTGGCAATATCACTTGCTTATTTCAGTACATTTACACATGAAATAAACATAATTTACTTAACATTTTGCTCTCAGGTCTAATACTTTATTTACATATTTCAATATAGTCTGATTTTTAATTTAAACAGCATGATGAAGATCTTTATAAATCTCCTACACAAGACCTCCTACAACGTCCTCAGAAAATATTGTTCAGGTCCAATGGTAGTGGAAGCAGATTTGCTGGTAACTTTCAAAAGGCAACTGGAGTAATACTTAAAAAGGCAATAAAACTTGCAGGATTATAGAGAAAGAGTCTCGGTGTGTGTGAGTGCAGGGGGGTCATGGTGATGTGATTAATTGGATAGCTCTTTCAAAGATGGATGGCACAAACACCATGGGCTGAATGGCCTCCTTTTCTACTTTTATTATTCTTTCATGGGACATGAGCATCGCTGGCAAGGCCAACATCTGTAATCCATCTCTAATTTCCCTTGAGGGGGTGGTGGTGAGCCGCCTTCTTAAACAGCTGGAGTCCATGTGGCATAAGTACATCCACAGTGCTGTTAGGTAGGGAGTTCTAGGATTTTGACCCAGCGACAGTAAAGGAATGGCGATATATTTCCAAGTCAGGATGATGAGTGACTTAGAGGGGAAGCTCATGGTGATACTTTTCCCAATTCTCCAAACCTCTCTACAGCCCCCATCCTTGCCACCAGGACTTCAGCCAATGGGGAAACTGTAGGCCCACAGATTACCATCTATTCATTCAAAATGTTAGCCCATACTCTCACACTGCAGTCTAATTTCCATCCTCCTTAGTTGTGTGAGAGAACCATTATATCCAAAGATCTTGATAGACATACCACATGTTTCTTTAAGTATTATATATATGAATAATTCAAAACATGAGTTACATCATTTATTTAAAATAAGTTCAATGCTTCCTATACAACTGAGTGGATATTAATTTCAGAAGTTGGTTATCTACATAAAGTTCTATTGCATCAGTGTTACTTCCATTATTTGCTCTGGCAATATCACTTGCTTATTTCAGTACATTTACACATGAAAGGAACATGTTGCTGCCCTTATCCTTCTGGGTGATGGAGGTCAAGGGTTTGGAAGGTACTGTCAAAGGAGACTTGGCAAGTTTCTGCAGTGCATTTTGTAAATGGTACACACTGATGGCCACTCAATTCTATGCCAATGGTGGAGAGAATGAATGTTTAAGATGGTGGGTGGGATACCAATCAAGTGGGCTGCTTTGTCCTGATGGTACCGAGCTTCTTGAGTGTTGTTGGAGCTGCACTCATCCAGGCATGTGGAGAGTATTCCATCACACTCCTGATTTATGCCTTGTGGATGGTGGACAGGCTTTGGGAGTCAGGAAGTGAGTTATTCAATGCAGATTCCCAACCTCTGACCTGTTCTTGTAGCCACAGTATTTATATGTCTAGTCCAGTTCAGTTTCTGGTCAATGGTAACCTGCAAAATGTTGATGGTGGGGAATTCAATGATGGTAATACTATTGAATGTCAAGGGGAGATAGTTAGATTCTCCCTTGTTGGAGATGGTCATTGCCTGGCACCTGTGTGGTGCAAATATTACTGTGCAATTGTACTGTGCAATTCTATTATTATTGGAAGTAATAAAGTCTTAGCTGCCTGATATTCATCCTGTTGTCTGACAAAAATGTAAATTTAAGTTCATCATGGGTTTGGCAGATTTGACTGCATTTCATGAATAATAATGTGCACTGTGCCACAAGGCATACTCAGAGCAAGGCTACACAATCATAAGTTCTAATTAGATTAAATATTGGAGAAGGTTCTTTACCCAGAGAATGGTGGACCTGTGGAAAAGGCTGCCATCTTATGTATTAACTGCAGACTCACTAAATCCTTTCAAAACTCAGCTGAACCTGTTTCTGCAGGGGAGGGGATCACTTTATCCATGAGGTAGGTACTGTATAACATTAACCAGGACTAAAGTGGTCTCCTGGACTAGTTTCAATCCCCTATTGGGGTCAGAGAGGAATTTTCCAGAAGTTTTCCTGTGTTTTATCTATTTTCTTGCCTCATCCAGGCGATCACATGGCCTTTGGGTAGGACAGGGACTGTTCACAAGGCAATGCAATTGTGCAGGACTAGAGGAGTAGACCAGTGGATGGAATTTCATGCTGCTAATAGTGATCTCACTGGCTGGAGACAAGCAGAGATATGGGAATAGCTCAGGAAAGTGGCATTGAGGTAGATGATCAGCTATGACCTAAATGATTGGTGTAGCAGGCTTGACAGGCCGAATGGCCTACTCCTGTTCCTATGTTTCCTATGGAGAACCAGTGGGAGCCTTGTGCCAGTGTCGGGCCTTCCCCGGGATTAAGGACACGGAGGTCGGGGTGGGGAGGTGGGGTGGAAATCCTGCCCTTTGTAGATCTGCTGACTTATCAGAGGCTGGTGCTTCCCTATTGCCCATCAGCACCACTGGGAGCATTGGCTACTACTAGTAATGCACCCACCAGAGGCCAAGGAGCGATGGTCACTCCTTGGAGTGGGAGTCAGAATAAAGGGCAGGAGGTTGGCTGTCAGTGCCCCTCTGGGTTCCTTGGTCAGATTTCTTTTCAGGTTGCCAGACCTGCTGAGTTTTTCCAGGTAATTCTGTTTTTGTTTTGGATTTCCAGCATCCGCAGTTTCTTTGTTTTTATTCCTTTTCAGGTTCCTTGCCTGGCGACTCCCCCTTCTGCTGCTGGATTTAATTGGGTGGAGATGGAAAAACGGCAGGATCCCCACCATCCCACCCTCCCACCTGATTAAATTCCCCCGCTTCCAACCTTGCTGTCAGGGTCATTCAATTCCACCAGTGAGTCTTTTCCTATCCATCGTTGATGTATGTTTCTATGTACACAGGATGCATAAGATACTTTGCCTAATAAGATTATATTCACAACTTTTGATCCTACTGGGGAGATCTTCAGAATATCGAATATCGATGGAAAACAAACATGAAAAAGATCACCTTTTTAAAGTGTGAGTTTGACACATTTGATAACATTTTTTGCCTCAGGGTCACAAGATCATAACATGAACCTTCATTGTTAAGCCTCAAGCACATACCATACCGAGGGAGTGCTGCATGTTGAAGGTGCCATCTTTCAGGTAAGATGTTAAAAAAAGGGCTGTTCAGGTGCATAGCAGAGATCCCATTGAATTACAGTCCCCATTGCTTAGAGAGGACACTTTGTCCAATTGCGATTTAACTGCTATATACATTGGCAGATGTAGTGCTTGAAGAAAGCATATATATTTCTCTCTCTCTCTTTCTCCCTGCACTGAACCACTCATAGCTCCACAATTTTCAGCCTTTTCACTAGAAGCTGTTAAGGTGTTGGTAAAAAAAGCTTTTGGTGGCGAATGATACAGCCAGATATAAAAATGTGGAAATATCAGCTCTGAGAGAAAATCTAATGGATGTTAGCTTCAAGCTACATCTGTCAGTTTTGTTCTTCTTTATTGTGAAGACAAGTACCTCAGTTGGTTGAATACTAATCTAAAGAGTTTAGGGTTGTATCTGGGTTAAGTCATTGCAGCCTTTGAAGTGTTAGTGAAGGAGTGTGGAAAGTGGGTACAGAGCTGTCACTTAGAGAACCAAGCAGGCCCATTGGAACAGCATCAGGAATATGCCTGATTCCTTAGGGCTGTACAGGCATCTCTGGTGACTGCCTAAAACAGGTGCTTGTCTCCTTCAGTATGCTAATAATTGACCTTAACAGCTGCTTTCGGACCCAAACCTTAAATAGCCAAGTGGTTATGGTACTGGGTTTGTAACCCCAAGATTAAGAGTTCAAATCTCACTCTGGCAAACTATGAAACAATGTAACTTCATCTGAAACAGATGGAAACAGGTTTGTACTTGAAAGAGTATCAGTTGTTACAATTACTTGAAGGAGCTGGAATCCAGTGGGGTTTGGAGAGTATACAGTTTTTTTGGCCTAAATGGCCAAGTGGTTATGGTACTGGGTTTGTAACCCCAAGATTAAGAGTTCAAATCTCTCAATGGCAAACTATGAAACAATGTAACTTCATCTGAAACAGATGGAAACAGGTTTGTACTTGAAAGTGCTAAATGCAAGAGACCAGACAACTGAATAAATTGGAACCCTGTTTCTCTATCCAGATTCTAAATGCATTTAATGGTAAGTGAAACAAGCTTATAAGAGAGACGATAAGTGTGAGATTACTTTCTATTTACAGTACAGATATTGGCCATTCAGCCCAACAAATCCATTCTGGTGTGTTTACTTTATACAAGTCTCGTCCTACCCTCTTCATCTCACCCCGTCAGCATACCCTTCTATTTCTTTCCCCCCCCTCTTATATTTGTACAGCTTTCCCTTAAATGCCTCTACACTATTCGCCTAAACATAATCGCTGTGGGAGCGAGTTCCACATTCTCACCACCCTCTGGGTAAAGAAGTTTCTACTGAATTTCTGACTAGATTTATTGGTCGCTGTCTTATGGCCTGAATATTGCCGTCAGCTTGCGGGGGTGGGCCCAACACACCGACATGCAAACTGATGCGCAGTGACATCAGGCGTGCATCCGATATTTCATTTGGCAGCGCACACCGGAGGCAGCTGCGCACCTGCCGAACTGTCAATGGCCTATTAAGGCCATTAAAAAAAACCAGTTAAAGTTGTTAGCAACACTGCCCATCCAAGCTTAAGGCTGGCGGGCAGGTGAAGAGCCCCAAGCGACCTTCGCGTTTTTCAGGAAACCTCATCCACGGGCGGGGTGAGGGTTCCTGAAGTTTTTATAAAATAATTAATTAAATTTTGCACAATTCATAGACATGTCACATGACGGGACATGTTTAAGTCATTTTTTTTCCTCCTTTATTAAAAATTTGTACTATCAACTTAATCTGCCTAAGGCAGCTCTTTCAACTCTGCTTCCTCCCCCCACCCGCACAGGCAGTGCTGAGCGCTACTGGCCGTGCGTCACGCTGGACAGGCCTTAATTGACCCGCCCACATAAAATGGCGGCGTGCAGCCGATCGCAGGCGGCGATCGTCTCATCGCCCGTCCCAGCCCCCGCCCACTCCCGCCCAACGCAGGTAAGATCCTGTCCTATATTTCTGTCCCCTGGTTTTGGTTTCCCCTACAAGTGGAAATGTCTCTCAATCAAAGACCTTCAGAATCTTAAAGAATTCTCTCAGGTCACCTCTCAACCTTCTCTTTTCTGGAGAAAAGATCCCCAGTCTGTTCAATTTTTCCCAATAGATACATTCCCTCTCTTTGGTATCATCCTGGTAAATTCTTTTTGAACAAAGCTGTCTCTCATGTGTGCTGTAACCAGTGTTCAATATAAATGTAACACAGTTTCTCTGCTTTTCAATTCTATTCCTTCAGAAACAAGCTTCAGTGAGTGCTTTGCTTCTCTTATGTTCTTATTAAACTGCATCACTACTTTCAGTGATTTGTGTGTCTGTGCCCCCAGATCGCTCTGTTTCCCCACCCCGTTTAGACCCTTATTTTCCAAGGAGAATATGACCTCCTTATTCTTCCATCTCACACCTCTCCGTATTGATGTTCATATGCCAATTACATGGTGATTCAGTAAGTGTATTGGTGCCTTTTTATATTTTGTCACAGTCCTCCTTTGTGTTAAATTTTCATTTCCCTCTATTTGACGCTGTCCGCACATTCTGAAATCTTACTTTCGCTTCCCGAGTTCAAATTGGGGTGAGGAGGTGGGGGTCGAAGCTTGTGTGGTGCATTAGCATAGGATAGACCATTTGAGCCTCTTCTGAGTTGCAGATTTTGCGTAACTCCATGTAAACATGAAGGTCAACGTACGTGGACATCTAGGGTTTAAAAATGAAATTAGTTTTGAGGAAACATAGAAACATAGAAACTAGAAGCAAGAGTAGGCCTCATCCAACTCAATTGCCAGCTCCCACTTTCTCCTCATACATAGAAACATAGAAAAAGAAAACATATTTTAACTAATTAAGATGCACAGTTTAGACATTATCTCTGTCCTTTGTAATATACACTAGAGCGAAGAGACAGATTCAAGTGCCTGTGTGACTTAGTTGTAATCCATAACTGTCACTGCACATGCTAAGGAAGTCAAAGCTGCAACTGAATAAAATATTTTTTAACTGTGATTAATTACAAGTCACTGTGGGTTGAAGCAAAATAATTACTGTGTGAGTACATTTCTTTCTAAAAAATTGTAGGAAATAGTGGAAGTGAACAGGAGGTCAACCAACATCTGACAGAAAAAAGACAGGTTAATGTTTCAGGTATGAATCTTTCAACAGAATGCCACAGGTTGGAACTGAGCAGACACTGAGTGACTTGTTCTGTACTCTCTGTTTCCAGCTCAGATATATTATGTTAACATATCCCACTTGTCGGAAATTGACCTGGTGAGGCTGGGGTTGAGATGGATGAAGTAAAACACGGGCAACAACTTACCCCACTCTGCGCTCCTGCCATTTACCCAGGTCAACCTGTGGTTTTTGAGACAGTGGCCTGCCACTTCCCAGATTCCCGCTGTCCTTCTGCTTGAATTCCTGATCTTGCCGCTGACATAAGAACATGATAAATAGGAACAGGAGTAGACCATTCGGCCCTTCGTGCCTGCTCCATCATTCAATAAGATCATGGCTGATCTTCTTGTGTTTTGATTTCCCAACTCCCATCTAACCCTGATAACCTTTGATTCCCTTGCTTAACAAGAGCCTATCTCCCTCTGCCTTAAAAATATTCAGTGGCCCCGCCTCCACCACCTTCTGAGGCAGAGAGTTCCAAAGTCACACAACCCTCAGAGAAAAAAATTTCTCCCCATCTCTGTCCTAAAAGGGCGACCCCTAATTTTAAAACAGTGCCCCCTAGCTCCGTTTCGACACCCACCTTGTCAAAGCTGTTCAGGAGCTTGTATACGTCAATCAAATCACCCCTCACTCTTCTAAACTCCAGTGGAAACAAACCAAGTCTGTCCAACCATTCCTCATAAGACAACACACTCATTCCAGGTATCAGTCTAGTAAACCTCCTCTGAACCATCTACAATGCATTTACATCCTTCCTTAAATAAGGAGACCAGAACTGACCAAATGCTTGATCAAGGTAAAAAGATTTATGGCCATTAAGATCAACTGGGTCTCTTTGAACCTGGACTCCTGAGTACTCTGTCTGCTTCAAGGCTTGTGCTATATCTGATCCCTCCAACTTTACAATCGGTGCCACGGTGTTTACATTTTCTTTTAAAAAAAATAGCATTTTTGTCTCAATGATTTGCCTCTCAAAATAAATCTTCTAAATTCAGTTGGAAGTTGTTGAATCACTACTTCAATGCATGCGTCATCATTGATAATTTACATGGGAAACAGGAAACTCATTGCTATTGATATATAAATTCTTTTCTTAATAACACAGTTGTAGCCCACCTCTTATAAACCATAGCTCAGCAAACAAGTCTCCAATCATGGCTTGTCCAGCTATGGCTTTTTGACTGAAATAGGAGTCTGCTCCCTGTAAAGGGAGTGCTATCAGGTTATATTCTTTTCCAAAACCACACGTGGAAATCATTCTATTTAAGTAAAACCATTGGACCTTTATCGGGGGAGATCGAGGTGGACAAAGGATAATCTTTCTAAAGGGCCTTGCAAACTGAATGAATGCACCACCGGTGAAGATGACCCACACCTCCAGAGCAAGATTAACATGGAGGCCCATGGTTACCAATGCCCTTAAGACACGGTACCTGAGCAGAGAGAGACTGAACCTCTGGTTTTCACTCTCACTCCAGAGAAATGCCTAGATTGCACTTGACAGGAGACTATAGCGGCATGGTTAAAATCAGGAGTTCACTCTGTGTGTGGCAATGGTGGGATCCCACTGTTGAATTTGATGCATGCTCATTCAACCTGAGGAGCAGTATTCCCTATGTTCATTGAGACTGTGCCCCTTGGCAATGTGATTAGTAACACAGCTCCACATGGGTATAGGAAACTAAAGGGCAGTGAAAGACCAACAAACCTGCCCCTTCCAAGAACCTTGCCAGTTCCCTCTTGAAGGGAAAAGCAGAGATTCGGGACACAGCAAATTGGGAAAGCAACCACAATTGATCAAAGGATTGCTGCATGCCCCACCAGCACTCAATTGACACATGTGCCACATTAACAGGATGTAAAAGGCTCTAATTACCCTTGACTGTTACATTGATTTGTTTGCATGTTCCTTAAATGGAAAATGACATTTTATTTCAGTCAATGTGGAATAAGATGAGTCAGAGAAAATTAATTAATTTTCAGACTAGACAAATGAGTTCCATCAGCAAAATTATTTTTTTTGTTTTTAACGATCAATAAGTGCCCAATCTGAAACTAGATACCTCCTAACCATATAAAAATGGCCTGTCCTGCATTTGAACAAGAGAAAGGAAGGACTTCCATTCTTATAGCGCCATTCACGACCTCAGGACACAAGTCAAAGGCCACTCCCACAACCCACTTTTATCTTCCCACGGAACTCAATCTGTGTCTCTAGCACAATATCTGTTTATCATGCTCACAGCATGCTCTGTCAAGAGTAATATTATTATACAACGATTTCTGAAGAGGATTACTTTGCTATTGTCTAAAGCACCTCATAAGCAAAGTTACCCTGGCGTTCTCTGTCTGCCAGGCCTAATAACAGTCTTTAAAGGTTAAACTTCTGTATAAATTACACAAGGGGAGGAAATGTGTCTCCAACCTGCTGTGCTCTGAAAGGCGGAAGTCCAGGTATGAGTGCAGATGGTGCAGATCAAAAGGCCTAGAATACATGGCAATTCATTGACAGCATCAGTCTTCTCTTGTTTCTTTCTTTATCCTCTCATGTTGCATTCAGATGGTTGCTATGTAGCCATTCACACCTCATCTGGACACAACCCTTGTTTCTTTACCATGCCCATTGCCACTCTTTTTGGCTGTTGTACCATTAAATCTTTTGTTAGTTAACCTCTCCTGCTCTCCAGCCTATCATAGACCTTCTCTTTTGTTCTTCCTGCTCCCTCTCCCCTTCCACTGACTTAAAAGCTCCTACATTCCTATCTTTCTTCAGTTCTGATGAAAGGTCATCTCAATGTGGAACGCTAATTCTGCTTCTCTCCACAGATGCTGTCCAACCTGCTGAGTATTTCCAACATGTTTGATTTTTATTTCGGGTTTCCAGCATCCGCAGTATTTTGCTTTTGTACCGATGACAGACAATTCTCCCAGCAATGAAGGATAAGTTGACCTATTTTGAAGACTTCGTTGATTATGGACATGACAAATTGGGAATGCTGACTGTGTTGAAGTTCCTCATTTAGTTCAGTCAGTCCATCAAATAATTCAACGTTTTGGAGCTCCTTGCTACACTTATAACTGATTCAAACTCTTAATTTTCAAATATAATTGACATATACATCATCACACAACTTCATTCGCACCTTTAAGTTGGTTAATGTGATAACAATGAGTGTAATGTTTCGTGTACTTAATCGCTGACTATAAACTGAAGGTTTATTTCCAAAAGAGCATTCAGAATTGAGGGTGTAACAAGGAATTCCTTTGTCTTCACAAACAAATGTGTTGGAAAGAAAATCTTGTCTTTCACAACCTCAGCATGGTCCAACACACTTTATAGCCAGTGAAATGCTTTGGAAATGTAGTCGCTGTTGTATTGTAGGAAATGTGGCAGCCAAATTGTACACAGTAAGCTCCCACAAACAATAATATGATGATGACCAGTTCATTTGTTTTAGGGTCATTGGTTGAGGGTTAAATATTTGACAGGGGAGGAACCTGCTGTTCTTCATATGGTGCCTTAGATTTTTTACATCCGATGGGGCCTGTTTTAATGCCTCATCCAGCAGTGCAGGTCTCCCTCAATATTCGAAGGAAAAGAAAGGTAGTCAATGCAACAACAGTGTGCGGTGGAAAGCAGAACAATTGGTTGTAAATCTGACCCTACAACAATTCCGATACAGCGACAGGGAGGGAGCAGGCTGCGATGGTCCTGGTGAGATCAGGAAGATCCTGGTCAGGCTGTGTTGTGGAAGTTGGCCTCACCACCTGAATTGTTTTGGCTTCTCCACTTGTTCCCACCTATTAGCAGGGTTGCAAGAATTCCCTCCACATCATCACGTGCACAATTTCCTACAGGGAATGTTGATTCCCCCACTTAGTTCAGTGGAACCTGGGGAGATGGCGGCGTAGCAGTAATGTCACTGGACTAGTAATCCAAAGACCCCAGCCAATGCACTGGGGATGTGGGTTCAAATCCCACCACAGCAGCTGGTGGAATTTGAAATTCATATAATAGAATCTGGAATATCAATTGTCATAAAAACCCAACTGGTTCACTAATTCTCTTTAAGGAAGGAAAATCTGCCTTCCTTCTAGACCAGGAGGTCTGAACTACATGTGACTCCAGGCCCACAACAAGGTGGCTGACTCTTAACTGTCCTCTGGCCTAGTAAGCCACTCAATTCAAGGGCAGTTAGGGATGGGCAACAAACGCTGGCCTTGCCAGTGACACCCACATCCCATGAAAGGAAAAAGAAACTTGACAACACTGGTTGGATGTATTATGGCAGATTTCGTGACCTCTAGCTGCCCTGCCCTGATGTTCCCAACATTGGTCAACCAACACAAGTGACCTCACCTCATGCACTCCCCCCACTTCACCTTCTCACAGCCAACTGCAAAGTGAATAGGCTGTTCCTTAGCCAACTGAATGATTCTTGAACAAAAACAAAAATACCTGGAAAAACTCAGCAGGTCTGACAGCATCTGCGGAAAGGAATACAGTTAACATTTCGAGTCCGTATGACTCTTCATCAGAACTAAGAAATATAGAAATGAGGTGGAATATAAGCTGGTTGAAGGGACAGGTGGAGCTGGATAGGGGGCCAGTGATAGGTGGAGGCAAAGAAGAGATTGCCAAAGATGTCACAGACAAGAGGACAAAGGGGTGTTGACAGTGGTGATATTAGCTGAGGAATGTGCTAATGGGGACATTAAGGGTAGAAAGCAGGATGAGCAAGGTGCAGATAGCCCTAGTGGGGCTGGGGTGGGGGGAAGGGATCGAAATAGGCCAAAAGGTAGAGATAAAACAATGGATGGAAATATATTTAAAAATAATGGAAATAGGTGGGAAAAGAAAAATATATTTAAAATATATATATACTTTTTAAAATGATAAATTACTGGAAAAAGGGGGATCGGAAATGATTCTTCATCTCAGTCAAGCAGCCTCTCCCCAGCTGCCCTCCAACAGCAAAGTTTTAACAGCTAACAGGCCAGAATGTTTAAAGAAAGTGAAAGAAATGCACAAATTATTTCACACCTCTAAGATTGCTCACTGGAGATTAATCTTCAATTCCTGAGACCCCTGGTTAATCTTCGTTCTGTGCTGTCAAATTCTACTCTAATTGAGATCAGACGGCTTGGTAAAGGTCAGCGACCCCAACCATGAACTTCTGGGCTGTATATTTAGTGTGGCAACAGTAAAACGCTTCCTTTTAATTATTCATTTCCTGGATGTTAACAAGGCTGGTGAGGCCAGCATTCAGTGCCTAACTCTAATTGCCCCTTCTGAAGTTGGTGGTGAGCCACCTTCTTGAAGTGCTGCAGTCCGTGTGCTTATAGGAAGGGAATTCCAAGATTTTGACCCAGTGGCCATAAAGGAACGGCCAACGTGGGACCAAGTCCGGACAGTGTCGGTGTGTGTGTGTGTGTGTGTGTGTGACTTGGAGGGTGAGCTTGGAGTTGCTGGCATTCCCCTGTGCCTGCTGCCCTTGTCCTTCTAGTTGGTGGAGGTTGCGGGTATGGGGGGGGGGTTGCTGTCGAAGAAGCCAATGAACATTAATGCTACTTTCTCATCTAGTCACTGACAAAATAGGCCCCTTTACCCCTGAAGCAGCACTGCATAAAGCAAGATTATCAGAGGGCCGTACAATCATGGCGGCACAGAAGGAGGCCATTCAGCCCAATGAGCCTGTAATGGTCACTGAGGTACACAGATAGTTGCCTCAGAGATTTCTTCCACAAACCAACTTGTGGCCAAACCGGAGTTAAGGAGTTGAGGGCCTGTATTGTTATGAATTTGACAGAAAGTTTTGTACGAGCAGCGGGGCCGTTAATGTATTCTATTCTCTGGCCTTTTCATCTTTTATATATTAGAGCAAATAAAGGCAGAAAGCATTGAAGTTTCCTGAGGCAGAGATTTGATGCTAAGGATTATGAAAATCCGAGCAGCGTATATAAACAGCGAGCTTTGTTTCCCTCTTTGGAATCGTAGATCTCAGCCAGAAAGAAAGCACATGCATCGATGATAATGCGATGTGTGACAGAAAAATAATGAGGTTTATTCAGTAAAAATCTGACATTTGGTTAATTTGAATTTCTCAAGAAGGCAATAAATAGTGTCATACACACCTCTGTACAGATACCAATTAAAGAGGATGAAATGGTTTATTTTTGGTATAAAATTGACATCAACTAAAATTTTTAAGGCACCTCTTACATAACAAGACATCTGAAGACACTGTATGGAATGAGGGAAGAGCATGGATTTGCATGGATACTGTACTGAGCTGCACGTAGGGAACAAACTGGGGGAGATGACTGAAAGGACAGTCAACAAATGTGAGTTTTGAGGATGGATGTGGGGAGAGGCTTAGGAAGACTACTGATATTGAGTGCAGGAGACAGAGCTGAGGGCATGGAGGAAGGGAAGGTCAGTGTACAGAGTGGAGGGACATCGATCAGGGAGGAGGGGGTAGTGTGTACGGATGAAGGACAGAATCTACAGGCAAGGTGGAGGGTCGGAGGGCAGTGAGGAGGGAGGGGCAGGGCAGAGAGACAGAGTGGAGAGGTAAAGTGCAGGGAGGAGAGGGGACAGGGTAAGGAGCAGAGGCAGGGTCTACAAGCAAGATGGAGGGTCAATGCAGGGTGGATGTCAGGGCAGAGAGTCACGGTGGAGGAATAAAGTGCAGGGAGGAGGGGGCAGAGTGTAGGGAAGAGAGACAGGGCAGAGGTGAAGGGAACAGGAGCAAGGGGAAGGGAGACAGAACAGAGTGTAGGGAAGTGGTGACCAAAGACTTTGGCAACATATAGAGAATGCACCTCACATGGTCAGCTGGTAAATTCATTATTCAGCGTGAAGCTGAGACACCAAAATTGTAAGGTTGCATTTTTGATCCCTAAAAGGTGCTGACTTTGCTGATGGTAAGTTAAGCAGCCATACAGGCTGCACAATAGGAATCAGAAGCCTTGAGGGAGGATGAGGACTCAGCTAACCATTGTAAGAAATGATGTGAGGACAGATACTGGGTGAGGACAGGATCAGATTTCTCTGTGATGCCTTTGCAGTCAAATAGCCAATTTACTTCCACAAAGTAGAAGTGCACATTAACATAGGCTCTAGTGAAAGAAGGACCCAGCTTGCTTTAGTAAGAGAGGGGAAAATTCTGGACCAGTAGGATTCACTCAGATGAAATTGAAATCTGACTAATTTGTTGAACCCAAGCAAATGAAACTGGAAAGTTCAAAGTCAATGCTGCAGCAGCTCCTCATTCCTGATTTACATCACTGTGACCCAAAGTAATCCCAGCTCCCTGTTTGATAAAGAAATGAATGATATTTATTCAAAAATTAAATTGCTTCAACACACTTGGAAATTCAGTGTATTAATTTGTGGTACTTTCTGCAGATCACAGTCCTATTAAAACCTTGGGGGAAACGTATTTTAACAGAGAATCTGCATTTTCTGAACTTGCCTCAGTTGTGAAGCATCTTGTGTTGAATAGTCCCCTGACTCTCACTGTACAAGTTTACTTTTTTAGCTATTTGCTGGAGTTAATAACATAGATCTTTTATTACTTAAAATAATCGTCGCTTATCACAAAAATAATTACATTGAATTTACAGCACAGAAATAGATCACTCAGCTCAAGTGCTCCATGCCGGTGTTTACTCCCAACCTACTTCATCTCACCCTATCAACAAATCTTTCTAATCCTTTCTCCCTCATGTACTTGTCTAGCTTCACCCTACTCACCTCAACTATTCCTCTTGATCAGAGTATTCTTTGGGTTAAAATGTTTTTGCCTGAATTTCCTGATTGGATTTATCAGTGACTCTTTTATATTTATAGATAATAGCCTTGGATAATAAATCCAAATGCTGAAAAACATAAATGGGAATGTCTCGCAGAATGTGAGTGGCCCTAGCAAAATGTAACTTGTCGAATCCCTGTTGCAGGCGTAAACTTTTTAAAAATGAAGTGAATACATCAAACTGTGACTTTAATGAGCTCAATAATGTGAAAGCTGTTTCATCTAATAGAGACTTTCAGAGGGCTCTTCAAATGCAGGTTTATATGTCTTGTCCTATTAAGATGCAGTTTGCTTCCACTAAGCAATATTCTAATAATGTCCTGCAAGTATCAAACATTTATATTCCTGTAAGTCTTTCCTGGGTTTCGGCACAGTATATTTTTGCTTGTTTCAGTGTTGAGTCGTTCCAAGGCTGTTGTGGAACTTCAGCTGATGTGGGTAACACTGGAAAGCCTGACTCCCTGAGCTAGGAGTACAACATGGGATCTGATCAGAGGTCATGGATCTGAAATATTAACTCTGTTTCTCTCTTCTGATGCTGCCAGACCTGCTGAGTATTCTTGGCATTTTCTGTTTTTACTTTACACCATAATACTGGAGAAAATGCAAAATACTGAGGATGCTGGAAAGCAGAAACTGCCAGGAGCGTTCAGCAGGCTGTTTGATCAGCATCTGGGGAGAGAGGAAAAAAAATTAGGTCAGTGACCATGAAGATGACCTATAATACTAGAGTCTTGATTCTCCATCTAAACCCTTCTTTTTTGATGAGGGAGAACTCTTGCATCTCCTGCTCATTGACCTCCTGTCCCCCTTTACCTCTGAGTCACTGAAAGCTAACATGGAGGTGCAGCAAGCATTTAGGAAGGCAGATGGTATGTTGGCCTTTATTGCAAGAGGATCTGAGTATAAGAGTAAAGATGTCTTGCTCCGATTGTCTTGAACTTTGGTGAGACCACACCTGGCGTATTGTGTACAGTTTTGGTCTCCTTACCTAAGGAAGGATATATTGGCCATTGAGGGACTGCCACGGAGATTGACCAGGCTAAGTTGTGGAATGGCGGGATTGTCCTATGAGGGGAGAGTGAGGAGACGGGACCTGTATTTTCTAAAGTTTAGAAGAGTGAGAGGTGATCTCACTGAAGCGTACAAAATGTTTGGGTGGATGGGGAGGATGTGGGAAGGACGTTTCCCCTGGCTGGGAGGTCCAGAACTAGGGGACGCAGTCTCAGAATAAGGGGCAGGTCATTTAGGACCAGGATAAGGAGGATTTTCTTCACTCGGGGGTTGCGAATCTTTGGAATTCTCTACCCCAGACGGCTGTAGAGGCTTAGACATCGAGTAAGTTCAAGACGGAGATGTATAATGCTAATGTATGTAGCATTAGTATTGCTACATACTCATGACATCAAGGGATATTGGAGTAGCACGGGAAAATGGTGCTGAGGTGTCTAGACAATCAGCCATGATCTAGTTGAATGGTGGAGCAAGCTTGACGGGCTGAATGGCCTCCTCCTGCTCCTATGTTCCTACCTCTACCTAACAGTGAATACTGTCATTGTTGACATTTTCATTGTTCAATAAACTGGGAACAGTTTTTAAGAGCTTAACAATAACAATACATGATTATACATGGCACCTTCAGGCCTACTTTTAGTTAGAGGACAATGGAACAGCCATGAAATAGAATTACTTTTTATTCTCGGTGCCAATTCAGAATATTAAATCTGAGACACTTTATTTATCTCATATTGTTTATAAAACATTAAATGAATGGTGCTAAAGTTAGGGACCTGATAATAACAGAGCCAGTAATGGAAGGGGTGCATTTACATAGCACCTTTCATGGCATCTTAAAGCACTTTACAGCTAGTGAAGTGTAATTTAATACTCCAATGGATTAGTACTGAGGAAGTGCTGCACTGCCAGAGGTGTCATCTTTCAAACACAATAATCCATCAATCGTAGCCTACAACTCAGAGAATCAAGAGCGTTAGCATAGGTTTTCATGTTTAAGTTTCTCGAGAGGGACCTGAACCCCCAGTCTTCTGGCTCAGAGGTGACAGTACCACCCAATGGTCTAGGGATGTCTAGCCCATGACCATGGACTGCATCTGACACGCTTTGTGATCTCCAATGATTGACTGAGCAGGTTTCTGATTAAAGAAACACATGCCGGCAGAAACAGCTCCAGTGGGGATTTTTTTTTTTAATTTATTCATGGGCTTTGCTGGCTAGGCCAGAATTTATTGCCCATCCATAATTGTCCTTGAGGAAGGTGGTGGTGAGCTGCCTTCATGAACCACAACAGTCTACTTGGCAAAGGCACCGTCATAGGGACCCAGTGATAGTGGGGTAATGGCGATATAGCTCCAAATCAGGATGGTGATTGACTTGGAGGGAGAATTGGTGATTGTTGTTTCTCCACGTGTCTGTTGCCCTTGTCCTAGAGGCTGCGGGTTTGCTACATGCTGTCGAAGGAGACTTGCTGAGCTGCTGCAAATGTCTTCTTTTCCATTACAAATAATTAAGCCTCTTCAAAAGAGTCTGGGACTTTCAACCCTTTATTCTTAACTACTTCAGCTGTACATTTGCATGAATCAAATGTTACCCTGCAGTAAAAACACTTGGTTTTCTTTAAAAAAAAGCAAATGTCACGGCTGTACATGGATCCACAGAGCATTGGGCTTTATGCAGACAGAGGAAGCAACGCTGACAGCTCTGACAGACACAGTTATTCTCTGGAAACCTGGGGGTGAGGTCTGAAATAACCCACCCCGCAGTTCTGTGGGAGAGAGAGTGGGCGTAGTGTGCGTCAGAAGGGACTTCTTTGAGCAGAAGGAAAGCAAACATACAGAGGAAAGAGTTTGGCTCACTTTGATGAAGGTTTAATTGATATTAAAAATTATTGCATACTTGTCATTAATCCAAAGCCAAACTTGTTAAGAACCTCACTGTTCTTTTGACACCACTTACCCCACAGCGAAACAGATGGCCCACTACACAAAGCTCTAACAAATCCCTACACCTCAGCTCCTGACCCTCCCTCTCCAGAATCCCAATGAATCGCTCTCGGATTCAGTCCTCGGATTCTGTCATCCCTCTGGTACGTCAGCCATTCTTTTGTGAGTGAGAGGCAGTTATTCACCTATGGAAATCTTCACAGTTTAGCCCATTCCTTACTGCTCAGGAGCAGGTATTAGTTTACTTCCTTTCGACCCCAGGGGTACTGAGGTCAATTATATCACTCCGATTGCCACCTGGGGGTTGAGTCCAGTTAACTCAACACAGAGCAACGACATTTTACTGATTTGTGGGAGCCAGCATCGTTCTACATTAGTTCGGTTGCCCACTAAGCCATCAGGGAGATCTATCCCAGCGCTAGGACCATTATCTAGTCCGAGCTGAATTGCTGTGAGAATTTCTTTTGTGCTAAATTGATCCACCATGTCTTCAGCTGCCTGGGCCTTAAACTCTGGAATTCCGTCCCTAAACCTCTCCACCTCTATACCTCTCACTTCTGCTTCAAGACTCTCCTTAACATCAATCTCTTTTGACCAAGTTTTAGGTCACCTGTCCAAATATCTCCTGTGGCTTGGTGTCCAATTTTGTTTAATAACACTCCTGTGAAGCGCTGTGGGACTTTTTAAAACTAAGTTAAAGGTGCTATATAAATGCAAGTTGTTGTTGTTGGAAGTCAGTAACAGGAATTCCCAGCACATTACATCACCATAGTGATAATGTAGTGACTGTACAATTTTAAATGTTAAACTGTGTGGCTTAACATAAATGTTTGATCTCAGTTTGTGGACTATGTTAGCAAGACCAGCATTTATCACTCCTCTCCCTGTTTCCCTAAGAAGGTGGTGATGGTGGGCTTCAAAGGGAGAGAGGGAGAAATCTGGCAACGACAGATCTGCAAATTTAACATCGGCTGTGGGAAAGTTGCTGGAAACTGGGTCTGGTACTGGGCCTGACTGCAACCAGTCCTAAAATCGAGGCCCTAGGGTGACTGAACACTTGGACAGGAATCAGCTGCCCGTATTGAAGATCATTTGATGATTACATGACCATTTTGTAAATTTAACCTTGTATTTTGTCACAGTGCTCCTCCGTATTAACTACACCCCCAAGTTGGTGTCTGCGAATTTTGAATTGTATTTCCGATTGCCGAATTCAAACCATTTATGTAAATATTGAACAACAGCAGTCCCAGCACCCAACCTTATGGTAAACCACCTTTTGCAAGTCTGGGAAACTATCTTTAATACCCAGGGGCCTGATTTTAACCCTTTGCAAGCGAATGAGCAGAATTTTACGGCCCCTTCCACAGGAGGGACCTTCCGATCCTGCCAAAGTCAGTGGACCTTTGAACAGCTCGCTGCATTTTACGGCCCTGCACCTGCTGCGATGGGGCCATAAAATTCTGTCCTATGGGTTTTGAGTGAGTTAAAATCAGACCTGGTTTTAACTCCATTTTCAGCTTTATGGCCACCTTGCTTCATAATCTTCTACTTGTCCCCCGACTCTGCATGCAGTGACTTTAATCGCAAGTCTTAGCTGGTAAGGCAGCTTATCAAAGGTTTTCTGAAAATCCAAATATATTACATCTACTACATTACCCTTACCTGCCCTTTCTGTTGCTGCCTCAAAGCATTCAATAAGGTTGCTCAAACATGATCTTCACTTTCAAATCTGTGCTGATTAATCTTTATTATATTTTCATTTTCTAGATATTTTTCTATTACATCTATGTAATTATCTTTATCTTTCCTGTTTCGGACATGAAGTCAATTAATCTGTAGTTCCCTGGACTTGTTCTGTCACCCTTTTTAAATATCGGAAACACATTAGCTGTCCATAATTCTTCTAGCAAAATATAAATATATACACATATACGTGCATATTTAATATATAATATGTTATATATAATATTTAATATTTATATTTAATATGTATTTAATATTAAGTATATATATACAAATAAATAAATGTTTAAAATAACTGGATGAGATTCACCTAGACTAGGGGATTTTTTCTCTCTAAGTTTGATTATTTTAATGATTATCTTCCCCCTTTCTATCTTAAATGTCTTTAAATTTTTTATCCCCTCTTCTATTGTAATTTTTATCATATTGAATTCATATAGCACCTTTCACAATCTTGGGATGTCTCAGAGTGCCTACAGCCTGTGAAATGTAGTCACCATTGTAATGTAGGAAACACAGTAGCCAACTTGCGCACAGCAAATAGCAATGGGATAGTAACCTGTTTTGGCCATGTTGGTTGAGGGATAAATATTGGCCAGGACACTGGGGAGAACTCCCCTGCAATTCTCTGAAATCATGCCATGGGATCTTTTACACTCAGCTGGGAGGACAGATAGAATCTGGGTTTCAACATCTCATCCAAAAGATGGCTATGCAACACTCCTTTAGTGCTTTACTGAATCATCTCATTCTAGAGTGGGACTTGAACTCACAATGTTGTGACGTAGAGGTTAGACGGCGACCAACTGAACCACAGCTGACACCAATCCACCAGCCTCACCTGCAGGGAACCAGGTGATGGCAGGATTTAGCTCAGTGCTGGGGCTCCTCTCGAACAAATTGTGTACCAACATTCGAGGGGTGTTCTGAGCATGTGCTTGGGATGAAATTCTTGTGTAGGCTCAGATGTGAAGAGTGGACACTTGACTAGGATACTGGAGATTAATGGCCCCGGCTCTTGGGAAAGGAAGACGAGAGATTGCAGGATACCTTAGAAATCTAGAATGAAATGACAATTGCTTAGTAGTTCAGAACTTGAATATTGCTGAAAAAGAGAGACATGTTGCCAGCCCACACTTGCAAAACCCAAAACAAAACCTCTGCTATTAGATGTGATTGGGCAACACTTGCTGGACAATCCTGAGTGCGCTAATAGCTACACCAACAACCAATTTAAGATTGTCAGTCGAGATGGTAATGTTTACTCATTTACACTTGATAGAAGCAACATACATTCATACACAGGGGTCTGTTCTCTGCAAACAAAAGGAACTTGTTCAAGCCTTGTGTCTTTTTTAAATTACCCTGTAGTTCCCTGTTGCTTTCTCCACCTCAGCCAATCAGAGTCAACTTGCCAATCCATCAGCACCCTTTTCTCCTGTGGCTTTTTTTCGAAATTTGGCATTCTTGTGTTTGTCCTGATGTGTGCAAGATGAAAAGCTTCGATAACGTGTCTCTCTTTTCAGCAATATTGAAGTGACAATTTAACAAACATGACAGGCATGAAAAGACCAGCTGGTCCATCAATCTTGCTCATACTCACGATGGCTGGATCATCGTGACCAGACACTTTGCATCCACCCGTGCACCACCCCCCTACCCCCACCCCAATCCGTTCCCTCACACTCCCTGCTTTCCAAATACATTTTTTTAAAAAAAAATTGAAGTATGAAGATCACGAAAGCTAAAGAATAAAGAGACGATCTGAGCAAGTCCTGCGTCATTACTGGCCAGAGAACTTCTCACCAATCAGTAGAATGCCTCAATAAGCTCAGCAGAGCCAGGAACACAACACTTGACGCAGATATCGCTCTGTTGCCATAGCAACCCTCAGACTTGGCTGTACAGCGTTGAATTGTGAAATACATCTCAATCTTGACCATATAATTACAATTTTACATTTTAATATGTGGATCGACTTGTAGTGAGTGTTAATGTGGAGCTCTGTTTCTGCAGCCGCTCCACATGTATTTTCAAAAAACCGATTGCAGTAACGTCAAGTACAGGCATGTTGGGCCGAATGGCCAACTTCGGTGCTGCACAATTCTACCATTCTATTCTATTCAGCACAACTTCTTCCCCTCACTCGGCTCTTCCTACTCCGCCCTCTTTATTTCCTGTCCTGTAATGACAATCTCCCGCATTCTCCCCCCTTTCCCTCTCCAGAAACCAGGATTTGCCCTTGGAGTGTCCTTTACTCACCCTCGCCGCCCTCTATATGTATGTTTGTGCCTCTGACTCTCAAATACCCACCACCTTGGAGGGAAGAAAGCAGACAATTGGAAAAGATTTTTAGAACAAGGACAGGCCCTCATTACATTCCGGATGGGCAATAAATGATGGTCTTGCCAGAGACGCCCACATTGTGTAATAATCATATTCAGCCAAAGAAAAGACTAGCTAAAAAGTTGGACAAACTAATAAAAAGTCTGTTTTACAATGACTTACGTCTCTTAATCAAAGCTCTCCATCTTTAAACAAAGGCATAGTGAGTTAGGGGTGTGTGTTAAGTTTAAATCATGTGTCTGAGAATGTAATTACATTCGTCTGTGCAGACAACTAACTGCCAGGATTGAATTTCGGAAATGTGCATGAATAATCCACTCCCTCTTTATTAAAATGCCGCCAGGAAATAACTTCTCCCTGTTAAATTAGTAAACCAACATCGGATGGTGACAAATTCAAAACTAATCAAAGGATGGAAGCTTTTGCTGTGAGCTAAGTGCAAAAGTCTCTGACTGATCTCTCCTTTGTTCTAAGTGTAAAGGGTGAAAGGTCATTTTGTGTGGGGGCTGATTTCCTGCCCGTATTCTGACTTGTACCAAGTCCCATTCACTCATCAGTCATTACCTGTGCTCACTGAGCTTACGCTGGCTCCCAGCCCAGCAACACTTCGAATTTAAATTTCTCGTCGTTCACCAAATCCGTTCATGGCCTCGACCCTCCCTACCCCTGTAATCCCTTCCAGCCTCATAACTTTCCGAAATCTCTGTGCACCTCCAATTCTGGCCTCCTTTGCTGCACCATTGGTGGCTGTGCCTTCAGCTGCCTGGGCCCTGAACTCTGGAATTCTCTCCCTAAACCTCTATGCCTCTCTCTCTCTTCCATTAAGAGGCTTCCTTATATCTACCTCTTTGATCAATCTTTTGGTTACCTGAAATAACTATTACAAAGGTGAGGGATGCTAGCAATGGGCCGGGAATCTGCTGTTACTGAAGCAGCTTTCACCAAGGCTCTTTAGTAACATTAGTATCCCACTTCTGACTTTCCTGAACAATCATGGAAGTCTTGATCCAGGAGGCTGCAGATGCCAGCAGTGATTACAATGAGAACCCAAACTTCCTCAGGTACTGGTGCTCAGCCATGTGGGGAGAAAGCTGATCCTCTGACTATATAGACCCTGTGTGGCTTCCTTTGAGTTACAGCTCAATGACCGTTCATGTGGCTGAGGAGAAGGTGGCCAATGCTGCTGCTCTGACTGTCCCTGATGCTTTTGGAGTTGGTGTTGCTGCTTTTCTTGCCCCTCATCAAAGGTCCAAGGTTGAAGCTGCTCCTATGCTGACAGCTGGGAAGATCAGAACAAGGTGAGTAAATCCAAGGAAGGCGAAATAGCTTCCAAAAAGTTGGAAATCACCTGGAAAGCAGTGAATTCAGGCTCTTGGAACAAGTACTGTTAGCACAAATCTTTCACATAGGCAGGGCAGCAGCTGTTCAGTTTCACTATTTCGAGGCTTTCCAGCCTGTCAGTTTCACTGATCAATGACCCCCTGCTGTACTCTCATCTTGTTGACCCTGGTGAGTTCCACCCAGCTCAGAAAACCTGTGCACTGATTACTAAAACAGGAATTCAGGCTTATAGGCTTGACACACTATTGAAATGACTGGCCTGACAGATTAACAGGGTTTTCCTCTTTGTCTCCAAATGCGTCCAGAAATTGGCAGGATTCATGTTGGGCTTTTGACCCACTGGTATTTTCGGGGGGGATTTAAGCTCCCACCTGCACCTGAACCTACACCCGCTACCACCACTCACCCCGCCCAACCCCTCCCAACCCCTCACCCCCACCTCCCCCCACCCATTCTGTCTTGTCAGTTAAAATTCTGCCCAATATCTCTATATGTGGCTCAACGTCAAATTTTGTTCGATAATCAAGTTGCAAATTCGATTTGGAAGCAAAGGGAGGTTTGTTGCCAATGTTGTGAAAACCATCTCACAATAAAAGCCGTCAGCAAAGCAACAACGCATTGACACCCACCATTTCCCATGGAGGCTGCCTGCAATATCAATGGGACCTTCTAATTTTAAAAAAAACATATATCAAAGCTCCTTGATGGGAAGTAATCACGGGGCCCAGACTTACTTGTACAGATTTCCTTCCGGCACTTTCTTCCTGCTGTGTCTCCCACTTACCACAGTTGTCGAGCCTCCTCTGATGATGTCAGTGATGCTTGTGACAGGGTGTCTCACAGGCAGACACGGGGGTTGTAGACGAACAAAGAATTACTCATTTCACCGACAAATGAAATAACAGATGGAAGCAAATTTGCAAACCATCTTGCAAAGAGGGCAGTGTTGCCTCACTCACAACGGTGAGTTACAGAGACCTGCACCGATGTGGAGGGGGCTAAGTTTTAACGTAGCCCACATCGGCAGGCAATCAACAGGATTGGATCAGCCCCTTTTACACACACCCCACCTTCCCCCTCTCCCTTGCCCAATTTTACTTCTGCTCATGTGGAATATAAAACAGCCAGCTGATCCAATCCTGTTAAAATTGCATCTGGAACTACAGCCAGTTCAAGTGCTGAGCCAGCCAGAACCTCACCATCCCATTGATTTGTGTTTCATTCTTTCATGGGATGCGGGCATCATTGGCAAAGCCCTTGCTGCCCATCCCTAATTGCCCTTGAACTGAGTGGCATGCTAGGCCATATCAGAGAGCAGTGAAGAGTCACGGAGTCACATGTAGACCAGACTGGGTAAGGATGGAAGATTTCTTCCCCTCAAGTACATGAGTGAACCAAGTGGGCTTTTGCCACAATCAGTGATAGTTATTACGGTCACCATAACTGAGACTAGCTTTATATTCCAGATTTATGAATTGAATTTAAACCCCACCAGCTGCCATGGGTGGGATTTGAACCCATGTCCCCAAAACGTTAACCTGGATCTCTGGATTACTTGTCCAGTCATATTTCCACCATGCCACCATCTCCCCATAAATAGTTAAAGAGTCTAGCAGTCCCATTAATATAGGCTGTTTGTGGCAGTACTGCATCAGAATTCAATCCAACCTTCCCTTTCTCAAAAGGAGACAGCAATTTAATTTCTCTTGCTGAAGATTCATACTCCATCTCCGCGAATAGAGAATATTTCACAAGTGATTTCTCCTTTCTCTTTCCAGAACAATTTACAATGGTGACACAGCTCGGGTGTATGTTGTCTCCTTCACTGCATTGTAACTATAATAATTCTGCTTTGCTTGAACAGCACAGTTTACCAGTGAGGCATCTGTTTAAATCTAAAAACAGAGGTCAGAAAAACAATCTCAATGACATATTTCTTGATTTACTTTCACCCAGTCGAGAACTGGGCAGGGAATGCCAGCGGGGTATTGCACCATGAGGTGCATCACAGCCAGGCTTGTTGCCACTTGGCAACCACATCAACACAGCAGTTGTTGAAAGCAAGCTGGAGGTGTAGCTCCAGCCAATCATTCTCTGCCCAACCCAGGGGTCCTGAGGCTAATTATAGCGCCCCCCCCAACTCCACTACCAGCTGTACCTGTTTAAATGAGCTACCTCAATGACATTTTCATTACACGACTCAACCAGGGATCCAGAGCCATCATTTTGAACAGTGTAAGGAGCAATTCTATGTGGTAGCCAAGATTAGGATGCAGAATAACTGCATCTCCCAGGTGTGTAAGACTACCTCACACCTGATTCAGCATCGCATCCACTTTGACACCTATCCCATCTGCTTCCCTAAAAATTTCAGATCAAATTCCAGGAAACAACTGTTTTTGTAATCTCTTCCCAGAATTTAATTCTTGCTATCCAGACATAATGTAATTGAATGGCTGAGCAGGGTCAATGTGCTGAATGGCCAATTAATGTTCTTCACGTTACGATTTTATTATGAAAGAATTTGCATTGAATTCTCACATCTGCATTAATTTTATTGGCACTTACCATCATTAATAAATCATTTATATTGCCTTTAAGCTGCTTCTTGTTTAGGCTGGAACCTTTGATTAGACTGGGTCTGGAGCTGGAATGACCCTTGATCCAACATGGCATTCCCACCAGCTGCTACTGTGGCCTATGCCCACTGCTGCCCTCGTGTGGCCAGTACACCTACAGCAGTTTCATGTAGCAATAAAGGGTGGAGTTTAACACCGGCAGGATTTAATAGTCCCGCCGAAGTCAATGGACTTTTGAATGGCTCGCCGCATTTTAAGGCCCTGTCCCCACAGCAACGGGGCAGTAAAATTCATACAGCACAGAAGAAGGCCATTTGGCCCACCATGCTGGTGCTGGCTCTTTGAAAGAGCTATCCAATTGTTCCTCCTGCCCTAATCTCCCTCCACAGCCCTGCAATCCTTCGATTATCAAGCTTGATTAGTGATGTGAATATTTGCCAAACAAACATTGATGATCATAACACAATCCATCAGGCAAATCTAAACCCAGAACACACATGCCCCAGCATTAATTGAACTCTGCTGTTTCGGGTTCGATGGTGAGTTGACTGGTGTGTGGAACGGAAGAGTCATGCACGAAATGTTGGTCTGAATGTAGCGTAAAACTAACCTTGGGAGAATGCTCCAAGGGCCTCCAAACTCTCTCTCTCTCTGCCCCATTCTGTCCGTATCCCCTGGGTGCTTGGTAACATATGAATGCAAGGTGAGAGCTAAGACCCTTTACAGTGATTCTGCAGAAAATTAAGCTAAAGTAAAACCTCCTGCTTCTAGTATAGCTGTAGCAGATTTCATCCATTAACCATCAGAGCCCCCTGAGATGGGTTTCAGGAAAGGGTTTGTATCCCGAACATCAGGCTCAAACCTCCAGCTTAAATGTGCGAACAATGTTAGTGTGTTGAAATATGGGTTCTCTGGATGTACTATGTATGGGTTGTTTGGAAGTTTCAGTAATGAGCCCTTGAGACTTGTATGTTTAAACGTGCCTTTTCTGCCTGCTGTTTTACCTGTCTGTACATCTGGTTGAGTTTTCCCAACTCCTGCTTTGATTTGCTAACTGTGGAATTGAGGGTCGTTATCTCTTTCTGGTACTTTTGTACAGTCTCTGAAATTTGCTTGTGCAGATCTCGAACAGCTTGGCTCATTGAAGACCCCAGTTTATCAAGCATTTTCAAAGGAGTATACTCAGCTTGAATCTGGCTCTTTAACTCATCCAGTTCAGCTCTGTTGTGAATATTTTGTTGTAGAGCAGCTTCATTTACTTTGTGCATGTCTTGCTCCTTCTGAATTACTTATAGACTCACAGATGTTTACAGCACAGAAGGAGGCCATTTGGTCCATCATGCCAGCGCTGGTCAACTAAGATCTGACTGCACTAATCCCATTTTCCAGTACCTGGTCCATAGCCCCGGAGGCTATGGCAACACAAGTGAATATCTAAATACTTCTTAAATGTTACGAGAGTTTCTGACTCAACCACCCTTTCAGGCAGTGAGTTCCAGACTCCCACCACCCTCTGGCTGAAAAAAATTCTCCTCAACTCCCCTCTTAGCCTTCCACCTTCTACCTTAAATCTATGCCCCCCTGGTTATTGACCCCTCTACTAATGGAAAAAGTACCTTCCTATCCACCCTATCTGTGCCCCTCATTATCTTAAACACCTCTATCAGGTCCCCTCTCAACCTTCGCTGCTCCAAGGAAAACAACCCCAGCCTATGTGGACCACATCAAATGCATCACCCTCATCAATACTCTTGGTTACCTCCTCAAAAAATTTGATCAAATTTGTCAAATACAACCTTCCCTTAAAAAATCCATCCTGACTATCTCTGATTAATCTGTGTCTCTCCAAGTGCAGATATATTCTGTCCCTCAGAATTATTTCTAGTAACTTCCCCACCACCGAGGCTAGACTGACTGGCCTGTAATTTCATGGTCTATCCTTTCCTCCCTTTTTTTAATAATGGGACAATGTTAGCAGTCCTCCAGTTCTCTGGCACCTCACCTGTGGCCAGAGAGGATTCGAAAATTACTGCAGGGCTCCCGATATCTCTTCCCTTGCCTCCCTCAACAGTCTGGGATACATCTCGTCCAGGCCTGTGGATTTATTCACTTTTAAGGCCGCTAAACCCATTAGTACCTCCTCTTGCTCTATGTTAATTTCTTTTAATATTTCACAGCCATCCACCCTGATATCTATACCTGCATTGTCCTTTTCCATTGTGAAGACTGACGCAAAGTATTCATTGAGGACTGTACCCACGTCTTCCGAGTCCACACACACATTACCTCTATGGTCCTTAATTGGCCCTACTCTTTCCCTAGTTACTCTCTTGCTCTTTACATATTTAAAAAACCCCTTTGGGTTTTCCTTTATTCTACACACCAGTGCTTTCTCATGCACTCTCTTAGCTTTCCTCATTTCCTTTTTAAGTTCCCCCTACACTTTTTATACTCCTCTAGGGACTCTGCTGTATTGAGCCCTCAGTATCTGCCATAAGCTTCTCTTTTTTTCTTAATCCTAACCTTTATGCCCCTTGACATCCAGGGTTCTCTGGACTTGGGCCCCTTGGTTCTTATGGGAACATATTTGCCCTGTACTCTCGCTACTTCCTCCTTGAATGCCTCCCATTGCTCTGACACAGTTTTATCTGCTCCTAGTCTCTTGGGCCAAATTGTATCCCACCTTAGTAAAATTAGCCTTTCCGCAGTTTAGAACTTTTATTCCCGGCCCAACCTTACCCTTTTCCATAACTATCCTAAATTTAACTGAGTTATGATCACTATCTCCAAACTGCTCCCCTATTGATACGCCTTCCACCTGCCCGGGCTCATTTCTGAATATTAGGTCCAGAACTGCCCCCTCCCTTGTTGGGCTTTCTACGTACTGGCTAAAAAAGTTCTTCTGGATGCAGCTTAAGAATTTTGCTCCCTCCCTACCTTGCACATTAAAACTATCCCAGCTAATACTTGGGAAGTTAAAATCCCCTACTATTAATGCCTTATTATTCTTACACTTCTCTGAAATTTGATTACATATTTGATCCTCTATCTCTCCCTGACTGGGGGCCTATAGTAAACACCCAGCAGTGTGTTTGCCCCTTTTCTGTTTTTTACTTCTACCCATATTGCCTCATTTGATGATCCTTCCAAGCTAGCATCCCTCCTCACTGCTAGAATTGATTCCTTGATCAATATCCCTCACTCCATCCCGTCTGAATAGCCTATAACCAGGAGTGTTGAGCTGCCAATCCTGCCCTTTTAGTTCAGTCTCGGTCGTGGCTGTGACATCATACTCCCACGAGCCTATCTGTACCCCTCAGCTCGTCTGTCTTATTCCTCAGGCTCCTTGCATTAAAATATATTCCATTTAGCCTTTGTTAAACTCACTTCTTTCTCATCTAGCTTATGTTTCCTCTGCCTTCCTGTCTCAACTGCTAGCATTTTAACCTCTAATTCCATCTCAGCTCCTCTCCCCTCTGAACTACTGTTCAGGATCCCATTCCATTACCTCAGATAGCTTTCCTTCACACACAGCCATCTGCTAACTCTTCACCGCCATCTGTCTCCCTCACTCTGAGCGCTTTTGTTAACTTCCCTTGAGGGGTTTGCTTGTTGCCCTCTCTCTGGGCTCTCCCTGTTGCCCTCAGTGCTTTATTGGGAGTGTGCTTTACTTTCTTCCAGGATCTGCGTTCTCCACAACTTGGAGTTTAAAATATCTGCCAAGGCCTTTTAATATCTCACCAAATGTTATCGAGTATTGATCTATACGTTGGCTGTGGAGTACTTCACCAGCAAATAACCCAAAGACGACTAAAAACTTTTCAACTTATACTCTTTCTGATTCCTTATTTAATCCTATAAGTCCTCAGGAAACTAAAAGTCTTCTTCAAGCCTCTCATTCTTGGGTCTGGTTTAACTCTTTCCATAGCGCAAATATGTCTGGCTTTCCTAATTTGCTGTCCGTGGCCATTTTTTTTCTCTCCTGCAGTTGCCGCTTTAAATCTTGCCACTCCTTTACGCCTGTCGCTGAGGTGACCATTTTTTCACTCTGGCTGTCGGCTTTCCGTACTGTGAGCTTGCTGCGTGTTTTTTTTGGGTTTTGGCGGACTCTCCAGTGACCGTGGCTGTTTTTGTTTTCGAACTTCTAACCTTTCGAGTTAGGAGCATTTCTTTTCTCTGCGACTTTTTACTTTTTTTTGCTCTGCAGGCCCACTCCTTTGGAGTGCTGGCGCATTCATGGTCCAGTCAGGGCCCTTTCTTTTTAACTTCAAGAGACAGCACTTTTCCCCTCTGCCCTTTGTCTTTTCTTTCAGGTAAATTTCTTTCTCTCAGCAGCTTCCTCGATACACTGCAGCTTTTCTTATCAAACTTCTGACCCTGCCAGCAGATTTTTATTTAACTTATTTTACTGCAGCTGTCTTTCTCCCTGGATGCTGAGACCCTGGGGCCACCATCTATTCTAAAATGTAAGTACAGCTATTATGTTTTGTATTTTTACTCACCATCCCATGAACTGTGTCACTCAGATTTTCTACAATGGACTTGCACTCACTCTGGTGGATTCCTCGCTTCCAGGTCAGTAATGAACCTGCTTCAACTTTTTCTTCAAGTTTTCTTCTTAGGTGTTCATCTCTCTAGTTCAGCTTCAATTGCCTTTAGTGTTTTATACCTTGGGATGCTTTTTTGGGTTCATGGTTTAAAATGCCACCTTTCATATCACCCATGTACACTCTCCCCGATCACTGACTCTACCCACCCATTTAATCCCCTCCCACAGCCCCATGTACACTCTCCCCGATCACTGACTCTACCCACCCATTTAATCCCCTCCCACATCCCCATGTACACTCTCCACTATCACTGACTCTACCCACCCATTTAATCCTTTCCCACAGCCCCATGTACACTCTCCCCTATCACTGACTCTACCCACCCATTTAATCCCCTCCCACAGTCCCATGTCTACTCTCCCGTATTATGGGACCCTTTAATCCTTCCAAGAGTGTGAGCTTGGCTTTAATGCTTCTCAGTGCTGAATAGATGTTGACTATCTGGGCTCACAATAAAGAATAGCCACTATTTATTCCACCAATGGATGGATTAAGTATAAATGTGGAAATTCAAATACAAAAGGAACATCTTGAAAGTGTGAAGCCAGTCACTTTATAAGGCCTGATTATAGCTGAAGTATTCCGTGACTGCAGCGCACATACATCTTTGACCAGATGATTGGTTGACACATTTTGACAAGTTTTCACACGTCAAGGACTCTGCAATGGGCGTCATGAGAGGTCTCTGAAAATCAACTTGGATGAATCATTCAGACGATCTATTTTGGTTCGTTGAGTGGCTGATGCACTTGGAGACTCAACAAACGTGTTTAAGAATCTCTTAACCATGCTAGTGGAGTATCCACCTGAGTCTAGTGTCTGTTTGCCAAGTATGAGTGCCTACTCTCATCCCCTCGCCCAGAGAATCTGGCTGTAAGTTTGTAAATGTGCATAGAGGGTAGAGCACAACTAGAGTTTAATTACAACAACAGTTTTGCATTTCTTGAAGCACATTTAATGTAATAAAGCATCCCAAGGCGCTCCACAAAAGTTGGCACTGAGTCCCATAGGCTGGTCAGAACTGAAGCTTGGCCTCAATGGTAGACTTTTAGCATTGTCTTAAAGAGAGAGAGGGGCAGTGAGGTTTATAGAGGAAATTCCAGAGCTTAGGGTCTAGAGAGCTGAAGACACAGCCACCAATGATGGACCGATTAAAATCAGATGTTTAGATGTAGCTTATCAGCACTGATAAACCTCCTACAGATTGTACAACTGGGACTACCCCTTAAGGGTATCTGGAGTCCAGACTTCAGTGGCACAATGCTGGTATAAAATTGGATTTAGCGCGATGGGTAACAGTTGAGTCAAGGCCAGGCTATCTGTCAGTACTAAAGAGCTGGGCTTTCTTTGTACTTAATTACTGATGTTCAGGAAAACACAGAATATAATAAACTTCAGGTCCCATGAGTGAACCAGGCTGGTTGGTCAAACATATGGTTCCCAAGCCAGAATGAACTGCTCACAACTGGCACAATAAGCAGCACAACTCACCCTTACACAGACATGGAAATGCGCCTTACCGCATCAAACTGTGGCCCCACCAATTGGAGGTGCGAGCGTCTGGAGAGTTAAGAACACTTGATTGGTAACACTTGATGTAGCACACAGTTAGATCAGCCTTCCTGAGATAGACTGCTGTGAGAAGAAATAATATTGCTTGAACAATATCCATAAAATGGCATGGAGCTGATTGTGCTATTATTCATGAGGTAGACAAAAAAGTATCATACATCTCGTGGGAGCAATAGTAAAACTGCCTTAACAAATCTATGAAGCCATCTGTGGGATATGCTAAACTGGATTGAAATAAAGATTGAGAGAAATGAATTTGCAGTAATATTGCACCTCTCACACACTCAGCACACCCCATAATGCTATTCACAGCCAATGAAATTTACAGGGCAATCATTCTTGTTGTGCTGACAAACATGGCAGCCAATGCATGCACAGCATGATCCAAAAAAAGCAGAGAGGCAGATGACCAGCTTATCTGTTTTGGCGTTGGTTGGGTGATGACTATCACCCTGGACAGAAACTCCTGCTCTCCTTTCACACCTGAGCAGGCTGTCGGTGCCTTGGTTTAACTTCTCACCCACAAAAAATGCTGCACCTCCAGCAATGTGGCACTCCTCAGTACGGCACTGATATGTCAGGCTGGATTTTTGCTCAAGTCCTAGACTAAATCCAGGATGCATCAACCCACAATGTCCTAGCTCAGGGGCAAATGCTGAACCGAACCAAGCTGAGAGGTTTCAATTCTCCACCTTGGTCCCACTCTGACCTCTCTGTCCTTGGCCTGCTACAGCGTTCCGATGAAGCTCAACGCTAACTCGAGAATCAGTGCCTTAGCTTTTGTCTTGGTAATTTGCAGCCCTCTGTGCTCAATATTGAGTTCAACAACTTTAGAGGTCATAACCTCTGCCTCCATCTTGTTCCATGTGTTTTTTGGGGTTTTTTTTGCTCGCTTGTTTCTTTCTTTATCCCTCCGTGTTGCATTCAAATGGCTGCTATATTGTCATTCACACCTCTTCTGGACACCACCTTTGTTTCTTTATTGCACCCATTACCACCCGCTTTGGATTTAGCATTTCTTTTTGCTTGTTAATCTCTCCTGCTCGCCATCTATCACAGACTTTCCCCTTTGTTCTTCCTGCCCCCATGCACCCCCCCTCCTCTACTGGCTTAAAAACGCTTACATGTCTAATTTTCTTCTGTTCTCTACACAGATGCCGGCCTGATCTGCTGAGCATTTCCGCCTTTTTTGTTTTTATTCCAGGTTTCTAGCATCTGCAGCATTTTGCTTTTGTATTAGTGCAAGATGAGAGGGAACTGGATTCTATAAGCAGAGGGACTGGGCACAAATCCAAAGAGGCCACAGCTTAGAAATTATACAGCATTGGTGGATTGGAACAAAGGAACAGCAGGAGGCTATCCAGCTCTTCAAGTCCGTTCTGACATTCAGTTGATCTGTATCCCAACTCCAACCATCCACCTTGTTTTCCAAAGCCTTAACACCCTTACCCAACAAAAACCTATCAATGTCATATAAAAGCAAAATACTGCGGATGCTACAAATCTGAAATAAAAACAGAAAATGCTGGAAAAAACTCAGCAGGTCTGGCAGCATCTGTGGAGAGACAAACAATGTTTTGAGCCTGTATGACTCTTCTTCAGAACTCTTCACAGCTCTGAAGAAGACTCATACAGACTCGAAACATTAACTCTGTTTCTCTCTCCACAAAAATCTATAGATCTTAGTTCTGAAATTTTCCACTGATCCCCAACCTCAACAGTTTTTTGGGTGGAGAGAGTTCCATACTTCCTTGTGTGAAAAAGTGATTCCTGACATCACTCCTGAACAAATTAGTTGTAATTTTACGATTGTGTCCTCTTGTTCTGGACTCTCCAACCTCTAAATCCTCTAATCGTCCTAAACACCCCTTAATCTTCTAATTCGGGAATGCAAGCCTAGTTTATACAACCTATTCTCATGATTTAGAGCCACAGAGGTCTCCAGCTCAGAAAAAGGCCTTTCGGCCCATCACGTCTGTCCTGGTCAAACAACTACCCAACTATTTAACCTGGGATCATTCTGGAATGTGCCCCCCCCCCGCCCCCCCCTCGCCCCCCATCTGGGCAGTGCCCAGAACTGTTAGTTACTGCAGATGGAGTCTAACCAGAGTTTTATACAACTGCAACATAACTGCCACACCTCTGCATTTCAGCCCATTTGAGTTAAAGAGAAACATCTGCAAAAATCTCAAAAAAAACCCACAATAAAAGGTGAAAATGCATAGGATGTCCATCCATTATCTGCAAAGATGTTTTGCGTATCCCGCATCAGGATATCCAAGGTCAGACCTGAGGAAGAATCGATATGAATTCCGGTTATGAGGAATGGTTAAGAAAGTTGGGTTTGTTTTCTTGGGAAATGTAGAGACTTTGGTTGAAGTTTTTCAAGATGAGGATGAGAATTGATTCTACCAGTGGGTCACAAACTAAGTATCAGGAAGTTGGGCTTAAGAAGTGTGAGCGGGGAAATATTTTTACCCTAGGGTAATCAGGCTGATGAATATGAAGAACGTTGGTGTAGATTTAAGAGGCAAAAATATCCATAAGCATACATAATATTTACAATAATATGATATATATTTACAATACAGAACCAGACCATTTGGCACAACTGGCCAGTGTTTATGCTCCACATGAGCTTCCTCCCACTTTTTAATCATCTCACCCTATCAGTGTATTCTTCTGTTTATCTCTCCCACATATGTTTATTCAGCCTTGCCTTAAATACAACCATGCCATTCGCCTCAATGTGCTAAGTTCCACATTCCCATCACTCTCTGGGTAAAGAAATTTGTCCTGAATTCCCTTGGCGACTGTCTTATTTCAACACCCTTGTTTTGATCTCCCCGCAAATGGAACCATCTTCTCCACATGTACCCGATCAAGCCCCTTCATAATCTTAAAGGTATCTGTCAGGTCACCCCATAGTCTTCGTTTGTCTAGAGAAAAGGAGACCCAGCCTGTTTAATCTTTGCGGATAAGTATAACCTCGCAGTTCTGCTATCATCCCAGTAAATTTATGTCGCACCTTCTCCAGTGCCTCTATATCTGGAACTCTTCTCGGTGTTCCAGGTGTGCTCTAACCAAACTTAGTTAATTCAATCAATTTGGGTTTGAATTCCTATTTTTGAAACATTTAGAAACAGACAACCTTTAACTGATAACTCTTGATGCTGACTAGAGTTTTAACAGTTGTGATCTAAATTTGAGTTTAATGGTGAGGAATGGGTTGAACCAATGCCAGTCTACTTGTCAGTACTAATGGGCTCTCATATAATTTATGATAGTTGGGGGAAGCAGAGAACATCAGTAGAATGACCAAGGAATGCTCCATCTTACATCTCAAGGTACTTTTAAAAAATGAAATCTGAAAGATTGTTTTGTCTGGATCTCATCATATGAAAATCAATGTTTATAATTGCACCTCTGAATCAGCAAGCAAAAGTGCTTTTTGACAGTCTCAACTACATAAGTGATAAAGCTTGAGCCAGAGTAGAATTAGAAACGGAGGACTATAACATGGATTTCACATCAATTTTGAAAACATGTCAACTACCCACCAGGTCACAGCTACTTCAACTCATTATTCCCAGTTTCAAAACTTTCAACCTCCTTCCAGGAAGTGGTGGTGCAGTGGTGCTGTCACTGGACTACTTTCTGTCATTTTGTAGAAAGATATGTAGCTATCACTTGGAGGTGATGGTATAGTGGTATTGTTAATGAACTAGTAATTGTGGGGATCTGGGTTCAAATCCCACCACTGCAGATGGTGGAATTTTAATTCAATAAAAATATTTGGAATTAAAAATCTAATGATGACCATTATCTGGTTCATTAATGAACTTTAGGGAAGGAAATCTGCCATCCTTACCTGTGTTACCAGATCCACAGCAATGTGGTTGACTCTCAAATGCCCTCTGAAATGGCTGAGCAAGCCTCAAAACCACTAAAAACAAGTCAGCACTGTGGGTGTACCTACACCACATGGACTGCAGCAGTACAAGAAGGCAGCTCACCACCACCTTCTCAAAGGTAATTAGGAATGGGTAATAAATGCTGGCCTAGCCAGTGATGCCCACATCCCAAGAATGATTTTTTTAAAAAAATCTGTCTTCCCTCCCTTAGTCATTGAATAATAGGAACTTACAGCTCAGGAGGAGATCATTCGTTCCATAATGAGTATGATGGGTCTTTGAAAGAAAAAGTCATACTTAATTCCACATCTCCACTTTTTGTCCATAATCCTATAAGTTCCTCATCCTTAAGAACCTGTCCAACTTCCTTTTCAAATTATTTTTGGAAACCACTTCCACCTTCCTGCTTCAGGTTGAGTGTTCCAGATTGCAACAACTCTCAGAGTGAAAAATCTCTCCTCAGCTCCCCTCTCAATCTTTTGACAATGGTTTTGAATCTATGACCTCCAGTTATTGACCCACTCACCAGAGGAATATAGGAACATAGGAAATGGGAGCAAGGGTAGGCCATTCAGCCCCTCAAGCCTGCTCCATCATTCAACTAGATCATGGCTGATCTTCTATCTCAACACCATTTTCTTGTGCTATCCCCATTTCCCTTGATATCTTTAAAATCTAGAAATCTATCCATCTTCGCCTTGAACACATTGAACCTCCATAGCCCTCTGGGGTAGAGAATTCCAAAGGTTCACCACCCTCTAAGTGAAGAATAGTTTTCCTTTTATTTTCTATCAAAACCTACCAAAGTATCTATTTGGTCACCTCTTAAGCTTCTCTGTTCCAGCGAGAACAGTCCCAACTTTTCCAATTTCTCCTTGAAGCTGAAGTCCACCATTCCTGGTAAGATCCTGATATAACTCCCCTGAACCTTCCTTTCCAGGTGACAGTCTTTTGAATGCTTCAATTGAACCTGCTTCCACCACACTCTCAGGCAGAGCATTCCAAACCCTAACCACTCACTGCGCCAAAAAAATTGCTCCTCATTTCACTTTTGCTTCTTTTACTAATTACTTTAAACCCGTGTCCTCTCATTCTCGATCCTTTCATGGGTTTCTGCTTATTCACTCTGTCCAGATTTTGAAAGATTACGGATGGAGTTCAGTGCAGAGAAGTGTGGAAGGATGCACTTTGAGAGGACTAACATAGAAGGAAAGTATATAATAGTTGGCATAGTTTTGAAAAGTATAGATTAGCAGAGCACCCTGGTATTCTTTAAAGGACAAGTTGATAAGGTGGTTTGAAAAGCATATAGGTTACTTGGGTTTATGAATTGTGGGATCTAATCTAAAAGCAAAGAGCTCTTGCTAGAACTTAATAAATCACTGGTTGCGCCTCACCTAGGATATTGTGGACAATCTTGATCACTTCAGGAAGCAGGTTCAAATGAAGCATTCAAAAGACTGTCACCTGAACAGGAAGGATGTGCAGGGTTACCGGGAGAATGCAGGGGAATGGCACTAGGTGATTTGCTCATTCAGAGAGCTGGTGCAGACACAGTGGGCTGAATGGCCTCCTTCTGCACAATAACCTTCTGGCCTGTCATATCCCCCACTCTACCATTACCATCAAGCCAGGGGATCAACCCTGGTTCAATGAAGAGTGCAGGAGGGCATGTCAGGAGCAGCACCAGGCATATCGAAAAATAAAGTGTCAACCTGGTGAAGCTGTAACACAGGACTACTGCATTCTAAACAGCATAAGCAGCAAGTGATAAACAGAGCTAAGTGATCCCACAACCAATGGATCAGATCTAAGCTCTGCAATCCTGTCACATCCAGTCGTGAATGATGTTGGACAATTAAACAACTCACTGGAGGAGGAGGCTCCACAAGTATCCCCATCCTTAATGATGGAGGAACCCAGCACACCAGCGTATAAGGCTGAAGCATTTGCTACAATCTTCAGCCAGAAGTGCCGAGTGGATGATCCATCTCAGCCTCCTCTGGAGGTCCCCAGCAACACAGTCTTCAGCTAATTTGATTCACTCAAGAAATCAAGAAATGGTTGAAGACACTGGATACTGCAAAGACTATGGGCCCTGACAATATTCCGGCAATATTACTTAAGACTTGTGCTCCAGAACTTGCTGTGCCCCTAGCCTAACAGTTCCAGTATTTCTACAACACTGGCATCTACCCGGCTATGTGGAAAACTGCCCAGGTATGCCCTGTACACAAAAAGCAGGACAAATCCAACCCGGCCAATAACTAGCCCATCAGTCTACTCTTGATCATTAGTAAAGGAATGGAAGGATTCAGTGCTATCAAGTGGCACTTGCTTTGCAATAACCTGCTCACTGATGCCAGTTTGGGTTCTGCCAGGGCCACTCAGCTCCTGGCCTCATTACTGCTTTGGTTCAAACATGGACAAAAGAGCTGAACTCCCGAGGTGAGGTGAGAGTGACTGCCCTTGACATCAAGGCAGCATTTGACCGAGTGTGGCATCAAGGAGCCCGAACAAAACTGGAATCAATGGGAATCAGGTGAAAAATTCTCCACTGGTTGAAGCCATACCTAGCACAAAGGAAGATGGTTGTGGTTTTTGGAGGCCAGTCATCTCAGCTCCAAGACATCACTGCAGGAGTTCCTCAGGATAATGTCCTCAGCCCAGTCATCTTCAGTAGTTGCTTCATCAATGACTTTCCTTCCATCATAAGATCAGAAGTGGGTATGTTTGCTGATGATTGCACAATGTTCAGCACCATTCGTGACTCCTCAGATACTGAAGCAGTCCATGTCCAAATGCAGCAAGACCTGGACAATATCCAGGCTTGGGCTGACAAGTGGCAAGTAATATTCGTGCCATACAAGTGCCAGGCAATGACCATCTCCAACAAGAGAGAATCCAACCTTCGCCCCTTGATGTTCAATGGCATTACCATCACTGAATAGTCCACTATCAATATCCTAGGGGTTACCATTGACCAGAAACTGAACTGGACTAGCCATAATAATACTGTGGCTACAAAAGCAGGTCAGAGACTAGGAATCCTGCGACATGAACTCCACCTCCTGACTCCCAAAGCCTGTCCACCATCTAAAAAGCACAAGTCGGGAATGTGATGGAATACTCCCACCTGCCTGGATAAGTGCAACTCCCACAACCCTCAAGAAGCTTGACACCGCCCAGGACAAAGCAGCCCACTTGACTGGCACCCCATCCGCAAACATTCACCCCCTCCACCTCCGACACACAGTAGCGCAGTATGTACCATCTACAAGATGCATTGCAGGAATTCACCAAGGCTCCTTCGACAGCACCTTCCAAACCCACAACCGTTACAATCTAGAAGGACAAGGGCAGCAGAAATATATCGGCCGTTCCTTCAGTGTCGCTGGGTCAAAATCCTGGAACTCCCTTCCTAACAGCACTGTGGGTGTACCTACACCACATGGACTGCAGCGGTTCAAGAAGGCAGCTCACCTCCACCTTCTCAAGGGCAACGAGGGACATGCAATAAATGCTGGGCCCAGCCAGTGACACCCATGTCCCACGAAAAGAAACAATTCCGTCATTCTGTGTGATTCTGTTTCACCATCCTGGGCAGAATTTTACGCCTCGTGGGCGGAAGTGCGCCCAACTCGATCGGGCGTGGAATTGCAGGTGATGACATCGGGCGAGTGTCCCGACATCTACCCGCACGTGCGCGATCTTCATGTCGGTGGGCACGCGCAGCTGTCGGAGTCATGCCCATCATCAACTGAAAGGCCACTTAAGGCCATTAAAAAGCCAATTGATCCAGATTTTACATTGCCCGTGCGATTTTGCGCTCGTCACACGGGTAAAGCAGGCAGGCGGACAGCCCACTTTTTGCAAAACCTCATCCAAGGGTGGGATAAAAAGGTCAGCAGCATTGCCAGTGTGAGTAGTGAGGAGTTTAGGAGATAGTTTGCTGCTGGTTGCTTATTTGAACTTGACAGCCTGATCTCTTCTCTAAGCTTCATTCTTAGCTTTTCCAGGCTTCACTTCAGGGCTCATTGGAGTCTCCAAGGTCCTCAGAGAAATTAGACCGTGTGGACCCTTCCAGGTATCAGACAGCCTTCTGTTTCCCTGGTGATGAGGGTTGTGGTCGCCACTGGAGGCACCTCCTCTGAGGAGGGAGAGATGGGCAGAAGGGAGAGGAGGCCAGGTGTCCACAGGAGTGACCTGTGGGAGGAGGGGCGCAGGCACAAGGGGTGCAGGGCCAGCAGCTAGTCCAAGGTGGAAGGGGCCGCAGAAGACGCCACTAACCTGCTGTCGGGATTGCAGCTACCTCAATATGTCGGACATGCAATGCCGAGGGAGGCTCCACCTCTCCTGTGACCTCCATTTGTCAGATGACTGGGCCTGAGATCAGCTCCAACTGTGCGGGTGGACACCCCATGCCAGTGGCTCTGAAGGACACAGTGGCCCTCAACTTCCATGCCTCCGGCATTTTCCAGGGGTCAGTGGGGATCTGGGTGGAGTCTCCCAATCAGCTGTCCACAGTTGCATCGAGCTGGTGACAGAAGCTCTTTCAGGCGGGTATTGACTTTCATTCATTTCTGTACGGACGAGGCCAGCCAGGTTGAATGACCCAGAGGCTTTGCAGCGATTGCTGGGTTCCCCTGCATCCAGGATGCAATCAGCTGCACACATGTGGCCATGAAGATGCCAGTGGGTCAGCCGGGTGCCTTTGTCAACAGGAGGGGATTTCACTTGATGTACGTGCAGATAGTGTGTGACCACCAGATGCAGATTCTGCCAGTCTGTGCAAGGTACCCCGGCAGTTCCCATGACACTTACATCCTGAGACAGTCCCGGGTGCCGAGGCTCTTCAGTGCTCCAGCCTGACTGGATGGATGGCTGCTGGGTGACAAGGACTCTCCGTTGAAAAGGTGGCTCATGACGCCTCTCTGCCACCCAAGAACAGAGGCAGAGCAGCGTTATAATAGGAACCATGCCTCCACGAGGGTGGTGATAGAAAGGACCATAGGCCTTCTGAAGATGCGCTTCCGATGCCTGGACTGTTCAGGGTGCACTACAATCCTCCCCAGAGTGGGTGTCACTGATAGTGGTTGCCGGCTGCACTCTCCACTATCTGGCACTGGCAAGGGGGGTCCCACTGGAGGAAGAGGATCTTGAGGCAGCTCCACAGGCCACAGAGAATGAATCCAGCAGTGAGTCAGAAGAGGAGCACGGTAAGGAGAACGCTGAGGCCGTGGAGGTAGACCTCTGTATCCTTCAGGGAGGCAAGGACACCAGGGACATCTTGATCCAACCCTCCTTCAGCTAGGCTGCCAAAGATCTGCTACCAGCTCATGCCAGGGCTGCCACTTCCATCCCGGGTGTCTGAAATGACCCTTTCATTTGAACCCAAAGTCCACTCAGTGCCTGTGCAATGAAGTTTAGAGCCGTTGATGCCCAGAATACTGGTGTACCCTGCACCAAATAAATAAAAAAGGTGAAGCATACTCAGGCCATTACAATGAAAGCAAAATTCGTATAATTTTGACACTCAGAACAAATGAACATTACCATATCTGGTACTAATGCCCACACCAGTAAACATATAAACAAAACATTACGCAACAGAAGATCACTCGTGAACAGTCCCCCTGTGCTCACCTTAAACTTATGTTTGCGAGTGCTGTGTCTTGGTGCTCCCCCCTTGCTGACACCAGCATTGGAGACAGCCTGCTGGCTCTGGTGTCTTGTTGGCCTTGATGACCTTGGTGGTTGTCCCCTAGCCCCACCTGGGAGGGAGCGGCCAGTGCCACAGCTGCCATCTTCCCAGTCATCACAGTTTCATCAGATGCCATGGTCACTGGCAGAGGGGCAGAGGAGCTGCTGCTGTCATCCAGAGCGCCCTGAGAGGAGCCCTCAGAGACAATAAGCAGGTCGTGAGCCTACGTGAAGTCGCTCTGGACTTCCCTGCTCGCCATTGTTGGACGGGCACCTAGCTGGGATACTGGGTGTCTCATCCATCTCCCACACGGACACTGACCACGTCAGATCAGTGTCTGTGTGAGGGCTTACAGGTCCGAACACATCCCCAGGAGCCCCTGATTCTGTCTTGGAGCTGCCTGTTCATGAGAGTCGCCACACTGTCCATGGAGGAGGCAGTGCACTCGGCCAGGAGGGTCAACACTGTGCTCACGCTCTGCATGGACTCCTCCACAATGGAGACCATGGCACGCAGACCCTCATGGATCTCCGCCAGATCCTTCCGCACATCCTGCTGGACATTCAGCATCTGCCACCTAATGGATGACTCCAGAGGTTCATTATCAACCTTCGACTCAACATCGTCCTGGTCTCCAGCAGTCCTCTGACTGCCAGCACCCTGGGCACTCTCTGCCTCCTCCTGCTCCTCGAGTGAGTGTGAAGTGCCCTCACCAATGTGCACCAACATTCTAGCTGCTGATCGAATGCCCACCGTGGTACTGGTATCTGCGCTGGTGTCTGGTTCCGAGAGCGGGTGTGACCCAGGTGCATCTGAAGCCCAGCAGTCCTCTGGCATTAGAGGTGGCTCTTTGGTGTCCTGCAATTGAATGCGTGCTGGCAAATCTAAGGGAGAACAATGACATGTCATTAATTTAAGACATCACGTTGTCACTGTGCATGCCAGGCACCCTGGTGACACAATGGAGATCTGAATCATGGTACCGTCATCTTTCAATGATCAATGGGGAATCCAATTTTGAGGCTCCCATCAATGAGGAGACGACAGTAGAATGTTTGCACGATCAGACACTCACCTCTGTGCACTGCACCCTTCCCTCCATCGGAGACCCCTGCGTCTCCACGTCCGGCTGAATGAGGTAGGTGGCGGCTCTCCAGTGTCCATTTCAAACCTCATCAATATTAGGAGGTTTGAGGGTCCTCTACCTGTCCTTGACCTCTCTATGCTGTTATGGCTCCTCTTCTCCAGAAAGGACAGAGCACTGATTAGTCCACTCTGTACCCGCAGCGCCATTGCAGTCTGGCCAGCCCCGCCTAAGGAGCACCTCACAGGGCACATCTGAGTTGTGGCCCTCGAGCCACAAGGCCTTCAGTCCAAGCAGCCAGGGCTCATCCCCTTGGCCAGCTCCGGCGTCACTGACAGTTGGCACTCAGACTCTAGCACCCCTGAGGTCCACAAGGGGGCAGCCAGCCCTTAACAATTCTCCACACTGATCCATGCCAACACGGTACTCACCCTTGCCAAGTCCAGCAGGCTGCTGAACCTTTTGCGGCAATGAACCCACGTGCGGCTCACCAAGTCGTGGCTGCTGACCACGGCTGCCACCTCCTCCCAGGCTCTCTTGGTCTGATGTGGTGGCCTCCTGCTGCCATCCCTGGGAACGAGGGTGTCCCACCTCACACTCACCTCCTCCACGAGGACCGCGAGGCACTCATCTGAAAAATGGGGGTGGGAGTCCGAGTGCCCACCCAACCTGCCCTCCCGCCTGACGTCTCCAGTCGCTGATGAGGCCATTGCCCCAGTCTCCGGGCCGCTGAAAATGATTCTCCCTCTGGCAGCCTTTCAGGGATCTGTGTCGCCACTGGACCTGATGCCGCACAAGCCCCCTGCCCCCCGCTCCAGCCCGGCCCTTCCCGGCCATTGGGAAGATGTGTTTCACGCAGGGCAGGCCTTACTTGGCCAGCCAGTGTGAAGCCGCGGTTGTGGGCCGATCACGGCCGGGGCCCTGTTTCCCAACCGCTCCCAGGCCTATGATCAAGCCTGCCTGCCAAGGGTTAAACTCAGGCCCCTGTCTATGTCAACCTGAAGTCTTTAATTGTCCTCGTAACTATTTATTACTTGTCAAGGTTGTTACCATTTGCAGACTGCTCCCTACCCCTGAGCCTCAGTCATTTATAAAAATTAAAGAGTAATGGATCCTAAACTGACCCATGGGCAACATCTCGAAAACCAGCTCCCAGTCTGAAAAACACCCACCTGCCACCCTGTGCTCCCTATCACTCAACCAATTGCACAACCATATCAGCACTTTCCCCTGGATTCCACGACGTTCATCTAGCCCATCGAGACTGCTCCACCATTCAGTGTGATCATGACTGATCTTGGGCTTCAATTCTATTTTCCCACCTGTTCCCCCTATCCCTCGATTCCCTGAGAGATCAAAGATCTGTCTGTCCCAGCCTTAAATGTATTCAACAATGCAGCACCCACAACTCTCAGGGATTTCCAAAGATTCACAACTCTTCTGAGTGAAATAATGTCTCCTTATCTCAGTCCTTAACAAGCCTCATGAGTGACTGTTTGTCAAATGTGTTCAGAAAGTTCAGAGATACATCTGCAACAGCAACCTCATCTACTTTTCTGTTACTTCATTAAAGAATTCAATCAAGATAGTCAGACATGATTTGCCTTTAACAAATGAATTTTGGTTCTCCTTAATTATCCCAAGCCCTTACGACTGAAAGTTTATTTTGTCCCTGATAATGCTTTCCATTAATTTCCCCACGACCAATGTTAGGCTGACTGCCAGGTTTTCTGGTACAGCCCTCTCTGCTTTCTTGAATAATGTTATAACATTAACAACCCTCCAATCCTCTGGCACTACTCATGGATTTAATGAGGATTGAAAGATGATCCACAAGTTTGTAAAATCCAAGGCTGACACTTGACTTCCGTACCAGGATTGAGTGTGTGTGTAATCTTGGTCAACATTTCAGAGCAGTGCTGAGAGAATGCTGCATTGTTGGAGGTGCCACCCATCTGAAAATGTTGCGCGTTTGTTCAGGTGACAATTAAAGATCCTGTGCCGCTATGTGCAGCAGAGCGGACAAGTCCCTTGTGTCCCCAGGCCAACATCCCTTCCTCAGTCAACAGATTAACCTTTCATTCATACCATTGCTGCCTGTAGGATATTGTTGGTGTAACATGATTATCATGTCTGTCTACGTAACAGAGGCTGCACTTCTAATCGAGTATACCATTTATGGTGGGCATGTGGGTGCCAATGTGGTTGGTGTAACCTAGAGGTTTAGAGAGAACAGGGGAGTAGGACCAATTGGACAGCCCCACTAAACAGCTAGCCTAGGAACATTGAAACATGGAAACTAGGAGCAGGAGTAGGCCATTCAGCCCTTCGAGCCTGCTCCACCATTCAATATGATCATGGCTGATCCTCTATCTCAATGCCATATTCAAGCGTTCCCCATATCTCTTGATGCTTTTAGAGTCCAGAAATTTATCTATTTCCTCCTTAAATATATTCAGTGACTTGGCCTCCACAGCTTTCTGAGGTAGAGAATCCCATAGGTTCACCACCCTCTGAGTGAAGAAGTTTCTCCTCATCTCAGTCCTAAATGGTCTACCCCTATCCTGAGACTGTGACCCCTTGTTCTAGATGCTCGCCCAGCCAGAGGAAATATCATCCTGCATCCAGTCTGTCCATCCCTGTCAGAACTTTATGTTTTAATGAGATCTCCTCTCATTCTTCTAAACTCCAGTTAATACAGACCTAGTCAGCACAGTCACAATGGGCTGAATGGCATGTTATACAAGTGGAAACATTGTGTTTTTTCTTTAGTTCATGCACTGGCCAGGCCAGCATTTATTGCCCATCCCTAATTGCCCTTGAGAACTGAATGTCTTGCTAGACCATTTCAGAGGGCATTTAAGAGTCAATCATGTTGCTGATGGGTCTGGAGTCACATGTAGGGCAGACCAGGTAAGGAAGATTTCCTTCCCTAAAGGACATTAGTGAACCAGATGGGTATTTTTACAATTGACAACAGTTTCATAGTCGTCATTCCAAATTTTTCTTGAATTCAAATTCCACCTTCTGCCGTGGTGGGACTCAAACCCGGGTCCCCAGAGCATTACCTCTGGGTCTCTGGATTACTAGTCCAGTGACAATTCCACTACATCACCCATCTCTATCAAAATCTTTCATCATTTTAAAGACCTCTATCAGGTCACCTCTCGGCCTCAGCAGATTAAATCAATAGTATCATTGTCTAGAGAGATGCAAGAGCCTGTAATCCAAATCCTCGTATAGGTGCTCCTACAGGGCAAACGTTACTGCTGAACACAGGAGCATGGATTTACTGCTGCTGCTGCTCATGGACTTCATTAATCTCTTTTCTGACAATAAGCTAAGCAGTGGAATGCCAACTCACTGAAATTAATGACTTAGGGGTCTCCAGATAATTCTTTTTTTGTTCAGATAATCAAACACCAATCGGAAGAGTAAACACCTTTTCATCTTCTTTTGATGTGTAATGTAATTATTTGCCACATGCTACGTCACAGCCCTGTTTCTATTGACACTGATTGAGAACTCATATCCCGGTTGTCTAAGATTTCATTCGTGCAATGTTGTCGTTAAGAGGAGTGGAGCATATTGAGTGAAATCACTTAAACTCTGCCTTTACAGCAAGTAAATATATGTTATTGCATTTTAATCTCCCCATCTCTCTATTTCCTGCCTTCCTCTCCAGAAGGTGTTGACTTTTGCTGGGATGTGATTCCACCGCACTGTTTCCTTCTGCATGAAAGCTACTTCTTGGGTTGAATTATTCCTTCCCGGGGTGCGGGCAATGCCAGCATTTATTGCCCATCCCTCAATGCCCTTGAGAAGGTGATGAGCTGCCTTCTTGAACCACAGCCTTGTAGTGATTTGGCACAACTGAGTGGCTTGCTGAGTCACTTCAGAGAGAACTTAAGAGCCAACGAGTGTAATTCTAGAGATGTTCGTTACAATTAAACATTTTTGATAGCGAGGAGTTGATCTTCAGTGTGTGAGGACAGTGTTATTAGTCACAGTTACAGACACCAGCGATGGACAGATGGCTTAGCATAGCTCTGAGTTAGTTAAGACATTCTCAAACACCAGAAACTTGAAAATGACACCGTTATTGTGCCAGGAAAGGTCACATTTTTGCCCAAGTTGCACAAATCAAGTACAGTTACTTGGAAGAAGACTTGAATGGTTTCACCTGCACACAACGAGTTGTTGAAATGTGAAAATCTAAAATGGATTCTAATGCAGTTTTGCTGACTATATATGAAGTAACCGGTTAAAATTCTGCTGCGAAATGTTGGTAACCCATTCAGCACTAACACCTTCATAAGTGTTACAGGTAAGGGACCTTCATACAAACATATTGTCAGTTTGTTATAAATGTCACACATGACAATTTATCCAAGTTTTGTAACAATGGTAAGGAAATTTCGGATGGTGGAGTTCCCCGTCTCGCTATCTAAAGAGTTGGTGGGGAATACATCCCCACCGACTCTGCCTGCCCCACAGGCATTTCACACTCGAATGAGCGTTCGTTGGCTGCAGGCAGGACTTCTGGCCCTCATTCGGCTAATCAGATTGGCTAACAGCTCTCTAGCCCCTGGAGCGACAGAAGCTCCGGTGGACGGATGTGGGAGTTCATGAAGACGACAGAGCCTAAATCCCAGGAGTGGATGGAAAGAGGAATTTTCATGGTCTCAGAGTGGGGAGGCTGGGGAAGGCCTAGAGGAGATGGATAGTAGGTGATTGGGGTGTCGGGGGAGAGACCAAGGGTGAGAAGGGTGTTCCAATGGCCACTGGACCTTAAGTGAGAGGGGCGCCTGAAGTTAGGAGGGGGCTTCTGATGGAGGCCCCCCCAACCCACCCCCGTCCCCTGCCTAAACCCGATCATTTTCAGGCTTCCCCTATACCCTAAAAATTGAGGCTGGGTGGGAAACAGCCCTTAAGTGGTCAATAATTGGCCACTTAAGGGCCTCAACCGGATCAAGGGTCTGTCCAAGGCCTCATCTGCCCCAGTGACAAATCTCTAAGAGGTTGGGGTGGGCCGGAACCCCATGGGAAGTGTGTTCATGTTACTTCATCACCCCCCGCTCCCACTCCTGATCCCGCCTAAAAAAGGTGCCAGTGGGGAGCATGAATTTCAGGTCAATATTGGGTTCTGCATTGAGAAAGAAAGAACACATTATACAGTGCCTTTTCCAACTTCAGGGTATCCCGAAGCACTTTGCAGCCAGTTGAGAACTTGCGAAGAGCTAGACACGATTGTAATGTAGGAAATCCGGCAGTCAGTTTGTGCACAGCAAGATCCCACAGCCAGCAATGTGTTAATGACCAGATCCTCTGCTTGAATGGTTTTCTTTGAGGGAGAAATATTGGCCGGGATTTTCCGGCCCCATGGCAGACAGGACCCGCTGTGGGCGAGGCCGATCCCCAAACAGAAGTCCATTGACTTGTGGCAGGACCAGAAGATCCCGTCGGCGGAGATGGGGTTGGGGGGGGGGGGGGGTGGGGCCGAAAAATCCCGTCCATTTGCTGGGACACCGGGGAGAAGGCCCCTGCTCTATTTTGATAGTGGCCATAGGGTCTTTTGACAGTGCAGCACTCCCTCATTGCTGCGCTGGGAGTGTCAGCCTGGATTATGTGCTCAAGTCTCTATTAAAGTTCAGTCTGATAACTGGAGTAATCTATGAAGTCTCAAAGTGTCTGATCATCTTTCATTGATGGACTGTAGGTAGTCCACGTGAAATCAGTTTGGCTAGTGTCAGCTAATCGAGTGTCAACCCCAAGGCACAAAACTTTCCCTAATTTGATGGTATTTAGCAATATCATTCTGTCAGGCACAGGGTTAGTGTTGGTAATGTTAGAAATGTCACTGTAGTACAGGACGGAGTTCCTGTGCTACGGTTGCAACTGACACACTTAGTTGGAGCAGAGTGAAGGACATGTTACCTGTGCTGGGAGCATTTTGTTGGGCAGAGTAGAGGGAGCTTTTGCCCTGTGTCTAACTGTGCTGTGCCCAAAATGGGAGTCCTTTGACCCTGAGTGCCCAAAAGGCTGAGAAAGTGTGCTTGGCACTAACAGCGACGGGCAAGGAAAATATATGTAAGTAGTTCCAAGAGAAAGGAGAACAAAAAGTTACAAATGGGCCACCCCTACAGTCGAATAGCCTGGGTAGCATTCCCGGTCCAGGACCAATCATGAAGAACACTCAGGTGGGTGAGGTTCCACAGGTTAGCCAGGGGCTGTGAAACTCGCACCTCAGTGAGACTCGGTGCCTTCTGGAGAGAGCAGAGAATTGGGGCGTACAAAATTGGAATTGTTTCCATTTTATTTTACTGTACATGCCAGAATCCTCAATCTGTTGTGGCAGGACCAATTAAACAAGGTGCCCAGTCTGGAGTAATTTATGAAAGCTCAAAGTGTCCGGACATGTTTTATTGATAGACTGCAGGTAGCCCACGTGAAATTAGTTTGGCTAGTGTCAGCTAATCGAGTGTCAACCCCAAGGCACAAAAACTTTTTCTAATTTGATAATAATCAGGAATGTCACTCTGAGGTGCCAGAGGGCGCCCGGAATAGGTAACTTGGGATTAATTGTGTCTGTGTGAGTTTCATCAGATCCAATTTGGGCTTTGGCAGCAGCCTCCTGTAACTAGGTGTTAATTATATTGATCTCCCCTCAAAGTCTCTGTCCAATCTATTAATGATTTCATGCCCCAGGCTCATATGGAAGAAGTGGCACATCTCAGCCACCTTTATTGCACTGATAAATCAGTCCCATTTTTAATTTAAAACACCCCTCAAGATTAGATGTGGGTGATTTGCAATTTCCCCATACAATAACGGTGACCTTTAGAAACAGATGAGACAAACTTTATAAACTCATTTAGTAAGATCCTTGACTCTCTGGTAAATTCTTTCACCAACTCGTTGGGAAATGTTGAGGATATTAAAGGCGGAAGCATTGTCTTGTTGGGATGCTGCTGACGGGGAGAGCAGGAGAAATTGTTTGACTGAGCGAGTTGTTGTGAACTGGAATGTGCTGTTTGAAAGGGGCAGATTCAAGGGTAACTTTCAGCTTGACTTAAAATGGGAAAAGCTGCAGGTCTATGGGGAAGGGGTACTATTAATTGGATAGGTCTTTCAATCAGCTAGCACAGGTCTGATGGGCTGAATGGACTCCTGCATTCTATGATTCGATGAAGTACACTCTGGGTATAATGTACGCTACGTTTCAGGAGCTGCTGCCTTAGCTTTACTTAACCTTCCCCCCTCCCCCCGTCAGTTCTCTCCCTGCCTCTCCTGAGGGTGCTGACTCTCAGATAAGATTCGGAACGGAGGAGACCATTCATCCTTTTGTGCCACACCGTGCGGCGTAATAATCTGGCACCTTGCCCGAATGGTCAGTCATTTTCTGTGAGCCGGGCAGAATTTTGCCCAGGATCACACCAAGTGCGGTAGCGGGCGGGTAAAATGGAGTCCTACCTGCCGACGAGAATGGCGCGTGGTCCTGAGCCCGCCTCGCTATTTATTCACTCCCACGTCGTTTCCGTGGCGGCCGAGCTCTCATTCGCCCGCCCACCATCACCCGCTGTTACATCACGCCAGCCGCCATCATTCAAAGGCAGCCCGCCAGCAAAGCGCTCATCGTTACCAGCTCACCACCCCTTCCCAGCAACGGGAAAAATGACGGCAGTACCCCCCCGCCTCAACGACGGGTCCCTCAAGCGACTGCTGGATGCCCGATGGGATGTGCCCTACCCATCCCCCCCGCTCTGGACAGGATGGGCAGCAAAGTCACCAACCCAGCTTGGGAGCTGGTGGTCAGCGCCAACGCCCTGCAGAAGAGGACAGCCACCCAGTGCCGCAAGAGGATGAATGATCTCCTCCGTTCCTCCAGGGTAAGTCACTCTTCTCATCGCTCCCAACTCACACACTCACAAGCCCAGCACACACCCACAGGGCCCTCACTCACTGCCAGTGCAAGGGACATCACCGTTCACTCTCTCACACACACAGTCATTGTCCTCATCCTGTCCATGGGACCACTCACCACCCACACAGGCCAGGTATACTTATCATCTGGCCCGGCAGGAGTCCTGATACACTCTTCCCATCTCTATCCATGCAGGACAAACTGGCTCACAACAGGAGGGAAAGGCTGCAAACAGGTGGAGGGATACTGGAGATCAAAGCTCTGACAGAATTCGAAAACAGAGCCACCCAGCTGGCCGGCAATGACCGGGACCAGTCCTGTCCTGACAGTGAGGTCGGTGCTGCTCTACCAAGTGCGGATCCAGCAGCGCAACATCCATCAGACAAGCTTGCTGTGTGTGATGTGTCCTCTTTCACAGGCCACTGCCGTGCACTAATTATCTCCCCTTGCTTTCACAGGAACATCTGCCAAACAGACGAGGGAATCCATGACCCAGGGCCTCCAACCAAGCTCCGAAGAGACCTCTGAAGAGGAATCTGGAGGAACCTCCCTGAAGTCCCATCGCAGCGCTCACCCACAGCCTCCACCAGCACAGAGACACACACCTCGGTGGGACCGGGCTTTAGAGTACCCCCGGGATCACAATCTAGTGAGCACTTTGCACTGTCTGATCCACAGCAGGCAGAGGCAGGGACTTCCCAGGTCCCCGGCACTTGGAGGACCACTGGAGGCCAGAACGTTGGTGAGTCCGAGTCAGATGACGAGCCTCTGGACTCGGTCGTGTCACAGTTGCTGGAGCTGCAAAGGCAACCTGGGGAAAATCAGGAAGGGATGTCCGCTGCACTCCTCGGATTGCAAGGCACGATGGAGGAGTCCGTCAGCCTTCACTCTGAGGTGATGGTGACGGCACGCCAACGCACTGAGCTCAACACTGACAGAATGGCAGCCTCCATGAAGACCTTGGTCCAGGATGTCACTCCTGCACTGCTGCGCAGGCTTAACCCCGTTGCTGATGCCATAGTTGGCGTCCAACAGTGTGTACATGAGAGGGGTGCAGGGCAGCTCGATCTCACTACAGCTACCCCTTCCACTCAGAGTCAGCCAGGGGCCCTCGGGCACCCCTAGGGAGGAGGATCAGCAGGTGCACACTCCGGGGCCATCCACCCAGGTGACTCTGGGATGGACCGGCCCTTCCGAATCTCCTCTTCCTGTGACCTCCACAGCTCCAGCCCCACAGGCTGAGGAGGGGGCCACTGCCACACAGCAGGACCCCGAAAGCAGTCGGGGGCCCTGCAGATCTCAGCCCTCCAGAGGACGCCCTCCAAAGTCATCACAGACAGGGGGTTGCAGTCAGCAGGCTGCCTCCACCTCCACTGTGAATGTCCCGGGATCACCAAGACATAGCAGCAGGGTTAGGAAAGTAATTGGACAGCCTGGGCATGGGTGTTAATCACTTGTATGTACTGTTCACTGTTGTCAATTATCCCCTAAGAATGTCACCCCTGCCTGTGGCTCCTTGTGCTGATGAGCAGTATTCTTGCCATTTAGATGTGAAAACTTTCTGCACAAGATAAAAGCAGGTGTCTCAGTCCAGGGCCTCTTCCCTGTGCTTTGTGCAGCCTTCAGACCGCAGTGATGGTCCAGCCTCACACTCCCTGGACACATTACTGATACCCGCACCTTGGCAGTGCTGGTCATTGGTGCCAGAATGTAGTTGCGACTGAGCAACTATTAGGGCCTCCCCCACGTCTTCATGACAGGATCATTCTCACAGAGGGTGTTCACACTGCCATAAGCCAGACTGGAGTCAAACGTTCACAGATGCAATGTGAGGATCTGTGGGGACACCTCACTGCATGTCGTCATCATCCTCCACAAATCTGGCAGCTATGAGGGCCTCCTGAGTGCGCCTGCCTCGTCTGGCCAGTGCAAGAGCCTCATCCTTGTCATCGTCACCACCGAGCACCTCCTCAGACTCATCCTCATCAGAGGAGACCTCCATCTCCTCCATCTCCTCCTCAGCCAGCTCCTCTCCCTGTTGCAGTGCCAGGTTGTAAAGGGCGCAGCAGACAGCGACAATATGTGACACCCCCTGTGGACTGTATTGCAGGGCTCCACCAGACCGGTCCAGGCACCGGAACCTCATCTTCAGCATCTCGATGGTCTGCTCCACCAAGTTGCGAGTTGCAGCATGAGCCTCATTATAGCGTCGCTCTGCTGCAGTCTGAGGCCGCTGCTCAGTGTCACCAGTCACAGCCTCTGTGGGTAGCCCTTGTCCCCGAGGAGCCATCCCTGCAGCTTCTGTGGAGCCTGGAAGATTTCAGGGATCTGTGACCGACTGAGGATGTAGGCACCGTGCACACTCCCTGGAAACCGTGCACACACCTGCAGGATGGGTTTCTGGTGGTCGCACAACAGCTGCACATTCAGTGAATGGAAGCCCTTGGGGTTGATGTAGACACTGAGTGAAGCGATGGAAACCTGAGCATCACATGGGTGCAGTCAATCGTGCCCTGTACCTGTGGGAATCCTGAGATCAGGGCGAATCCATTGGCCCTGGCATCCTGGCTGTCCTGGTCCCTGGCGAAATGCACAAAGTTGTGTGCCCTCGCAAAGATGGTATCCGTGACCTCATGGGTGCATTTGTGGGTCACGGATTGTGAAATCCCACAGAGGTCGCCTGAGGAGCCCTGAAAGGAGCCACTGGTGTAGAAATTGAACACCGCAGGCACTTTCACAGCCACTGGCAGTGGATGCCCTCCATATACCCCTGGCACCAAGTCCTGCAGTAAATAGCAGATGTGAGTGACCAGGTCCCTGGACATGGGCAATCGCAGCGACACCGGTTCTTGGTCATCTCCATGAATTGCAGGCGGCGTCTATAGACTCTGGATGTCACTGGGCACTGACCAGCCACAGCTCACTGTTGCTCCTGAGCAGCATGTGCAGGATTCCCTGCAGCCCCTTCTTCCTGAGGTTGCTGCTCCTGCCCTTGCATGGCCAGGAGCCTTAGTCTCTCTCTCCTCCATCTCCTACTGTGTCTGTTGGCCATCAGGCACACAGCTGGGTCACCAGGATCCATGATCCTGACTTGGTCCTCCTGCAGTATGAAAAAGAGAGAGAGAGAGAGATGTGGTTATCATGGCTGTACTTAGCAACTTTCCTGTCCCTGTGTGACTGCCCCTTAATGCTTTCCGGAGAGAGCTGGAGATGGCCAGAGATGAGTGCGCTGCTTGGCTGCCCTGTCAACCTGTGACACGGGGACTCTGGTCCAAACCGGGATGCTGAGATTGCAAGGGGCTGTGAGCACCTCCAGCAGTGACTGTCACATGGCCAGTGTTGGCGAGGAGATTGTACAACGTGTGCAGTCCAACTGCTCCGCTGTTCAGTAAAATGGTGGCGGACTCAAAGTCTGTGCTGGGAGGGAGGGGGGTTGGGCAGGACAGGGGGGTGAGGTGTGGAGTGTTTGGTGGCCCTTTGGTCACTCCGTATTGCCTGAAAGGGTGGGTAAGGCTGGGAGTCCAACCCCAGTCATATCCCTGTGGCTGTACCTGATCTGTCTCAGCTGCAGAGGGATGGTCAGTTTATACAGGTGGCCCTAATGTGTGACCACTAACCTCGCTTACCCTGCCCCCCCCCCCACCTCGATTGCCTGCGCCCAGGATGCAGCATCAGGGCAACACCTGACGCCCCCATCCCCACCCCACTGACAATGGTGGTCTCCAAGGCTGGCCAGCACTTGCCCCCAGACACCCCCATCATCCACCCCTCAGCAGTCACCTCCGGGCCAGGCATCAGTTTCCCCTGCACCCCCACCCCACCCCCTCCCCACACACACACACACACACACACACACACACACACACACACACACACACACACACACACACCCCCCCCCCCCCCCCCACCCCCACCCCCACCCCAATGCTTCGAGGCCTGTAAACAGCAGACGAGCTGTGGAGAACGCTGCTGCTCACTCACCTCAGTTCCCCCAAATTGAAGGCCGCCAACTGCAGACCGGCGTGCTTTCTCACGCACGCGCTCACGTACACACACACTCCCTCGTGCACGAGCACACACACGCTCTGGCACACATGCGCTCATGTACATGTACACTCCGCCATGCATGTATGCACGTACACACAGAGTCTCCCATGTACACACACACGTACACTCCCCCGCTCACACACACATGTACACTCCCCCGCTCACACACACATGTACACTCCCCTGCTCACACACACATGTACACTCCCCTGCTCACACACACATGTACACTCTCCCGCTCACACAAACATGTACACTACCCTGCTCACACACACAGGCACACTCCCCCACTCACACACACACACACACACACTCCCCCGCTCACACACACACTCACACTCCCCTGCTCACACACACATGTACACTCCCACGCTCACACACACATGTACACTCCCACGCTCACACTCACATGTACACTCCCCTGCTCACACACACACGTACACTCCCACGCTCACACACACACACTCCCCCTCTCACACACACATGTACACTCCACCGCTCACACATACACGCACACTCCCCGGCTCACACACACATGTACACTCCCCCGCTCACAAACACATGTACTCTCCCCCGCTCACACACACATGTACACTCCCCTGCTCACACACACATGTACAATCCGCCGCTCACACACACATGTACACTCCCCCACTCACACACACATGTACACTCCCCTGCTCACACACATGCACACTTGCCCCCTCATGCGCACATGTACACTCCCCTGCTCACACATATTACACTCTCCCGCTCATGCACACATGTACACTCCCCCGCTCACACACACATGTATATGCACACTCCCACACGCACACTCTCCTGCGCATTCCCCCCGAACACACACACTCACACTCCCCTGCTCATGCACACTCAACCGCACATGTACACTCTCCCGCACATGCACACTCCCCTGCACACACACACTCCTCCAAACACACATTCCCCCACACACACTCCCCCACACACACACTACCTGCACACACACACTCCTCCAAACACACACTCCCCCACACACACTCCCCCACACACACACTACCTGCACACACACTCCCCCACACACACACTCCCCCACACACACACTCCCCTGCACACACACTACCTGCACACACACTCCCCCACACACACACTACCTGCACACACACTCCCCCACACACACACTCCCCCACACACACACTCCCCCGCACACACACTACCTGCACACACACTCCCCCACACACACACTCCCCCACACACACACTCCCCCACACACACACTCCCCCACACACACACTACCTGCACACACACTCCCCCACACACACACTCCCCCACACACACACTACCTGCACACACACTCCCCCACACACACACTCCCCCACACACACACTCCCCCACACACACACTCCCCCACACACACACTACCTGCACACACACTCCCCCACACATACACTACCTGGACACACACTCCCCCACACACACACTACCTGCACACACACACTCCCCCGCACACACACTCCCCCGCACACACACTACCTGCACACACACTACCTGGACACACACTACCTGGACACACACACTCCCCCGCACACACACTACCTGCACACACACACTCCCCCACACACACACGCTCCCCCCCCACACACATACTACTCTGCACACACACACTCCCTCATGCATGCACACACACTACCCTGCACACAAACTACCCTTCACACACACAATCCCTCATGCATGCACACACTCTACCCCGCACACACATTCCCCCACACACACACTACATGCACACACACTCCCCTGCACACACACACTCCCCCACACACACACTACATGCACACACACTCCCCCACACACACAATACCCTGCACACATACTTTCCCACACACACACACACACTACCCCACACACACACTACGCTGCACACACACACTCCTCCCCACACACACTCCCTGACACACACACTACCCCGCACACACACTCCCCCTCACACACACTACCCCACACACACACTCCCCCTCACACACACTACCCCACACACACACTACCCTGCACACACACACTCCCCCGCACACACACACTCCCCCACACACACACACTCCCCCACACACACACTCTCCCCCACACACACTCCCCCTCACACACACTACCCCGCACACACACACTCTCCCACACACACACTCCCCCTTACACACACTACCCCGCACACACTACCCCGCACACACACACTCTCCCACACACACACACTCCCCCACACACACACTACACCGCACACACACACTCCCCCACACACACACACTACCCCGCACACACACACTCTCCCACACACACACTCCCCCTCAC